>BDSI01000002.1:1803327-2266079 GCA_003117195.1 Eudorina sp. 2006-703-Eu-15 | reverse complement strand
CGCCTCCACCACCACTGCCGCCACCTCCGCCGCCTCCTCCCCCCCCGCCGCCACCACCTCCTGCGCCGCCACCTCCGCCACCGCCATTGCCACCCCCGCCGCCTCCGCCGTATCCGCCCCACCACCTCCGCCGCCTCCGCCACCTCCACCTCCCCAGCCACCTCCACCCCCGCCCCACCACCTCCGGCTCCTCCGCCACCGCCACCATTGCCCCCTCCTCCCCCGCCGCCACCACCGCCACCATTTCCACCGCCACCGCCGCCTCCGCCACCATTTCCACCGCCGCCGCCGCCTCCGCCACCGCCCCCGCCTCCGCCGCCTCATCCTCCTCCCCCGCCTCCGCCGCCTCCTGTGCCGCCACCCCCTCCACCTCCAGCACCTCCGCCTCCACCGCCTCCGCCTCCACCTCCCACCCCGCCACCTCCGCCCCCGCCGCCTCCGCCACCACCTCCGGTACCGCCATCTCCACCGCCACCACCACCGCCGCCATTACCTCCCCCGCCCCCGCCGCCATCGCCTCCGCCGCCACCGCCACCACCGCCTCCGCCTCCGCCTCCAGCGCCGCCGCCGCCCCCGCCTCCATTGCCGCCCCCACCGCCCCCACCTCCAGTTCCCCCCACGCCACCCCCGCCGCCCCCGCCCCCACCTCCACCGCCCCCGCCACCTTTTCCTCCCCCACCTCCACCCCCGCCGCCTCCACCGCCGCCGCCTTCGCCTCCTCCACCCCCTGCTCCACCGCCTCCGTTCCCACCGCCTCCTCCCCCGCCGCCACCCCCGCCGTCCCCCCGCCGCCTCCGCCGCCGCAACCGCCACCAAAGCCCTCTCCCCGTCCATCACCAGTCCGCACCCCGCCGGCCCCGGTATCGCCACCCTCGCGGCCACCCTCGCCGCCGCGGCCGCCCACGCCCATCATTCGAACCCACTCGTTCTGCAACCAGAACGCAGCACAGGCGCCGTACACTGTCGGCAACTATTCGTACTTTAACACCGTTGACGACACCAAGCGCGCGGCTGTGGCGGTGTGTTTTGACGTGGGCAGCCGCGCGTGCAACCCCAAGTTCACTTGCTGTGGCATGGAGTTTGCCAAGGTCAGCTGCCTCTGGGACACGACTGGGCCTGTAGTGTTTGGCGTGTGAATTGTTGCCGCAGCAATCTGTTTGCGCGATGCGACTTGGGGACCCTTGTGGCACGGCCATTTTGGGGCACACGGCCTGGTTCCGTCGGGTCCGTGATCCGTCGTGCTTGGAGCATATATATTTGTCACATGTGCTCCAAGTGTGTGGGAATGTGTTGACCGAGAAGCAAACTAAAACTATGGCCGCCGCGAAACTGAATTTGAATGTTTTATTATTGTTATTATCTATGTTGGCGACGGATGTTGTCAAAATGTTGACACCCGGTCGATGTCTGTCTGACCTCGTTGTCCTCCGACTGCGCTCGCTCGTTTCCTGTCGTGTGTTTGTTTATTTACATCCCTGGCTCCTTCCAAGCCCCCTCCCCCTCCTCCCCCTCCTCCCCCCCTCATACACACACGCACACACGCCCTGACAACCTCCCGCCAGGTCGAGGTGCCCATCACGTACGAGTGCAGGGCAGCAGTACGGCAGATCCGTGTCGGCGGCTCCAAGATTGCCGCCAGCTGGGGTGGGTTCTAGGGTTTGGGTTTGGGAGATTCTGCGTGCCGGCTTCCGACGCTTCCAACCAGCCTCGCCCCGCGCCTCCACAGCCACTGATGATTTTGTAACCGTTACCATTTGTTGATTGTTGTATAATCAGATAGAGTAACCGTTGTTAATGTTGCTTGTAATTCAACCGTTACAAGGTGGACCCGTATCCCGACCGGGTGTTGCTTGCTGTCTCTGCAGCCTTTTACGACAAGTTCACGACGCTCAAGTTCACGGGCCTGACCAAGTCGCTGCCGCAACCCGTCGGATCGAAGCTGTGCTGGGTGGTGTCGCCCGGGCGATGCACCGACCCAGCCAATTTCTGCCTGTACGGCAGGTGCCAGGTACGGTGTCGCTGTTTTTGCTGTCGCTTGCTGCTGTATTGGCTGCTGTTGGCCGCCCCCCGGCCCATCGGACGCACTATGTCGCTGCTGTTATCCTCTGGAAAGCAGCAAGAAGCTCTCCATCTTGGCTCCACACGTCGGGTCCACCTTGTTACGGTTACTCACCCGTGCGGAGTTATTTTTCATTCTCGCCGGTCCTGGTAGCCGGCCACCTGCGCTTCGCCTTTGCGTTGACCGCCATTGACCGCCGCCTCCCCGCCCCACTCGCCTTTCGCCGTCTCGCCCCCCCTCCCAAACAACAACAACAACAACAACAACAACAACAACAACAACAACAACAACAACAACAACAACAACAACAACAACAACAACAACAACAACAACAACAACAACAACAACAACAACAACAACAACAACAACAACAACAACAAAAAAAAAAAAAAAAAAAAAAAAACAACAACAACAACAACAACAACAACAACAACAACAACAACAACAACAACAACAACAACAACAACAACAACAACAACAACAACAACAACAACAACAAAACAACAACAACAACAAACAACAACAACAACAACAACAACAACAACAACAACAACAACAACAACAACAACAACAACAACAACAACAACAACAACAACAACAACAACAACAACAACAACAACAACAACAACAACAACAACAACAACAACAACAACACACGACCAACACACGACCAACACACGACCAGATCAACATCTACTCATCCAACAACAAGTGCTGCCCGGCAACCTTGATCTAGGAGGTCCGGCACCAGGAGCACCCAATAGAACCCTCCCGGCATTGATTAGGAGGCGATGACCTGGAGCCGCGCATCCGGCCGGCGCCTACGAGCCCTCTCTCCCCCCTCCGGGCCGCCAACGGGGTATGCCGGTGCCGGCGACGACGCCGGCATCTCCGGGAGCTGGGAGTTACCTGTAGCATTACTGGACTGAGCTCCATCTTTTTTCGATTTTCTCTTTCTCGATTTTGCTGCTCTGTGCAGTCTGGGTTTACTTTGTAGGGTTTGGGGTTTAGGTTCCCGACACATCGAACATCCAGCGCATTGCCCCCCGGACGGACGGACGGACGGACGGACGGACCCGATGTCAACTCTGCTCCTACGTGTCATCCCCTTGCTTCGGGGGATGGGGAGGGCAGGGGCTGCGTTGCGCTGCATGTGACGCTGTGCCGGACGGGCCTCTTGAGTTTTGCTCCAAGACGTAGTAGAGATATGGGGCGGGTGAGGACTAGTAGTAGGGCGAGAGCTAGAGTTGAGTAGGTCAAAACACCTAAACACACACACACACACATTTACTTCCTTCGCCTACACCGCCTGATACGCTGGACTTCGCTTCTCGCGGTTCAGTTCTCTTTTACACACACGAGCGCCCCTCTTCCCTCCCTCCGGGCATCCTCCATCCCGGGAGGCGCTGCGACGACGGAGTGGCCGGAGTCGATGCAGGTTGCTGTTGCGGTTGCTGTCGTTTTATATTGTGCGATGGTAGGGTTAAAGGTACTAGTACCCTGGAGGGGTGCTGCCGCTGGGCGGCTGGCATTGCGTGCCAGTCGGCGAGCCAGAGCGTGCGAGCGTTCTAGAGGCGCCCCAATGAACTATCGGGCGGCGACCGAACTGGCAGGTTTTGCGGCAGGGATGCGCGGGCGGGCAGCCGGTGCCGAGCGGTGCCGAGCGGCGGTGTTGTTTTTCACTGACCGCTGGCGCAGTGCCTGCATCCGAACTGCGTAGAGCTGTGATGGCGCAGGATCTGTTGTCGATCTGCTGTGCTATAGCTTTATTTCTCCGCTGGATATCTGAGCAGGAGTACGGTAGGATACGGCGTGTGGAGCGCTCGCGCGGAGGGAGTCTTTTTTGTTGCAGGAATGAAATAGCTGGGTACTGCCGCTGGTGGGGCTGTAGCAGGTGGGTTGAGACTTGGGGAGGCAGGCGCCGATTAGCCCTTCTCACCACAGCCATCCTCTCTAAGGGTGATGGGATGAAGTGACGTACCCACGTGGAGGTTTTTCTTCTTCGTCGAATGCTGTGCGCAGAGATTTGCTACTGACACTCTTTTCGATTTGTGATTTGAATTTGCTGGTTGATTGATTGGGTCGCAGTTGAGGGTGGCGAGGTTGGCGGGGTCAGCACTGGGTGCCTCGGGGACGCACGGCAGTTCTCTCTACACGATTCTGACCCCCGACGATCCGGATCGCTGTGCTGTCTTGTGTTGCCTAAGTAGGCGGACTTGGAACAGGGACCTAAGACTGCGTCGCTGCATCATATCTCTCTCTCTGTCTTGTTCTTTGTCCTTTTTTTCTAGTTACCAGCATCAGTCTGTTGAGGCATCTTTACAGAGCTGTGTCTCTGTTGGGTTTTCAGATGCGCAGCTCCTTCGATTGAGAGCTAGCTGCCTGTTGTCCGGAAACCAATTCAAGTACGGCGGTACGGGCGCATTTCGTGCCTCTAATCTCAAGTGCCTAGGGTTGATGAATATGAGCATTTAATGTTCCAACAACACGGGTGCTGTGGTGGTGATGGTGGTGGTGGTGTGGTGGGGAGTTGGTTGTGAATACCAATGATGTAGATAGCCAGAGTGACGTAGACAGCACTCATACAATCTGTCGTACACCTGATGCGTCAGATGTGCCGTACATAGGGACTTGTGAGCAAACTCACACTCAACACACACACACACATACATGCACACGTTTAGTATCATCCCCGTCCTTTCCCGGTGGAGAGATGGGGCCCCCATTGCACCATACGTACTGCTACAAGACCCTGTAACCTCCATGTGCCCCCATTTGTCCCGACATGTGGCCCCGTTTCCTCCCAACGTGATACAATACACAACCATCCGCATCGGATGTCCGGGCCCATTCTTGACGGTGGGGTCGGCGTTGAGCCGAACCACACGTTCGAGATTCCTCATTCGTTAATGCTTAAGTCGAGATGACGCGGGTCCATCCGGACCGGACATCACGGCGCTCGCTTGGCAAGCTTGAATCAGCGTACGGGACATCAGTACGGCACCTCTCCGACCAGCCTCCCTCGCGCTGTTCACGATTGCAGCAGCAACAAGCAGCAGTGGCGGCCGACGTCCCTCACTCGCGCCCTAACGATGCCCGTTTGCCCGCCCCGCAGACACAACGCACGTACGACAATGATCTCCTTCATGCTTTGCTGCAGTGTGCTACAGTGTGCCGTAATGTAAACTCGGCGTCAAGATCTCCCGCTAGGGTCCATCGAATGAAACATCATTTAATGACATCAATTTCAATTGCTGCGTAGCGCTGACTTGATCGCTAAGTTACGATATGATAACTGGCTGTCCGCCGACGTTGTCTAATCGGGTCTGTCGACAGGCATTACGCGCATGGTATGCGCTGCCAGTCCCCGTCTGCGCGCCCGACATGCTCCGCATCCGGAGTACCGTGCACTGAATCACTGACCAGGCGGCTCCTGCGAGATGGCCAGGGCGCCAGGCACGCGCCTTTCCAACCCGGTGCTCGACTCCGTAGGCAGTTAATCAGTTAATTCGTTAGGTGCTGTCGTACGGCTTGCGGTGCAAACACGTACCCGTGATCGTCAAATCCCGCGATCAACTTGCGCGCAAACTTTCCCTCTTCCTTGTATCTCATACACCTTAATTGGCTTACCGCCCTCCCCACTCACCGCCCTCCCCACTCACCGACACCCTAACACCCTCACAGACACCCGCTGGACAGTGACGCCGCCGAGCTCACGTTGAGATCCCGCCAGGCGCTCGCCGAATCGGATTCCCTTGGGCTTTCCAAACGCCGCCGACAGGTGTTCCGCCATGTGGACGGCAGACAAACTCCACCGACCCGCGGGTCACATCAACCGCCACACCCGCCCCAAACCAACCGCCGACCCACGGGTCCTGGGAGTCGAAGCGCACGCGCTCCTACCACTCGAGCTGGAGCAACGCGGCTGTCTCCGAACGGGGCAAAGGGCGACCGCCCGGACCTCGAGCCGTTGTTGCACCCGCGCGGGGCCAGGCCGCCTGAACCCGGGCCGCTGCTGCCGCTGCCGCGGCTGCTGCTGGCGCTGCTGCTGAGGCTGCTGCTGAGGCTGCTGGCGCGGGTGCTCAACCCGCTGCCGCGGCCCCTGCGGTGGCTGCTGCTGCTGCTGTTGCTGCGACGCCGCCTGCGGCCCCGACGCAACTAGCCGTCCCGTCGTCGCCACTTCCACGTCCTTGACCTGCGGCATTGGCGCGGCCGCCGCCCGCCCGCCTGCGGCCGTGCCCGTGTCCCTGGCCGCGACGGCAGGAGCCGGTTCGCGGTCACCACGCGGCGCCGCCGCCGGCTGCGTCCCGGCCGCCAACAGCGCCGCCGCCACCGCCGCCTCACCGCCCGCGGCCTCTAGGTACGCGTCCACCTCCACCGCCTCCCAGTGCAGCTTCTCCACGAAGAATCTCCGGAAAGCCGCCAACACGCAAGCTGTCGTACTAGATGCGCTGCCGCTGGCGGACGACCGAGCTGCCGCGGCCGCCGCAGCAGCGGCCGCCGCGGCGGCGGCGGCTGCCGCCGCTGCCGCCAAGGGCTTCCTGCCCCTGCGGCGCTGCTGAGCCAGGGAGGCCTCCGAACCCGCGGCGGCGGCGGCGGCGGCGCCGCCGCCGCCGCCGCCGCTGCAAGTCACCAGCCGCTGGTCCCGCCCGCCGCCGGCGCCGGCGCCGCTGCTCACGACACCGGCGCCGGCGCTGCCGGCGGCGCACCGGCGGGCACCCCCGGCGGTTCCCCCCAGCCCCCGCAGCCATCCATGTACGAACACGCGGAGCAAGCCCCCGCGCCCCAGTGCCGGTATACGCTCCAGTTTTATCCAGTAGTAGATGTTGGCGGGGGCACTGGGCAACGGCCAGGAGGCCTGAGACGGCGCCGCCTTCCCCAAAGCCGCCATCGCCGCCACCGACGGCACGCCCACACCAGCAGCGGCAGCGGCAGCGACAGGTTGCTTACTCGCATCCATTCCCGGATCAGACCCCGGGTCCGACAGAGGCTCCTGCCAATGTGTGACCCCTTCGATCACGTCAGCGCTGTCGCCGTCAACGCCGCAATGGTCATACGGTCGGAGGGCGCCGCCGGCGACGCCGGCGCTCGGTGCCGACAACGGCACGCGGGCGCGCGGCCAGGCGTCGGAAGCATCGGCGGCGTCCGCCGCCGCCAGGGCCGCCGCCGCGGCGGCGTCGGCGCGGCACAGCGCCTCGCCCGCGCGCTCGTACATGAGCTGCCCCAGGTTGTAGCCGTTCGCCAGCGTCTCAAAGTACTCGATGACGTGGAAGACGGCGTCGGAGGTGGGGTCCCTGACGCGGCTGAGAACGCAGAACCCTAGGAGGTGGGGCTGCGGGGGCGCACTCGCGCTACCGGCTGACTCCGGCCCCGGCCGGGGGCCGGTGGCTCCGCCGCCCTTCAGGGCCGGCAGCCGCGTGAGGCGGAGCTCGTGGGGCTCCAGGATAGCGGCCAGGGCCATGTCCTCCCCCTCCACACATCCCGGGGTGTCTCCGGGCGGGGGTCCTCCGGGGATAGTATTATTCTTATTGTCGATGGGGCCCTGCCAGAGCAGCACGTGGAGGCGCTTGGGCTCCTCAAGCGCCTCCTCCACGTAGGAGACGGAGGCGGACGCCTCGAGGCGCTTCAGCTTCGTGAGGATTTGCAGCTGGAGGCTTCTGTGGAGGGAACGGAGCGCGTGGAAGCGGCAGTGGCGGAGGAAGGCCGGGTACTGCAGCACATCGCGACGGGTGGACGGCCGGGACCGCAGCTCGCGCTGCAGGTCTTCGAGGTGGCTTTCGTCGGTTTCAGTCCAGTCCGGCAAATCATCGCTGCTGCTGTCGCTCTCCCAGACGTCGTCCGTTTCATCGTCGTCAGTCCAATCGTAGCCATCGGTCCGACGTCGCCCATTCCTCGAAGGCGGCATACTAAGATAGCAATGGATTTGACTTTAATATGATATTGCTTCATTTAATTCACACGAATTTGATTGAATGCATCGTTTCACTCAGTGCACATTTAGCTCCGTGCACGTTTTGCCCTTAGTCAAGCATGGTCTTGACTTCTTTCGCAACCTGGCGTGAATCAGGCAAACACTTGCACTAACATCTTTACATGTTGTAATTTGAAGGACTGCTGAAGTATTTCATAAGCAGTACAGACCGAACGACTTGCAATCGTACATTGTACGGAAACCCGCGCATCCTGAGGTCAGGTCCTCAGGTCCTGGCATGTGATCTGCTGCCGCTCCCATCAGGCCCCCCAATGCACAGAGTCCGGTCTATGAAGTATGTATGCTCGAATGCTTCGACGCTGCCAGGCCGACATAAGGCGGCTCTGTATCTTGCCGCGTTGGGATAAGGGACATGCTCTCGATGCGACCAGTCTCCACGTAACTGCCCCTGCCGTGCCATCCACATCAGGTCAGGTCACAGCAATCCCCCATCCTTTGAAAGTGTGCTGGGTTTGTCCGCTGGCGCCACATTGAATGAAACCCCCCTCCGGCCCCAATCCAGCAGCCGCAGCAGGGCCTCCAAACCCACACACCCCACCAACCCACACCGCAATGTCAGGACGCTACACCGCACCGCAAACACACAGCACAGCGCAGTCCCCCGCCCCCCGGACACCAACACCCGTCCACCGTGTTGCGGCCGCGTCCTACACCCCTCCCTTCGCCATTTGCGCCCGACCTACCCGCCAAAAACACTCACAAACAGACACACACACACACACGTAGGTATACACGTATCGAGGAACACACACCGCCAATTATGGGAAGTGTTCAGGTGACTGGTTTGGGTCGGGCGGGCCTGCTCGCCGCTCATTGATTCCTCACACACACCACCACCACCACTCCCCCGCCGCCGCCACCGCTGCCACTATCGGTATCGCCCCCCGCCACCCCGCGCCCCTTCCCCCGCCGCCGCCGGCAGCAATCCTAGGACCCCGGGGGCCACCCCGAGCCCCCACCGGCCAGCGCACCAAAGTACCCACTCAACGGATGCTGGGGGTCAAACCCAGCGCCGGTGCCGTACACGACAGGGTCGTACGGACCCCCACCGTGGCCGCCGCGCGGGGGGTCCAGTCCGTATTGCCCGGCGGCTCCGAAACCACCGCCCCGAGGCAGGTCCTGCTGTGGGTGCGGCGGCGGAGCCAGGTGGTCCAGGGACCCCGGCGCAGACTCCCCATCCCATTCGGAGGACTGCTGGGCGTGTTGGCCGGTCGGGCGCGTGTGGCGGGGGAGATGCGATTGCTGCCAGTCCGCAGACGGCCGTCGGCTCTGTGCCGCCATGGGGTGGTGGGGGTGGGGGTGCTGCTGCTGCTGCATGAGCTGCTGATGGTAGTGCTGCAGCTGCTGGGCCGCCGCGGCGGTGGCGGCGGCGGCGGCGGCGGCCTCGGCCGGTCCCGCGGGGGCGTCGAAGCGACGGCGGCCGCCACCGGCGCCGACCTGAGGGTACAGCGCAGACATCTCCGCCTCCGCGCCCTCCCGCTCATCGCCGCCAGGAGGCCCCGCCGCCGCCGCTGCCGCTCCGAGCTGCGCATACAGCTCCCTGGCCCCGGTGGCGGCGGCGGCGCCGCCGCCGGCGGCAGCGGCAGCACGCCTTCTGGGCCCGGCAGCACCGGCGTTGTCGAAGGACGCAGCGCCGGCGTCCCAATCGGGCTGGTGGTGGTGGTGGTGGTGGTGGTGATGCTGCTGCTTTTGCTGAGGCGGCGGCTGGCCCCCAAAGCCCGCGGGGTGGAGGGCCGCTGCCAGGGGCTGGAACTCCAGGGGATGCGCGCCGCCAGCGAGCCCCGCCGCCGCGGGCTGCGTGTGGTACGGGTTGGGCTGGGTGGGGTGGGCGGTGTGGTAGTAGGATGAGGGCAGCTCAGCGGCGGCGGCGCCGCCTCCCCCATGTCCCCCATGTCCCCCAGGTCCATGTCCGGTGATAACCCTGTCGGCGTCGACGCCACGCGCCGCTACACCGCTGCCGCCGCCGCTGCCCCCGCCGCGGGCGCCGCGCGAGCCCGGTGCATTCGCCTCTGTGCGGCCGCTGCGCTGCCGCTGCGGTTGCTGGCGGCGCAAGCCCAGGCGAGATGGCCTGCGGCCGTCACCGTCGTCGTCGTCGTCATCGTCATCGTCGTCGTCATCGCCAATGTCGGCCTCGCTGTCGCTGCCCCCCGTCTCGTCCTCATCAGACCGGGCGACCGCCGCTGCCGCGGCGGCAACCGCCCGGACGGCCGCCACCGCCGCCGCGCGGCGGCTGCGGCCGCCGCCTTCCGGCTGCGGGACCGGCGGCGCGACCGCCGCGGCGGTGGAGTCCCTCGGCGGCCGTCGACGGCCGTACTGTCCCAGCGGCGCAGCATCGGACGGGGACCCAACAGCGGCGCTACCGCCGCCGCCGCCGCCGCCGTGTCCGCGCAAGTCCACCGGAAACGGCAATGCGACGCCCAACGGCGGCAGCTGGGGCCCAGGCAGGGACAGCACCGATGCACCGACCCGTGGGCCCTCGGCGGCCGTGGGCCGGAGCCGTATCTTCAGCCGACCTGCGCCAGGCTGTGTACGGCCGGCCGTAGCATCCGTACTCGCCGTTCCGGCGAAGCCCATGGGGTCTTCGGATGGTCCCGCATTCGCTGCCGCCGCGGGGTCGGCAGTCACCGCCGACGGGCCCGCGCCTGCGGTCGTGGTCGCCGCCACCGCCGCCGCCACCGCCGACGGGCCCGTAAACTGCTGCGAGGGGGGTGCGGCTGAGGGCCTCCCCCATCCCAGCGGCCCGGGCGGATGGCGGAGGGTGCCCGCCGGTGCCGCCGGTGCCGCCTCTGCCGCCGGCAAACCTCCCCACAACGCCATGGGTCCCGGCGGCGGCGGCGCCGCTGCCGCCGCGGCCGCCCACTCGGCGTCGGCACCGCCGCCTCCGTCCGCCGCTGTCCGCACGACGCTGGTGTTGTTGCGCTCATGCCCCTCGGGCATGCGGGCAGTGGGGGACGTGCCCACCGCTCCCACCGCCCCTCCGCCGGCGCGAGCGGCGCCACGGCGATGACGATCCGCCGCCGCTGCGGCGGCGGCGGCGGCGGCGCGGCCGCCGCCACCTCCGCCCCCGCCACGCCCTTCGCCGCAATCGTCGTCCTCATCCTCTTCGTCACCCTCCTCTTGTATCTCGCCCGCAAAGTCGCTGCCGTACTTGGTGGGCTGCCTCGCGCGTGCCGACCGGCGCAGCGGCTGCGCTTGGCGCTGCTGCCGCTGCCGCCGGCCCCGGCCGCCGCCGCCGCCGCCGTCGCTGCCGCTGCCGCTGTCCTCCACTTGCTCGTCCATCGCATCGGAGTCCGAATCCAGGCCGCCGTCCTCGTCCGAGCCGTACAGCTCCGCGAATCGACCCGGCGCCGACGCCCGCTCCCGGCGTGGTCGGCTGGGGGCCTCGCGGCTCTGTTGCCGCTGCTGCTGCTGCCGCGGCTGCTGCTGGCGGCGGCTGCGACCCGACGGCGATGTCACCCGCGCCGTCGCCGCCTCCTCCTCCTCGGACTCAAAATCCGACGAGCCCGGCTTGCCGCCCGCACGCTGGCGCTTCGGCTGCTGCCGCTGCCGTGGGCCCGGCGCCCGGGGCGCGGATATGAAACGGCCGTTGGCGTCGCGCACACTGCGCGCACCTGCGGCGGCGGCGGCGCCATCGCCAGAAGTGGTCGTAGTCGTCGTCGCCGCCGCCCAGGCCATCCCACCGCCGCCGCCGCCGCCGGCCGCTGCACCCGGCTGCGACGACGACGGCGGCGACGCCAGGCCCGCCGCCAGGCCGCCGCGCCGTCGCGGCCCCGCGAAACCGCCCAGTTGGTCGCGCCCGCCCCGTACGGCATCCGCGCCCGTCCAATGACCGCCACGCATGCCGGCCGGCCTCTTCCCTTCCACTGCCTCCCCCGCTTCCGCCTCCGCCGGCGCCGCCGCGAAGTCGTCCGCTGCCACCAGCTCCCACAGCCGCGACAGATCGCCGCGCCGGCGGCGCGGCGCCGCCATGCGGCGGCGGCGGCGCCGTACAGCGACATCAGGCCCGAGCACGAGCATCTCGTCCACGCTGCGGCCGGTGAGCGCGGCGGTGAAGTGCAGGCGCATCTCCCGGGCTCGGCTGGCGACGCTCGAGTCGGTGCCGTTGAAGCGCTCGGCGTTCGACACGATGGTGTCGATGTCGTGTCTGACGTCGGGCGGCGGGCGGCAGGCGGCGGGCGGCGGGCGGCGAATGGTGGGTCAGCGGTGTCAGCGGCGGTGGCGTCCAGCGGCGCAGGGGCAGCCGCTGCATTCCAGCTACGCTGGAATCTCGACAGTTAATTAGTCAGCGGATAGTCGGCGTGTTGCGTAGTACGTTTTGTCGCGACTCGCGAGGCTTCGGTCGTTCCTGGCTTACAACAGGTGGCGGCAGGTGGTACATGCCGGCCAGGGTAGCGACGCCCGGTGGCTCCTCTGAAGCAGACCCTCCCCTGGGGCTGAAAGCAAGAGAGCGACACCGATGTGGGTCACACCGGGTTCCTCAGCGCCCTGGCCGCTGCGCCGCGCCCCACACCTCCTCCCTCGTGCGCACTCCCCCCAGGGGCCCGTCAACCCGTCCACCCCCCGCCCCCCTCTCCCCCGCCGCCCCACCTGACCGCCGCGAGGGAGCGGTAGAAGCAGCCCTCCAGCCGCTGCTCGATCAGCTCCAGGGACATGGGCAGCGGCACGATGGCGTTGTACGGCACCGGCCGGCCGTCGCCGTCGGCGCACGTGTAGGCGGCCTGCGGGCGCGGGCCGAGTCCCCCCACATTGGGGTGATGGTGATGGTGATGGTGGTGGTGGTGTGTAAAAGAAAACTGAGATGGTGGTGGTGGTGGCGTGTGTGGGGGGGAGGGGGGGAAATCGTGTGGTCCATCCCTGTACATTGGGACATAATCGGCACCCTTCGGTACCTAGGCACGTTAGGGGACTGTCCCTTACGACATGCACCCACCCACCCACCCACCCACCCGCCCACCCACCCACCCACCCGCCCACCCACCCACCCACCCTCCCACCCACCCACCCACCCTCCCACCCACCCACCCACCCGCCCACCCACCCACCCACCCTCCCACCCACCCACCCACCCTCCCACCCACCCACCCACCCGCCCACCCACCCACCCACCCTCCCACCCACCCACCCACCCTCCCACCCATCATCCCGGCCACCGTGAGCCCGCCATGTACCGGTACCGGTACCGGGCGGGAGCAGTACACTCACCGTGGGCGGCGGGCACCGTACGAACAAGCCGTACAGCCGTTCCTCCGCCAGCAGCTGCTCCAGCGCCAGCCGCGCCGCCGTGGCCTGCTCCTCCGCCCAGCCGCCGCCCACATCCAGATGCAGCTCCGAAACCGGGGCGGCGCTGCTGCCGCTGGGACCGGCGTCGCTGCCGCCGGCAGCGGCGGCGGCGGCGGCCACGATCTCGTCCGCCTTGGCGGCGGCGGTGCCGCGGGCGTACCGTACGACTTCATCCCAGCTGGATGCGAGCGGCAGCATGGCCCAGGGGCTCAGGTACGTCGTGTCGACTGCGGTGGAGGGGAGGGGCCGGGCAAGCCAGCGTGGAGCGTGGAGGCCAAGCCAGGGTGGAGGCCAGGCCAGAGTGGGGTGGCGGGGGTCATCGGTGTCACCCAAAAACCTGTTGAACGCTCCCCAATTGACACATAACACCACCCGCGACTTCGAGACGGGTTGCCTCAGGGTGGTCAGGGTGGTCAGGGTGGTCAGGGTGGTCAGGGTGGTTGCTAGGCACCCGGACAGGTGTGCCGGAAGGGCAGGCCCGGCTGGGCCGCAGTGGGGCGCAGCTCGGGGGACCCCCCGACCCCCTGTGCCCCCTTCACACCGCGTCATCAACAGCGCCCGCGCCAGCGCAACCAACACAGCGCAGCACAGCACAGCACAGCACAGCACAGCACAGCGGAGCGTGGCCTACCGTTCATGGCGACCCAGCGCGGCACAGACCTCAACCGAGTCAGGTCGCCCCGAATATCGGCGGCCACACGCAATGGCCCCCTTGCCAGGCACCGCTTCCACTCACTCCCCCACTCCCGCCGTGCTCCCAGGCCCTCCCCCCTCCCCCTCAACACACCCCACTCACCCTCTCCGTCCCAGACCACCCCGTACCGCTCCCACAGCTCCGCCACCTCGTGAGGCTGCCGCAGCGGGGGCGGCTCCCCCGCGGCCGCCGTGAGGGTGGGGTAGAGCCGGTCGGACACCACCGTGGCGAGGTACCAGCGGCCCCCGCCGCCGGCGCCGCTGTCCGCTGGGAGGTAGGTCTGCCGACCCGTCAGTCAGTCGGTCATTGCGACCACCACCACCACCACCATCGCCGGCACCACCACCACCACCACCACCACCACGATCATCATCATCATGGTAGCCACCAGAAGATGAAAAAGAGATGTAGGAGGAGGAGGAAGGGAGGGGGGCAGGCGCAAACGAACAGGCGAGGTGGAGGACGAGGCGGAGCGGGTGGACGAGGAGCAACAAGTAGGCATGCGGCCAAAGGCGGTTGCATCCGGAAGGGCGGATGAGGTGGGGGAGAAGGCCGAATGGACTATCCCCCCAAAGGGACCCCTACAGGTGTGCGGGTGGTTTAAACCCAACCCTCACCCTCACCCCCAACCCTCACCCCCGAACCCTCACCCCCAACCCTCACCTTCATCCCAACCCTCACCCTCACCCCCAACCTTACCCCCAACCTCAACCCCTCACCCTCAGCCCCATCACCTTGCAGCGCTCTCCGATCCTCCACCTCTTGGCCACCGCCCGACTGAACCTGGGCAGCGGCACCAGGAACTCGGGCGGCTGCAGCTGGCCGGGGGCGGGGGGCGGCAGCTGCACCGAGAACACCTGACCCGCCACGGGACTGCCGCACCCCGGGTCCACCATCAGCTTCAGGCTGAGGGGAGGGGATATAGGAAATTGGTAGGGTCCCGGGGAGGGTGGGGCGGGGAGGGGTGTGTGGCGCATGGTGGAGTGGGTGGGCGGGGTGGGGGTTAAGGAATTGGTAGACATATTCAAACTGCGCTGCTGGGTGGGGTGGGGTGGGTGAGATGGGATTACAGCGAGAACCAAGCGGGGATCACCAAGAGGGGCAGGCGCGGGCAATGGGACGAGGCGCAGCGATGGGCCCCCCCCCAAGCGCACAGAGACGGATCGGTCGCCCCTTGCCCGTCCCCCTTCTGGGCTTGTTATTCGTTGTAACCCTTCATCCTCCTAATCCCGTCAAGCACCCCCCGTGGGAGTTTTGCTCTGGCCGTCGGCACATGCAGCCCATGTCTGTACACACACACACTTTTATCCTGCGCCTCGGCCGTGGATGGTGTGCCACCTTGCAGCCGCTCCCCCCCTCCCTCCCTCCCAGGTGGACGTCGTCACCATCCATCCTTCACAGGACCTGTGTTCACTGGCCTTCAGGGCAGTTTGGATGACTCTACCAACCAGCCTCCTGTACCCCTCCCTCCCTCCCTCCCTCCCTGCCTTCCCCTGAGGGCCGGTGAGGGCCGGTGGGTCCCTCCCTCCCTCCCTGCCTTCCCCTGAGGGCCGGTGAGGGCCGGTGGGTCCCTCCCTCCCTCCCTCCCTCCCTGCCTTCCAGTGAGGGCCGGTGTGGGCCGGTGGGTCCCTCCCTCCCTCCATGCCTTCCCCTGAGGGCCGGTGAGGGGCGGTGGGTCACCCACTTGGCGGCGGTGCGGTAGGCCCCGTCGCGCAGTATCTCGTGGGACAGCTCGGTGATGACGCAGGGCTCTGAGGGCCGCATGCCGGGCAGCTGGCACCAAGGCCGGGAGGCCCGCTTGTCGCCCACTGACTCCAGGTAGCTGCGCGGGCAGGGCGGGGCAGGGCGGGGCGGGGGGAACGGGCAGGGCACGCGGGAGAGCGGGGAAGGCGGGGCAGGGGGCAGATAAGGGTCGAGGAACGAGGGGGAAGAGAGAGAGAGAGAGAGAGAGAGAGAGAGAGAGAGAGAGAGAGAGAGAGAGAGAGAGAGAGAAAGGGGGGCAGGGAGTAAGGGCGGAGAAGGGAGACGGGATCATGGGGCGAGCGAGGGGAGGATCTGACCGCGTCTTGAATGCCGGACGACGATTGCATGTCGCAAGCCATGGCCATCGCGTATTTACCCCTACATGTACGGACATATGACGTACACGTGTACGACACTTACGCTTCGTGTCCGGCCCGCAGGTAGACCACGTCGTCACCCAGCTGGGGGCAGTAGAAATCGGGCAGGTACTCGGTGGCCTGGCGGGGGGGAGGGCGGGGATACAGGAAAGGGGGGGCGGGGAGGGCGGGGAGCGCGGGGGCTGTGCTTGTGACAGCGCTCCGCATGGGGTTCTGCCCCTGACCTGAGCCCCTGACCTGAGCCACCCGCCAGGGCCAGGGCCAGGGCCAGGGCCAGGGCCAGGGCCAGGGCCAGGGCCAGGGCCAGGGCCAGGGCCAGGGCCAGGGCCAGGGCCAGGGCCAGGGCCAGGGCCAGGGCCAGGGCCAGGGCCAGGGCCAGGGCCAGGGCCAGGGCCAGGGCCAGGGCCAGGGCCAGGGCCAGGGCCAGGGCCAGGGCCAGGGCCAGGGCCGACAGCGGCCACCGTGACTTACCACCCACTAGCAGACACGCCCACACACGGAGAACACACATCGCAAGGACGGTATATCCCAGCGCACCTGCAGCCAGCTGTACGCCTCCAGCGGCCTGGGTCGGGAGCCGCCCGCGTCGTGGGAGCGCTTCCTCGCCACCTGCTGCAGCGCCGGACCCACGGGTACCCCACCACCGCCACCGCCATCCGCCGCCGCGTCCTCATCCGCGGCTGCGCCGCCCGACCCTGGGCCTATCAGCGGATCGACGTCCCCGCCACCCGCGGCCGCGGCCGCGGCGGCGGCGGCGGCCAGCTCCCGGCGGCGCCGCTCCTCGCGGCGCTGCTCGCGGCGCTGCTGGTTGCGCCGCTCGCGGGCCGCCCGCTGCGCCGCTCGACGCTCCCGCTCGCGGTCGCGTTCCCGCTGGCGGCGGACGGCAGCGCGGCGCTGCCGGCGGCGCGCCTCGTCGTCCTGCGTCCCGTGGGTCGGTCGGTCGGTCAGCAAACGAGCCACCCGTTCGCCGTTGCGGTGATGCAAAGGTGCTAAGTAGGTAGGTAGGTAGGGAGGGAGCTCGTGACAACTACCATCGAAGCGCGGGCGGGTGGCGACCGTAGCATGCCGTGCCGCGCGCCGTGCCCAAGCTCTAATCCTGACAGACACCCTAAAAGACAGAACGATAACCGACGATGCATCAGTGCCGTACTGCACTGCAAGCGGTGCGAGATTCACCCACGGGGCCGAGACCGCTTCGAGCGCTGGATTACCCCGTTCCCTTCGTGCGGCAGCTCGAAGAGCCCGCACGGGCCTTACGTCGCCGCTGTCATCGTCCGCCTCCTCCTCCTCCGCTCCCGAGTCGCCGTACTCGTCGTCCTCCAGCAGCTGCTCCTCCAGCAGCTCGTCATCCGTGTCGTACGACTCAAGTCCGTCATCGCCCTCGTCGCCGTACCGTCGTTTATGCCCGCTGAGACGCGCGGAGCGGCGGATCCTGGGGGAAGGGCGGGCCCCGCAGCCGAGTGGTAGATTATCATAGAGCTGTACGGGTACGGGGTACGGGTAGTCGGGTACGAAGAGACTGTGGTTATGAGGCCGTGTCGGCCGAGCCGCTCATCATCGGGCTGTGGCCTGCTCGACCGGCCGCGCAGGTGGTGGTGCTTGATGGCCCCCGGGCGACCCATGGGCCAGCCTTCGCCGCGACCGAAAAGCACCCAGACGGCTGCCGGCGCTGTCCGCACCCCGGCAGCGACACGCGCTTTCGAGTTTAAGAGGAATCCCAAGGGTGCAGGGGCTTGGGACTGACAGGGGGGATTCAGCCGCACCGGATCCACCCGCCGGCCCAGCCGGCAGACATCCAGTCAGTTCCCCCCAAACGCACACCCACACAGGCAAGCCGTCCCTGTCTCCCTCATCTCGGGACGCGGTTCCATCTCCGTGGACGGCGATGCGGACTGTCCCGGAACCCCTCCGCAGGTCCTGGGCGGTTAACGGCTGCAGCAACGTCTCCTCCCCGATGCTCTGTCGCCCTCCCGCTCTCGTGTGCACGTGCGTCAAAGTGAAAGAAAAAAATGAAAGCCACCAGAATCTCCGTGTGCAGGCAGGTGCCGGCACGCACCGTTCCTGCTGCTCCTGCTCCCGAGCCTCCGCCGTCTCGCGGCGGTTGCTCCGCCGCGTCGACGCGCCCTCGCCGCGGCTGCCCCCCGCGCCGCCGCTGCGACCGCGCTCCGAAGGCCCCGCGCTGCCATCCCGGCCGCCGCGGCGGCCGCGGCGGGCGCCGCCGCCGCTGCCGCCGCCGCTGGGGCGCCCGTCGTCGCTGTCCACTAGAATCACGTCGTCGTCGTCGCTGCCGCCGCCGCTGCTGCTGTCGACGTCGCTCAAGTTAACAACGACGTCGGCGTCATCCCGGTCGTCTTCGGACGAGCTGCTGCTGAGGCGCCGGCCGCTGTCGTCGGTGTCGTACCCCGCCCACAGCAGCAGCGGCGGAGGCGGCGCCGTCGGGTCGTCGATGACCAGGTAGACGCCGCGCGGGACGGCGGGCGCCGCCGCCGCCGCTGCCGCCGAGGCCGCCGCCGCTCCTGAGAGCGGCCGCCGCGGCGGCTCGCTGCCGCCGCGATTACCCCCGGCACCGCCACCGCCGCTGGCGATCAGCGTCGCCAGGCTGCGCGTTCCAGAGGACCTGCGGAGACTTCTGGAAGCGGGCTCGTCGGGCCGGGACAGCGCTGCCAGCGCCATCATATGGCGCTCGTTCACCCGCTGGATGGCCTGCTGGATGGCGAAGTTGCTGGATCCGGTTTCGATGGCCAGCCATTGGGCCGAGACCAGGGTGGGCGGGTGAGTGAGGAGCGCCTGCGCTCGAGGTACGACAGTACGGCAAACATGTGCGGGGGTGGGTGGGGTGGTGGGTAGTTGGTTGGGTTGATGAGTGGTTGGGAGATGATAACATACAGAATAGGACGAACATGGATGCCATGAGACAGATAGCCAGCTGTGCGGTTCTTAATTGCACAAAAGAACGCCGGAACCCTACAACCATTTCTGGTGGTGGCGGCGGCAGCGGCGGAGGCCGCGGCGGCGGATCACGACGGGGTGTAGTTGTCGCTTAATCAGGCCACTCCAGTGCCGCAGGCTCGAGGCTCCCACCCGCCCCCTGAGTCTGTGTGGCCAATGCCGCCGACCCGCACCAGCTGGTAGTCTTCCGCGACGCAACGACACCACCAGCGCGCGCCAAATCGACAGCGTTCTTCCGACACCGCAGCCTTTCATTTACTTTATGGGTCGGGCAACGGATATATTATTTACGCGCACGGGCACATTCTGGGCGTAACTCGGCCCCTCGCATGTCACGCACCCCTGTTCTGCCTGCCTAAGCAACACACCCGGCCCCGCAGCCAGCCCGCACACGCACCGCCGGCAGGGGGTGGTCTCTGTCCACAGGGTGGGGTCGCGGCAGGTCGGTGAAGCGGCGGGCGGTGAAGGCGGCCTGGATGTCGATGGGGTAGGGGTGGTTGCAGTAGTCGCACAGCACCTGGCCGGTGGTCATCAGGTGGGGCGGCTGCTGCGTCAGCTCGTCCAGGACCCACCTGCGAGGACAAACACGCGAAAGGGCGGAGGCCGGGGCGGGGGCAGGGTTTCATGCCATCATGCTATGCCATCATGCATCAGGAAGGACATAATGACGCCTTTTCTTCGTGCGCGCAGTCTGGTCAGTGTCCCGCGCCTGACTCGGGCTGGGCCCCGCATGCAATCCTCCAAAGCCCGCGGGTAGGCCCCTCCTGCGCGCCAGTCGCCTTCCGCCCCACACAGGTATGCATGCACACGAAGAGTATATGTGACCGCGCACGCGGGCGCACGCCCCCGCGCTACCTCCCCCGTCCGCCCCCAATCATCCTCCAGGCTGTCCCCCCTGCCGGGCCCCCTCAGACAGCCACCGCAGTGAGTACCGTATCGTGCGCGTAACAGGTCTGGTTTCCCCCTCGCCTGGCCTGGCCTGGCCACCTGCCCCTTGCCTTCCCCGGCCGCCAGGCGCCTCACCCGTTCAGATCCCGCACCAGCCCGTTGAAGTCCGAGCCCAGGAACTGGTCGTACGGCGTGCGCGCCATGGCCTCCACCGCCGCCGCCGCCGGCACGCCGTACAGGTGCAGCTGGCCTGCGGTGTCCGTCACCGCGAGCTGCGCGCCGTCCGGTGAGAAGTGGCCGTCCACCAGCTGCATGGGGTCGGTCCAGCGGCCCCGCCCGGGGAAGGTGTCCTGGGTGCTGAACCTGCAGAAGCGCAGATTGGCCCCCCGCCCAGCCGACCAGACATGGGTGGGGTATGGGTTGGTTGATTGGTAAGTTGGTTGTATGGGTTGGTAGGGTGGGGTTCCTGGCCGGTCGGTTGGTTGGTTGGCTGGTTAGATGGTTGGGTGGGTTTCCGTGGCTAGGCGGCACGTGCTGGGGGCGCACCGGGAGGAGGGGGGCCTTCACGACGGCGTCGTTGAACCGCCGGGACAGCTGCTATCTCATCGGTGACTTTTTGCGGTTCGCTGTCTTGATGGACGGAAGGGGGCGCTTCACGATGTTCAGTGACTTTTTGCGGTTTCGCTGTCTTGGGTGACACGACACAGGGGAGGGGGGCATCGTGAGGGGCACCAGCAGCCAGCCGCCAGGCTACCGCGGTGCCGCTGATGCATGATACCGGTACCTCACCCAACGCACGTCGGCATGTATTCTTCCTGGGCACGCTGGGTAATACGGCACGGTACGGCACTCACATTCGCAGCGCCGTGCCGGCTATGACGTCCCACAGGATGGTACGGCCGTCATACCCGCCCGACATGACCAGCCGGGGGTCCTGCGGGTGCGCCTCCAGCACGTGCGCCTGGCGGGGCGGGGCAGGGTAGCCCGGGAGGGTTTGGAAGGGTCGGGTCGTCGAGTGTACGGCGTACGGCGTACGGCGTACGGTACACGAACCTGGTGACGGGTTTTGCACGGGGCGCATTCCCACCACCACCACCACCACCACCGTGCCATGCAGGTACTTCGCCATGTAAGTATTTCGAGTCCTTCTAGGTGTGCCCCGGTTCGTTTCTGGGTTTGAATTTCCTCTCCTTTCAAACCACCACCACCACCACCATGACCACCACACCACATGAGCTGCCATACCCGCGAGTGCATCCCATTCACCGGTGTCACATCGTGAGAGGCCGTACCGTACTCCGCATTCTCGGTCCGCCCACACGCACTCACCCACCTCCCACCCCCTGCCCCGACACCTCGTCCTCAGACGCCCCAGCCTCCGCCCTCGCGCTCGGCGCCGTTTGGTCAGTCCATGATGTGCGGGACTGACCAAACTCCGACCCCAATCCCCGTTTCTGGGTTTCTTTTCTCTTTTCCATTTAACCCCAACCCCCGCCCCCGCCCGTCCCCACCTGCGCGGTGTGCTCCAGCAGTATGTGCGTGGCCACGCCGGCCGCCGTCTCCCACACCCGCACGCTGTTGTCCGTCACGGCCGCCACCACGCGCGAGTCGTCCAGGTTCCAGGCCACCTGCATGTATGTGTTCAGAAACGCATGTATGTGTGTTTGTGTTTACAAACGACCGGCCACACAGTACATGTAGCGGGGCCCGGCGAGCTAGCCAAGGAACGGACCACGTGAAAACATTTCGCCACCACCACCACCACCACCACCACTCCGTACCTGCGTTGCATGGTTAGAAAACTAGACATCGGTTCTGGATCATCAGGAGCCCAACCACGCCCACCACCCCGAATCGGACACAGCCCACCGGAACGGACAGCAGCCCACGGGCCCAACCCCTCACGCAAAGGCCGGAGCGGGCGCCGTGCGGCGGCTGAAACCCTCCCAGGAGTCTTCAGTCCCCGGTAGCCAGGGTGGTGCCGTGCTTTGAACCTCCCCGCCTGGATGTGCGCTGCCTGGCTGCCCGCAGCTGGAGGCCGCACCTGGTTGATGGCGGGGTGCGGCGGCGGCTTGCGCTTCAGCCGGGCCTTACGGATTTCCTCCTCGGTGGGCGGACACACCAGCGTCATGGCCTCCCGCCAGCAGTCCGGACCCGGGAACCGCCCGCCGGCCCCGCCGCTGCCGCAGCGGCCGCGCTGCGGCGGCTCCCGCTCGCGCTCCCAGTCCCTGCAGCGCCGCCAGATCTGCGGAGGAGTTGGCGGGTGGAGGTAGTGATGTGTGCGCCGTGCAGAGGACGCCGGAAAAGGTCGGGGCCCTTGCCTTCCCTTCCCCTGCCTTCCCTCTTCTCCCCTTCCCTTGCCTTCGCTTCCCTGTTCTCCCCTCCCCTTGCCGTCTCCCCTTCCTCGACCCGTCCGCACCTTGACGCATCCGTCCTTCGAGGCGGTCGCCACGGCGCTGCCCTCGTGGCTGAACTCCACGAACACAATGTCGTTGCGGTGGCCCACCAGCTTCACCACCTCCTGCTTGGGGTGTTGGTTTATTTGGGGGAGGGTGTTACAACGGATTGCCAGCGGGAGGGGGTCAGGAGGTACCCAGCAGGGCAGCCGGGGAACAAGGGGGATGGGAGCCGGGGGAGGGCGGCCGTGGCGCGCAACACCCGGTGCGGATGGAAGGACGGTGCAGGGACGGACCAGCTGCTGGTGATACCGATGAAGGGGGGAGAGAAGTGCCGGTGGGAGGTGTGCGGTGGGAACAAGGGCAAGGGGCGCAGGCGGCTGCTTGCCCATCCCCCCTTACGTCAAGCAAGTCCGTCGGCTGGCGGCCTCCGGGGTGTGCGGCCACCACGGAACCGCCCGTGCGGCGGGATTCCTGACAGACCGGTGGCAGCGGCGGCGGTGCGCCCTCGCCTGCCCTTGATCCCCCTGAAACCCGCCTACCCTCCTCCCAGGCCAGCCTGCCGCACCCGCTGCTGCTGCTGCCCCCGGACAGCAGCAGGACATCACTTGATCGCCACACACCGCGCGTACCGCCCGCAACGACCCCGGCGCACCGTCGGTCGCGGCCACTCGTGCCCCTCCCACAGCGCCGACAGCCCCTCTTCCCCGCCGCCGCCGCCACCGCCGCCCGACCATGCCACGCCGCTCCTTGCTGACGCACTGCCCCTGCCGGCTGCCTGCTGCTCCGGGTCCTGCTGCAGTGGCTGCTGCTGCTGCTTTGGGTCGCAATCCGAAGTCGTGGGCTCGCGCGTGGACGCCGCGGCGAGGTGAGGCTGCGTGGGCGCCGTCCCCGCCGCAGCCGTGACCGGACGCATCCACGGCGGCTTAGGGGGCTGCTGCTGCCGTTGCTGCTGCTGCGGCGGCGGCGGCGGCGCCGACAGGTCCCAGTGCCAGACACAGGCGGTGCAGTCGGTGCCGCCCGCGATGATGAAAGCGCCGTCGGGGGACCAGGAGCAGCACAGGAAACGCACCGACGTGTCGCCGCCGGCGGCGTTGCCCCGGCCGCCGGCTCCGCCGACGGTATGGGCGACACCAGCCACGCCAGCCTGGGGGGCAGCCGAGCCGCACCCTGATCAGCGCTCGCGAAAATGCAGACCAGCCCGACGAGAACAACACACCCACACCCACTTCCAGTGTACAGGGATCGTGGCACGGCAGGCTTGTGGAGCATGGCGCGCGTGTGGGCCGGCGTGCACGCGTCTGCCCCTGCCACATGCCAAAGTCGGACCAAAGCTCTGTCAGCAGCGCAGCTTCAATCTGTCTACCCATTTCGTATGCTCCTCCAGGGCATGGAAGGGTTCGGAGGGTCCGCGCCGGATGGATACTGCCCAGCCAGCCCCGACCCCGACCCTGGCCAGGATCCAGTCGAGAGTCAGGGCCCCACCCCTGCCGCACCTCGTCTTGCTGCCCCGGGGGAGGGGAGCCGAACATGCCGCCAGCTGACGCCGGGCCGGCCGCCGCAGATCCGCGGACGGGCCCCGCTCTGCCGCCGCCGCCGCCACCGCTGATTGGCTCAACGCTACCGGCGCGAGAGGGGCCCGGCTGGGCGCCCAGGTTGCCGCCGGCCGCACCGCCGGCAGGGCCAGCGCCGGCCGCCGCAGCGCCGCTGGCTGCAGCGCCGGCGGGATGCCCCGACGCGGGGCAATCTCCCGGCCCTGCGGATGGGGGAGATGCGGAGCGGCAGCCGTGGGCAATCGAGCCCCCAGGCGGGTGAGTGCGGCGTACGAGGGACACCGCCGCAGCCGGTGAGCAAGCGAATGGGCCGCCGCCAGCGCCACCACACCTCCGTGCTTAAAGGTGATACGGTGGACCCAAGCGGTGCCTTGGGCACCCGTGCCTTGCTACGTTTCATCTACTGTACAACCCCCAAATTTTCCCGATGTCTTACCAACTCGCACGTGTACCACATCGCAAACCCCACACGCCACCCTCCCCTTCCCACCTAGCAACACACACCAACCTTATCAATCCCCACCCACACCCGCACCCTGATCCCAACCCCAGCCCCTGCGCGCCTCCGCACCTGGCCGCTCCGCCTCCGTCGCCCCGGCTCCCGCTCGCGGCCCCGGCCCCGCCTCCCCGGCCTCCGGCGACACGCTGCGCCCCTGACCCAGACCCTGGCCCTGCCCCGCCCCGAAACCAGCCGGCACCGCCGCCCCGAACGCGGCGCCCGGCCGCATCACGATGGGGGTCATCCCTGGCTCCCGGGCGTTCCAGATGCGGCAGGTGCCGTCTGTGGAGCAGGAGAGCAGCGCCTCACTGAGCAGCGGGTGGAAGTCCAGGTAGGAAACTACGCTGGTGTGGCCGTTGAGGACCGAGACGGGCCAGCCAAGGGTGTCCTCCTGGAAGGCAGGGGCGGGCAGCGCAGGTGGGGGCAGGGGAGGAGAAGGGAGGAGGGCAAGGGAGGAGAAGAGAGGATTGGGGCGCATCGGGTTAGGGGCCGCAGCCGGGTGGTGCTCGCGGGACTGGGCACGAAGGTGGATGCGGTGTATATGCCTTGGGTGAGGATGGAGGGCTTCAAGTGGCCAAGTGGGACGAGTGGCTCCCCCAGACCCCGGTGTTGTCAACTTTTTCATGCATCTTTGCCCTGGCAGGCAGCATCGCCCTTGCACAAATCCACCGATGGGCTGTTTGCTGTATGCCGGCAGGACCCCGTTGGGGGGTCTCTCCTCGTAACCACCCATGACGCCCTTGGGCGTCCGCTGTGTAACATTCACTCACGCACACTTCTCGACGGTTGAAGCCCTCCCCATCGCTCCCCTCCTCCGGCCTCTTGAATGGGCGGCTGTTACTTACGCTCACGGGCATATCCCGCAGGGCCACTAAAACTACGTCCCTCGCATGACGTGCACTCTCGCCTCACCGACACGGACACACGGACGCCGTCTTGGATCTGACTACAGTAATCTACTGGTTCCTGTCATCATTGGATTGCCAACGGTTCCTCATCTCTCGCGGACTGTACGCAAACCTGCAGGCTCCACACCCGAATACAGCTGTGCCCCTTGCATGTCACAGCACTCCTGCCCTGCCCGCCCACGAACACACCTCCAGGCTCCACACCCGGATGCAGTGCGACACGTCCCCCGAGGCGAGCATGGTGTTGTCCCGGCTGACAGCGAAGTCCGTGATCTCCGCCTCGTGGCCGCGACATGACTTGAGCAGCACACCCGTCTGTGCGGACCAAATCTGCGGCCGCCGGGTGCGGGGCCGCGGGGGCCGGGGGAAGGCCGTCGAGTTAGCAGCAGCACAAGGCACCAGTTCCGCGGGCGAATGCCTTCAGCAAGGGCATCCGGTGGCGGCGTTTCGCTAGAATCGGGGCCTCCAGCGATGACGACGGTGAAACCCCCCCGCACCCGATAGCGGGGTCGGTGGCGGCATCGTGTTTGTCAGAGCGCCTACGTAAGAAGGGCCAATACCAGCCTGTGTGCACGCGGGCGCAGGTATCGGCTTTGTCCTATGTGCCTGATATGCACATTCCTTACCTCGGATCGGCTTTGTCCTGTGAGCCTGATATGCACACTCCTAAACCCGGATCGGGCGGGGTTCCTCGTGTTAAACACACGTGAGCATAACGGGTTTCCTGCTGTACCTA
Organism: Eudorina sp. 2006-703-Eu-15; assembly: GCA_003117195.1. Taxonomy (NCBI): domain Eukaryota; kingdom Viridiplantae; phylum Chlorophyta; class Chlorophyceae; order Chlamydomonadales; family Volvocaceae; genus Eudorina; species Eudorina sp. 2006-703-Eu-15. The sequence continues at coordinate 2,240,005 of BDSI01000002.1, read as the reverse complement.
ATGTACACCCCTCTAGATATGTTTTCGTTTCCGGTTCTTACCCTGGGGCTCCCGTCCAGATTCGCACGTTAGCCCGTCCGCCTCTTCGTGGGGCAGCGGGCCGGCGCTGGGTCAGTTTGGCGGCGCCGCCACAAACATACAACACGACACGGCCTGAAGCCCCCTCCCCCAAACCTCCCACTACCCTCCTCCTCCTGCCTTCCCCACCTTGACCAGATTGTCATCACTCCCCGTCATGATCCGCCGGCCCGTGTTATCGTACGTGCAGCAGTACACGACCAGTCGGTGCCCCCGCGCCGTCGTCAGGTGGCGCATCTGGCGGCACAGCAGCCCCGTCGCCACCGAGCCGTGCGACCCGCCAGGCATGCCCAGCCGCGCGCTGGCCTGGCCCGTCTGCCGCAGCAGCAGCTGGTGGGGCAGGCTGGCCTGGGGGAAGGGTAGGCGCCGACAGCAGCAGCGGCAACAGCGGCAAACCCAAGGTTAAGAGGCACCGTGAGCGTGCGGTCAGCACCACCGTGAGCGTGCGGTCAGCACCACCGTGAGCGTGCGGTCAGCACCACAGCACAAGGCAACATCTCAAGCCAGCATAACACCCTGCGGAAAACATTAGTATGCACCGCAACCTCCAACCAGCACGTGTATGTCGCCGGGCTGGAAGACACGGAGCGCCGGCTCACAGCGCCCGGAGCGCGGAAGAAACGGCCCCATGCGACCGTCCACCTGCCGCGGCATTCGATAGCTGATGGGGCCAGGCCGACCGATGACCCCCATGCCCTGGGCTTCCGCTGCAGTTCCCAGGTGCCTGCCAGCCCCCGCGTGCGGTGGCGCCTCGTTGGATGGCTGCGTCGCTGCCGGAGCGCTGCTGGTCCGCACCGTGCAGCTAAGCCAACCCGCTTTCTGTCACCCGACGCCGACGCTTGACGATGTCCAATTGCATCGCATGACGGGGGAATTCCGAGACATGGCCGCATGTCTAGCGCCCTATCAAGGGGAAAGCCGACCTGGGTTTCCTTCCTTGTGTGGTACAGTGTTAACAGGGACCCTGGACCCCGCCCGGGCAGTGCAACGGGGCCAAATAGCTGAGAGGTGGTGTGCAAGGGGCGGGATATATGCTGTGAGGCTGACAGCCTGCGCCCCGTTGCTCCCTACCTGCGCATGGGGCCGGCGCCACCAGCGCGGAAGCGGCGGGTCCTCGCAGCCCAGGAGGCCGTGCCGACCGGGGGCGGTCAGGCTCACGACCTGCAACCATGCACAGGCAGGAGGGCCGGCGGCGAAGGTGTTGGCGGCGGCAACACGCGACCTATGCCGTGCGCTATGCGTAAAACTCTCGTGGCTGGCATTGGTGAGGACACAGACGAGTGCAGGCCCGCGGCTTTGCAACGGCATATGTATAGAGAAGAGACCCGCCCAACCCAAACCGTGGACGGCATGTGTGTGTTTGTGTTTGGAGGGAGGGTGGGCTTGGGTGACACGCAGAGCAAAGGGGCCCTTTGGGCACGTTGAGGGGCGCGGGGAGGAGTGCGGGCCGGCTGTGGAGCCTCCAGCGTTGAATGGCGGTCACCATGCAGATCCCAGCCCCACCAGCGTACCGGGACACTGCCATCCTGGTCTGCGGCAGCGTTGCTGTGCTGCAGCAGCTTCCGGAGGAGGCGCTGAAGCGCGTCGGGCGGCACGTGCGCATTGACCAGCCCGTGCTGCGCGAACGATACCGGGTGCACTTTGCCTGCGTGGAGGGCGGACAAGTTGATATGTTTGCCGCTTGTGCGGTTGAAGGCAGCCGTTCAACTGTCTGGGGTTTGGAAGGGAGCGGCTGTCGCATCACCAACCGCACCTTCGATATCGACGCGCGAAGGCAGAAGACCCCGCTGCGTGGCTTCCTCCTCCAGCGCATGCGCTACGCTGACCAGTGGCCCCGAGGACAACGAGCGCCATATGAGGAAAAGTAATTCGCCGTCGTCCTGTGATGTGACGATGCAAGCAACGACCGACCCCGAAATGAACAAGCATGGAAAATATGAGCTCAGGTATAAAATTTGTAATTAATCAAGTGGCAACGTAGATTTGCTCGCCTGCGATTGACCGGTCCTCCCCGATGGCCAATTTCGGGCCAACCCGCCAAAGCCTCTAGCACAGCGGCGGAATTCAACCGCAAAACAAGGCGCACTTGATTGCAACTGGTGGGCTCCTACGCGGCGATGGCGAATGCGCCCAGGCGCAGACTCACCATTTTCGTCAGTTTTCCATGTTGACAACCGCATCAACGTTCAACGAGAGAAGGAAATCCATCACCACGCCGGCCCAGCGGCCCGTGGTGTGGCTTCTACACATTTCCCGTAATTTTATTGCAGCTAAGCGTGGCCGGGAGGTGCAACCATCAGTCTAAAATTGGCAAAGGACTGAGCCTAGGGAAGTCAAGGGTTTGGACGGTTGGGCACGGCACGGTTTTTGACGGTCGAGTTCCGCTTGGTCCGGCTGGGCTCTCGGAGCAGTGGCAAGTTAGTGGTATCACCGAACCCCAGCGTCACACAAGCCATATGTCTATGTTTGGGGTGACCTCCAGGACTGATGCTGTTTCAAGGTGTGAACCCGGGTCTTAGGCCTCTAGGCAGGGTGGGTAGGCGAGAGTACGGGTGTTGCCCGTATCTCCCCCATCCGGGTCATCGGCGGGGTACATGACGTTGTCCCGCGCCATCTCCGACCTTTTTGGCCTTGAGCCAATCCAAGGTGCGTGCAGAGCACCTTGTCAGTTGCAATTAATTGCCAGCCTTTAACCGTTTTCTCTCAATTAGAAGTTTTGAACAACGCGACTGCAAAACTACCGACCTGTTGAGGCTAGACCCTACAGATGGGGAAGAAAAAAGCAACTCTCCTTGACCTGCCTGACGTAGATGACGAGGAAAGCACCGGCCCGGCGGCGGCAAATGTAGAAGCTAAGTCCCAGCCGGCCAAAGCTAAGCCGGCGAAGAAGCAGCAGAAAGGCAAGAAGGGAAAGAATGCCTTTGATGATGACGACGATGATGATATTGATCCGCTCAAGAAGGTCAGCGCTGCCGTGGCTGACGACGACGATGAAGGACCCCCTCGGGCCAAGGCGAAGGCAGGGGCTGGAAAAGCAAAGGGCGGAAAGGGAGGAGCTTCAGCGTTTGCGCTATTGGGCGATGCGGACGAGGACGAGGAGGACGAACCGGTGCCGAAGAAAGCTTCCTCCAGCAAAAAAACATCCAAGAAGGCTGGATTTGCTGCCCTTGACTTGGATGAGGAGGAGGAAGCAGAGGAGCAGGCAAAGCCCGCGAGCAAGAAGGTACCTTTGCCGGCATGGTCTGTGGGGTCGCAATTGAATCGCGCGGGTGGCTCTACCTGCCATCTGGCGACGGACAATAGGCATGGGGTCGATACCATGTGAGCTGCAAAGCTGTGGCTCGATAACAGCGACGTGCTTCAGGGGACGTAAAATTGTCGACGGGGGTGTTGCAAATGCCCGCAAGCACGTCGGAGCTCACGAGCGCGTTCCTGCGGACCAGGCCAGACACTTGCGCCAAAGACGGAAAGCTCAGGTGCCATGAACATGGGCAATCCAAGCAATCTGCTATTCAAATCGCGCAAGCAGCGGGGACTCTGATGGCGGGGACAAGCCGTCGCCTCGAAGGCGGGCGGACTGTTTCCCTGCGACATGCCTCTGTCGTTCCGCCGCCAAGCTTGATTCAGTCACCGCTGCGTGCGACCCACATGACCCAACAAATGCACGCTGTCGTGGTTATCCCCCGCTTGCCGTGCAGGGCGGCGCCGCCCCAGCTCCCGCCCTTGTAATCGCTGAGGTGCTCAGTGTCCAGCAGCACCCTAAGGCGGACCGCCTCAAGGTGGTGGACGTGGACTGGGGCAATGACATGTCGGTCGTTGTCACCAATGCCGCCGACGTGGAGGAGGGCATGAAGGTCGTTTACGCGGTGAGGCACACAGCCGCGACCGACATGCCACATGCGTGCGACCCAGATGGGCTATCAACATTAACAACATGGGGGGCAAGGCATATGGGTTGAGCGCTGGAGATTTATGGCATCCAAAGCAGATTCCACGGACTTTCCCGGATTGACAAAGAGATGGCAGTTAAAGCCCGCCTTGATCACGGAGGCGTTCTTTCTTGCGGCAACCTCGTCAGCCCAGCGCCCTTGCAATCTGTCACCCAAGCTCGTTTGACCTCATGTATCTTGACCTGTGACCCTACACATGGCTGGGGTCCGTCTGGGACCCCTCAAATCGCGACTGTGTATGCGCGATTTACAGCCTGTGGGGGCGACGACACCCGGGAGTGGCCTGAAAATGGAGCGGAAGCAGCTCAAAGGAGTGGAGAGCTTCGGCATGCTGTGCTCGGCGTATGACATTGGGTGGATTCCGGAGCCGGACAATGTGCTCGTGGTGCTGCCGGACGACGCGGAGGTGGGCGCGGCCTGCCCCAAGCAGCCTCCCAAGGTGCGGGCCATTGGGTTGGCCTGGATTTGCGCAGGGCAATCGGGAGCAGAGTCCGGTCACAATCGGGAGCAGAGTGCGGTCAAATCGGGAGCAGAGTCCGGTCACAATCGGGAGCAGAGTCCGGTCATGTCCAAGGGATGGCTTGGGACTCTCCAAGGGGCGCGGGTCCATGACGCATTCGCATTTTGGCATGGTTGGCATGGTAAGAATTTGGGGGTGACGTTAGACCCAAGAGCGTTGGGGGTTGGGCTCTGGGTGTCTGCGGTTCGAGTTGTAGGGCAGGCGCGAAGTCGCCGTTGTACGGGGCTGTAGTGTGCGAGCGATTGTGAAGGACGAGCTGCGTTTATGACCACGCTGTGGACGTGCGGGCTACGGAAATGCAACAGAACGGTGAAGACACGACGGTGGTTAGCTGGGTGGGCACGGGCTGTGGGCGCCGTCGCCTGGCACACGCGCTGGACGAAGGAATTTGGAAGTTGCGCGCCGCGGGCCAACTGGGTCGGCTGTCCTTAAGGGATTGAGTTGGACAACCCGTGGCTTATGTCTTTGAAGGGAATCGTCGCGGGCCGGTCACAGTGTACATGCAGTCCAGCGTGCGGCGCGTAGATCTTGAGGTTGCATAGTTTTCCGGTGGGCATTAGGCCGACTGGCACAGGGGCGGAGAATGATGCCCCACGAGCAGGGTCTCCGGCGCTAGGGAGCGGGACGCGTCTGGGTATACCGCAGTCCTTCTTCCATCACCAGCATTGCTGCCACCACACTGCAGCTTCACAACGTTTAGGCTAAAGGACCGGCAATTCTCTTTCTGGGGCGCGCAAACGTGCAGGTCCAGGGGGCCAGTCCGCGTGCCATGCAGACAGAGATGTCCGCTGAGCATGCGGATGACGTGGGAGCATGCGGATGACGTGGGAGCATGCGGATAACCGTGCGTTTCTGGTTGCTGCTGGCACAGTCCCTTACCGTGCGAGCATGACATAAGTACCCGGGCCTCTGTCCCCGCAGGGCCTCAAGTCTAAGCTGCCAGGCGGGGCCGAGGAGGAGGACGACGAGGAGGAGGCGCCTGCGGCTGCTAAGCCCAAAAAGGACGCGAAGGGCGGGAAGAAGGGCAAGAAGGGCGGCAAGGACATGAGCAGCCTATTTGCGGCCCTGGAAGAGGACGCCGACGGTAAGAGCTGAGCTTGGGGCACTATCGCGTCGAGGAGGTCGGGGCCTGCGTTGAGCTGGGCGACATGGGCAGCGACGGAATATGGGAAATACGGGCAAAAGCTGACTCCAAACAGGTTTTACCTGGTGCTGAGGGTCTCCGATCTGCCTAACGCCGAGACGCGCTCGCCCTCGTGCTCGTCTCCGTCCAGGGGCAGCGAACGAGGAGGAGGAGGAGGAGGAAGAGGAGAAGCCCGCGCCAAAGGCGAAGGCGGGCAAGGATAAAAAGGGCAAGAAAGGCGGCAAGGACACTGCCAGCCTGTTCGCAGCCCTGGAGGAGGACGCCGAGAGTGAGTAGAGATGCTGGGGGCTGAAGGCTTGGACGCATCAGAGGCGGAGTCCGAGGTTTGCGGACGGCCAAGTTGATCCGTAAATGGAAGGGATTGGGCGCTGATAAAACGACGCTTGCGCATTCGGGGACAGTATTGCTGCCCATGCACCGATGACGAGTGTACGGTCTGCACACGTGCAGGCGGGGTGAAGGACGAGGCCGTTGAAGAGGAGGAGGAGGAGGAGGCGCCTGCGCCCAAGCCCAAAGAGAAGAAGGGGGGGAAGAAGGGCGGCAAGGACATGAGCAGCCTGTTTGCGGCCCTGGAGGAGGACGCCGAGGCTGGTAAGTGCGCAGTCAGGCACATAATAGGGTGACCTCAGCCTGTACCGTATTCAAACCATGGTCATAGTCCATTCAAACCATGGTCGTAGTCCATTCAAACAATGGTCATAGTCCATTCAAACCATGGTCATAGTCATAGTTGCTCCAAATTCCGTTCGTCTAGTCACCGCACCTGAAGATGCACGTGTGTAATGAATAGCTCGGCCGTGCGCGGGGACGGGTGCAGGGGCGAAAGCCGCTGATGATGGAGAAGAAGAGGAGGCCGCATCCAAGCCGAAGGCCAGCAAGGAGAAGAAGAAGGGCGGCAAGGACATGAGCAGCCTGTTTGCGGCCCTGGAGGAGGACGCAGGTGATAAGAGCAAAACGGCATGGGGCCCTTGCATTCTCCCGGTGCATAGTCCCGTTGAACGCTACGGCTATGGCGGGGGCACCGGGACTGTCCGTGGGAGGCTTCGTGTTCCGACATGATGCGCGTGAAGCGATACCCAAGCGACTTGACGCAGAGCCACAATGACATTTGAATGATTGCAGCAAGTGGGGACTTACACGTTATCGTGGGTGGTGTGGTGCGCACAGATTGCACAACATAGGTCAAGCGTAGCCAGCAGCCTGACAGGCGAGGTCGGGCGGGGTTCGTGCTGGATGTTAGGGGTTGAAAAGGAAACGGCCCAGACACCCCCAGTCCGGCGATCAATACCGGAAGAGTTGGGGGTGTCCGTGGCACAGCGCATCGGAATCCGGCGTCGCATAGCGGAGACGTAGTGGGCGCAGTGCCTCTGACAGTCTCAGACGCATTGGTTTGAAAGGCCGCAGTCATTGCCATCTGACCGACATTGCTGGCCTGCGTCGCCTTCTCTTGCGCACCGCAGCTTCCGCAGCACCTGTCGCCGAAGAGGATGCAGACGCCGCTCCCAAGAAGAAGGACGGCAAGAAGAAGAAGGGCGGCAAGGACATGGACAGCCTCTTTGCCGCTCTGGAGGAGGATGCCGGAGGTGAGGGGCGTGAAAACACCCACTGGGTGGCCGTCCGCAGCACAAGCAGGGCATCGGCTTGGGTGATTGCACTTGGCAGATATTGATCAGGCGGCTGAAGAACCATCATGATGCGGGAGGTGCAGTGAGAAAGTGCATGCGCGTCCTGGGCGGATCGTGGTGCTATCGAGTACCCAAACAGCTCTGTGCTCAAGACGTTTTCCCCCTTTGGTCAATCTTAACGTGGCAAATTACTGATTTAATACGTACAGGACGGAAGCTGCTGTCCCAGCGCCGTGCCTACGAACCATACCTGCTAGCAGCACGGGTTGATATGCTTTCCCCGTTGCATGCTGTCGCTGTCCGCAGCCTCCGCAGCGCCAGCGGCCGAGGAACCCGCACAGGAAGAGGGTTCCAAGAAGAAGAAGGACAAGAAGAAGAAGGACATGAGCGACCTCTTTGCGGCGCTGGAGGCCGATGCCGAGGGTGGGCACGAGAGGCCGCTTCCGCGACAGGCCGCATCCAGGCGTAGCGGCTCGACCTATTGTGGGCGTAGGCTCATCCGCAGGGGCCCGGACAACCTGGGTTGCGGCGCTGAACTTCAGCAATTGTTGCTCCAAACTGCGGGCAGGCGCCGCATGGGGGACGACTGCCCGTGGAACGCACGTTGCATCTGTCTTCTGCTGCCAATGGCCATGTCCATGCTACTCGGCAGTTTGATTCCAGTCCGCCGGTCTTTCGTGTTCCACGCTTAGACAGAAAGGAAGGTGCGATACCGACCTTGTGCCAACCGTTGGGAATCCCTCGCAGCAACCACTCCCGCCCCGGCGGAGAAGCCTGCTGAGAAGCCGGCAGCTGGCAAGGGCGGCAAGGCCGCTGCCAAGAGCAAGGAGGAGGAGGAGGTCGATGCGCTGCTGGCGGAGATGGACAAGCCGAAGGAGCCGGCGGGGGCAGGTGGGGTGTTTGGCTTGAGCCCACGGCTACGCGATCGCCGAGCTCGGGCCTCTGGCAGCCGGGTCGGGGTGGGGCCAGGGCTCATGCGCCCATCGCGTGCCGCTTGGTCGTAATAACGAGCTTGGCTGTGAGGAAATTGGATTCGCGCACAGTTGGTTGCAACAGCTCTGTCCTCATTTGGCACTGGTGCCAATCTGTCATGGAGTGGGCGTACCTTCAACGAGCAATCCTGATGTTCATGTGTTTGGATGTGCCTTCTGTCGGCGTCAGGGAAGAAGAACGACAAGAAGAAGAAGGGCAAGGGCGGCAAGGCGGATAAGGAGGACGAAGACATTGACGCCCTGCTGGCCATGATTGACGGGCCCAAACCGCAGCAGCAGCCCGCGGCGGCCAAGCCTGCCGAGGCTGCCCCCGCGCCGGCCCCGGCCGCGGCGCCGGCTGCCGAGCAGGATGCCGAAGCCGCGGAGGGCGGCGAGGAGGGCGATGATGCGGGCGGCGAGGAGGGCGGCAAGGAGCTGACGGCCGCGCAGAAGAAGAAGCTCAAGAAGAAGCAAAAGGAGAAGGAGAAGAAGGCAGCGGCAGCCGACGGTAGGCCCCCGTCCGCGCTGAGCCCGGGCGGTTGGGCGCGCATCCGCAGAGGGGTGCATGTATGGGGTTAGCGCAGTTGACCGGAATGAGTGCATCATATCAGCGTTTGTCTTGTAACTCAACGGTTGGCAACCAGGCAAGGCAAACGTTTCTCGCCTTTGCGTACAACCCACACCAGCGCGGCCCCCTGCTTCTGGGCTTTCCATAAGAATTGTCGCCGGGCCCTGGATGGACAGGCGCTCCAGGGGCGGAGGCTGCTGCGGAGGGCGAGGCGGAGGAGGCGGCCGGCGGAAAGGGGAAGAAGGGCAAGCCGGTGAAGGAGAGCGCCATTGCCAAGAAGCTTCGCGAGCAGCTGGAGGCGCGCAAGAAGGCGGAGGAGGAGGCTGCCAGGTGGGGCGGAGCCCGGGGTGGGGTTCAGCATTCGTGGGGCGTGCGAATGCGGTAGAGACGGCTTGTCCTTCGCTCCTCCCGTGCCAGCGACACGAATTCGTGGCGTCGTACTCCATGTACTAAATGGAGTATGGCATGAACCTGCGGGGCTTGAGGACAACGGCGAGGATTGTCGGACGTATGCTACAAATGTCGCCAGTTTTTCCGAGGCGCGCAGAGGACCTCGAGCAGTCTAGCGATAGTAGAATTGTTCGGGTGCCCTCTCCGGCCCTCCCATCCTGTGACCTTTTGCTTTGAACCGCGTGGTAACATTCCACAGGCTCGAGGCGGAGCGGCGCGCCAAGGAGGAAGAGGAGATCCGGCGGCTGGAGGAGGAGGAGCGGCGGAAGGAGGATGAGAAGCAGCGGAAGAAGGAGAAGGAGCGGGTGAGGTGGCGGTCTTACGGGGGAATCGCGCAGCTGCTTAGGGCCATCTCTAGACGCCAGCTGGGATTGGAAACGTGTGTATTTGGGAAGGGGGGAAGGGGGTCAGTAAGAGGCTGGGTCGGGGCGCGGTGCCGGGGCGCGGAGGCAGGGATGGAAGGAACGGTACGTCTATACTGTGCAGGTCCCTGTCGTTCACATCTTCACAACTCATGTCGTATGCTATCTGCGAGGCTGGGATTGAGAGGCCAGGCGGAGCAAGGGGTTACAGCTGCGTCGGATGGATTTTAAGGGTCCGGGATGGGTCCGCCACGGCAACGTTTCGCGTCGTATCATCTAACATCCTTGCAAATGCTGGCTTCCCTATCTGGAGTTCTTCGATGTGTTTGCCGATGTGCCGATGTGTTTTGCCGATGCGCCTGATTGGCATAATCACTTTTGGGCAATCCGTTCAACTGCGCCGTTGTGTCCGCGCCGCGCACCCGCGATGCCGCCGCCTCGCAGCTCAAACGCGAGCAGCTCAAGCGCGAGGGCAAGCTGCTGACGGGCAAGGCCAAGGAGGAGGCGGAGCGCCGGGCGGCCATCGCCGCGCAGCTGCTGGCCAAGGCCGCCGAGAAGGGTGAGGCGGAGCGCCGGAGGAGCTCGGGGAGAGCACGCACGCCACTATGTCATTCTGGTTTGCCGGCGGCGGGATCATGTTCGGGTAGCTACGTGACATGATCCCGGTGACCAGCACGCATCCATGCGCAGGTCCGCCTTGCCCACCGGCTTGTATGATTGAGGGAAGCGGGTCGACGCTGTGGTTACGGTATCCTAATGCCGTGTATTCAGGCACGATCAGCATTCTGTTCGGCTCCAGATCGGGTCGCCCTGTCCTGTGGGGCCCCTCTCCCTTGGTCCCTTATCGGATATTTGCCCTGGCAGCAGCGCAGCATAATATGATTGTGTGGGATAGGGGGATTCAGCTTCACCCGTGGCCACTAACCTGGCAGTCCCTACCTTCCCCGGTATTTCGGGGCACCCTCATCCGGTCTCCCATGCCGACTTCTCCGAAATCAGTGCTCTTCCCGGGTTCAGCACCCACCACCGGCATCCAGCGGAATCTGCCGAATCAACTAAGGCGTCAACTCCGCCCCTGGTCAGCTCGCAGGTCACTTTCATCGGGTCCTTCACCGTCCATCAACATGGGGGCACCCTTGCCCTCTTACTATCGAGGGTCTTTGGCCCGCTCTTGGTCGGGGTCGAACCTGGAACTCCAGGGGCATATATGTCGTGCCATTACAGTCGTGCCAGAACCTCACATAATATGTCTACCAATTTCCTATATCCCGCTTGCCCCCATTCGCTACACCCCGCAACCTCAACGCGCCACATGCCATTGCTGACGTGCATGCTTGCGTGTCTGTTGGCGGCGGCCGCTAGGTATCGATCTGAGCCAGCCTGCTGAGGCGGAGAAGAAGAAGAAGGTCGTGTACAGCAGCAAGAAGAAGCCGGGCAAGAAGGCAGGCCAGGAGCAGCAGGAGGCCGATCGCGAGGGGTCGCCAGAGCCGCCGGCCGAGGCAGCGGTGGCGGAGGCCCAGGCGGCGGAGGCGGCACCTGCTGCCGAGGCGCCAGCGGCTGCGGAGGCTCCAGCGGCTGCCGAGGCGGCCCCAGCGGCGGAGGCACCGGCGGAGGCCGCAGCGGAGCCCGAGGCCCTCGTGGACGACTGGGACGCGGTAAGCCACTCCGGGCCTGTGCTGTCCATGTTACCACCCACCCTGCGCCCTCACAACCGAGTCGGGGTCCGATCGGTCTTTCTCCTGAACACGCCTAGGAATGAATATCACAGCTGAGTCGTGCTGCTGTCTGCAGGTATTGTGCGCAAGGCCTACATGATGTGGTGGGCGTGTTTAGCTTGGGGCTGACTTGTCCGTCCGGTCCACCGGTCGTGAACGCGTCGATTTTTGAACGTCGGAATCGTGGTTTTGTTTCGTGCGGCTGTGCCGCCTCCCTTCTGAGCGGTTGCAGGTGGACGACTGGGACAAGATCGACCCGGACGCCATCCTTGCCTCCAAGAAGACCAAGGAGCAGGAGGAGGCGGAGGCGAAGGCGGCCGCGGAGGCCGAGGCGAAGGCCAAGGCAGCAGCGGAGGCCAAGGCGAAGGCGGAAGCCAAGGCCAAGGCGGACGCTGAGGCTGCCAAGGCAAAGGCGGAGGCGGAAGCCAAGGCGAAAGCCGAGGCGGAGGCAAAGGCCAACGGCAAGGCCGCCGCCAAGGCGGCCCCGCCGCCGAAAGCTGCGGCCAAGCCCAAGAGCGAGGAGGAGGATGAGGAGGAGGATGAGGAGGAAGAGGAGGAAGAGGAGTCTGGGTCGGAGTCCGGCAGTGAGGAGGAGTCGGGCAGCGAGGAAGAGGACTCGGAGGAGGAGAGCGAGTCGGAGGAGGACGACTCGGAGGAGGAGGAGAGCAGCGAGGAGGAGAGCAGCGAGGAGGAGGACAGCGAAGATGACAGCAGCGAGGACAGCGAGGAGGCGCGGCAGATGCGCATCGAGGAGGCCAGGGTAGGGTGCGGCGGATGAGGGCCGGGGGCCAGGACTGCAACGCGCAAGCGAGAGCCGACGCGGTTTGGGAGCACGATGGCATGCGCGCGTGTGCGCCAGCGGGGTAGCCATCGAGGAAGCGCTCGGTGCTCGTCTGCACGTACCCGTATTTCTTTCGTTGGGGGCCCTGACTGTGGACGTGCCGGGGACTAAAGGGTTTTGCTGCAGCCCAACCCAACTTTATCCTTGTTTTGCTCGACCAGAGCTGGCCGTGGCCTGCCCCGGCAATGAGCTCTGCCGTGCTGTGAGGCAGGTCTTCCGTGACCCTGGATCTGGTTCGTGTCCGGGGACGCCCTGGCGAAGGCGACCGCGTGCGCCACGGTTCTACAATACTTGAGGATTATATACATATCTGTGATGCTGTGTGAGGCGCAATGGTCCGCAAACGGTATCCCGGCATCCCGGCGCGGTGCGTGCTGTCGTGCCTGGTCTGGTTGGTCGCAGGACCGACGCCTCGCGCGTGCGGCCGAGGCCCGCAAGCACGCCAACAAGGAGGAGCTGCGCTCGCCCATCTGCTGTATCCTGGGCCACGTCGATGTCGGCAAGACCAAGATCCTGGACAACATCCGACGGACCAACGTGCAGGTGGGCGCGAGGGAGCTGCCGAGGGGGCCTCGACATGCGGCCCTCACATGTCGGCGTGTCGTTGACGGAGACGAAACGGCTGCCTGCTGGGGCAGCTGCCAGGACAGCTTTGGGCTGGGAGTAGCTGATCGAGGGCTAGCTTGTGTGGGCCTCCCGTGCTGTCCTGGTTTTTCAGCTTCCTAACCAAGTCAGCCTCCTAACCTTACTGCATGTCCGGGTGCAGAGCAGGAAGAAGAGTCGTAAGAACCTAAAAGACCAAACCAAACCTCCAGGACCTATCTTCGCTGACAAGGATGTCCACCTCCGCGCTGCCGCCGCCTGTGCCTCGCAAACCTTTCCCGACGACATTCCCTCGGGCCGGTATGCACCCAACCCTGCAGGACGGCGAGGCGGGTGGTATCACGCAGCAGATCGGTGCCACCTTCGTGCCGGCCGAGGCGGTGGAGCGCCGCACGGAATCGCTGCGCGCCGGCCGCGCCTTCGACATGAAGCTGCCCGGCCTGCTGGTCATCGACACCCCCGGCCACGAGTCCTTCACCAACCTGCGCCAGCGCGGCAGGTGCGTGAGAGCTGCCCCCCGCTGCCCGCAACGTTTGCTCACGTGGCCTGGGCACGGCCGGGTCCACCCTGCATCGTCTTCCGTTTACCGGGACAGCCCCCCCCCGCGTCCGTCAAGCGACGCGGGCGCGTGGAGTAGCTGTGTCCTCAGCGCTCACTCCCTCTCCTTCCCGCGGCCCGGCATGTTGGCCTCCCCTGCCCCTTCCTCAGCGGCCTGTGCGACATGGCGGTGCTCATCGTGGATCTGATGCACGGCCTGGAGCAGCAGACCATCGAGTCCATCAACCTGCTCAAGATGCGCAAGACGCCCTTCGTCATCGCGCTCAACAAGGCGAGCGGCGCAGGGCCAGCGGGGCGCGGGCAGCGGGCAGGGTTGGGCGCAGGCAGACGGGATGCAAGTCACCAGCCGTGTAAAGAGGTCTGGGGTTGAGGGGGCCCCAGCGGCGGGAAGGTCGATAGGATGACGCGCGCTTGAAGGCAGAAGCTGGGAGGTGCCCGGTGGCCTGGGGGTAAATTCTGAGAGCCTGGATCCTGGCGTCTGCCCCCGTGATGTGATCCTCTACCCGTACCTTGCCTTCACCTCCGCCCAGGTCGACCGCCTGTACGGCTGGAAGAGCGTGAACGACACGCCCATCCGCGACGCGTTCAAGCGCCAGAAGGAGTTTGTGATGACCGAGTTCGAGCAGCGAAGCAGCCAGGTTTTCCTGCAGGTAAATATTACATCGAGTTGTCGATGCGGAGGCCGAGCGGCGGGAGAACGGCGCGGCGGGGAGGGGCCGGGCCGGGCCAGAGCCCCAGGGTAGACGGGACGGCGTGGGGGGTACTGAAGTACACACATCGGGCCGGGCCGGGTCGGGCGGGTCTCTTATCTAAACACATCCGACCGCCGGACAATCAGGTGGGACTCGGCGTGCAGGCCTGCACACGGCATGCCTCCATCGATACATCCTCGCCGACACATCAAGGCAATGGTATGAACATGCGTTGGCACCGCCCACCGGCCTTGCGGCCACGGGCACGGGCGGCAAACCAATTCGTGTTTGGTGAGGGCGACGAGTGTGGGTTTCGACGTGACGACTCCCCCCCCCGGTGCCCTTGGCTGGCCTGCCCCTTGAACACTCGCACCCCCCCCCCGCAGCTCAACGAGCAAGGCCTGAACGTGTCGCTGTACTGGAAGAACCCCGACCCGCGCAAGTTTGTCAACGTGGTGCCCACCAGCGCCATCACCGGCGAGGGCATCCCCGACCTGCTGCAGATCATCGTCAAGCTCACCCAGTCCATGATGGCGGAGCGACTCATGTTCGTGGCGGACACGCAGTGCACGGGTGGGTGGAACGGGGGGGGGGATAACGAGCGGCAACGAGCGGGCTCTTGGGTGCTGATGCCAGGGGCCCTTCGGCCGGGCGGGCAGAAGCCGCCGGGGTGGGTGGGTAACGAAGAAACCCTCACGCCTAGGGCGCGCATGAACCCAGTCCCGCCTCCGCCCCCCTCCGGCCCCCCCTCAACGCAACGCAGTGCTGGAGGTGAAGACCATGGAGGGCCTGGGCACCACCGTGGATGTGGTCCTGGTCAACGGCGTGCTCCGTGAGGGTGACAAGATCGTGGTGTGCGGCCTCAGCGGGCCCATCGTGACGCGTGTAAAGGCGCTCAAGACGCCGCAGGTGCTGCGGGAGCTGCGCGTCAAGGGCGCGCTGATGGACCACAAGGAGATCCGGGCGGCCATGGGAGTCAAGATTGTGGCCCCGGGCCTGGAGACGGCGGTGGCGGGCACCAGCCTCTACGTCGTTGGGCCAGAGGTGAGTCCGCCTGCCTAGTCGCTGAGTCCAGCCCATGTCGCGGCAGAAGACGATTGCCTGCACGGCGGATGCCGCGACCATGTTTACTTCGCCGGGCTGGCTGTCGGTACGGTAGCGCCACCCGACCTCGTGGCGGCGGTGACATGTTAGAAATTATCGTTTGTGTATCTTGTCCGTGATTCTACTTGAGGAGTAACCCCGGGGGAGCGTGCTAGGGGGAGCTTATATGTGCGTGCGGGTTTGTCCTTTCCTCTTGTGCGCCTACAGGACGATGAGGAGGAGCTGAAGGATGCGGTGATGGAAGATATGGCGGACATCTTCTCCAAGGTCGACAAGGGCGGAGAGGGCGTGTGCGTGCAGGTGGGTGCAGGCGGACGGGTTGGGGGCGGACGCGGCGCTGCGGGGCATGTGCGCTGACTGCGGGGGACTGACCGCCGATTGAGGGAGCAGCTTCGCCTCACAGGTGAAGTCAACAGGTGGGTTGTTTTGTGTGAGAACTTCTGTCGGCTGGTCGTTGGCCAATCGAAGTCCGCATGCGAAGTCCGCAACATGCGGACAAGGTCTCCGCCACCGGGGACCTTCCCTCATGACCACGACAACCCAGTTGCCAGCCAAGGGGGTGAGCCCTTGGGGGGGGCAAGCGGGCGTTAACCCTCTACCGGCCCACGCCGCTTTCAGCCCGCTCTTATGGTATTCAGTTCCATCACCATGCAGGGGGTACCTAGGGGCTCCGTGTTCTGGTAAGCCCCCCTGAGACCCGCCACGCCATTTATCACCACGCCTCGCCCGTGTCCCGTGGGCCCCCCCTGTATCCCAACCTTCCTGCGACCCTTCACTTGCCGGCCACGTAGGCTTCCACGCTGGGCTCCCTGGAGGCGCTGCTCGCCTTCCTGTCCAGCCCCGAGGTCAACATCCCCGTCTCGGGCATCAACATTGGGCCGGTGCACAAGCGCGACGTGCTGCGGGCCAACGTCATGAACGAGAAGAAGTGCCCCAAGTACGCGGTCATCCTGGCCTTCGATGTGCCCGTGTCGAAGGAGGTGGGTGCGCGGGGCGGCGGCAGGGGACCGGGCCGGGGCGGGGCAATGCAGGGCGCGGAGGGGGAGGGAGACATTCGAGAACCCGTAGGGGACATGTGCACATGTTTGGTTTGAGGTACTCCGGTGCCGGTCCCACAGCTTGGTGAGGGCCCGACCCTCGCTGTCACACCAGTACCGCAGTCGGATGGGATCGCGCTCACCCTCTGTGTGCATCACTTCGCTCCGCCCTGTGTGTTGCTGCGATGCTCGAATCCCACCCTGCTCCATCCAAGTCCAGCCCGGGCTTATTTTTTCGGTTGTCGCCCCGCGCGTCCTGGACCCGTGATGCAGGCCCGTGAGCTGGCCGAGGACTACGGCGTCAGGGTCTTCACCGCGGACATCATCTACCACCTCTTTGACCAGTTCACGGCGTACGTGAAGCAGGTCAAGAGCGCGGAGCAGGAGGCGGCGCGGTTCAAGGTGGGACCCTTGCGGGGCGGCGCAGGGGCGTCGGGTCGACGGGACCCGGGCCCGCACGTGCCCGAATAGACAGCGGGGTGCCTGGACTGCAATGGGAACCGGAGGACGAAGCGAGCGGCCTGCTGCTCTTGATGTTGTCCGTGGAACCCGTGAAACCAACTTTATCCGCTGCTGCGGGCCTTGCGCCTGCGCATTGTAGTGCGCTATGAAATTGCCCCACCACCAGAAGCGAACACGGTCCTTTCATCCTCCGCGTTCCGGCCCGTCACATTTTGCCACCACCGCCACCATGTGAAGGTGACCTTGATTCTTCTTTTTCACCAGATGTGGTTCACCAGATCGCTACATCGAACCCCACCCTGATCAACCTCTCCTCCGCAGGCTGTGTTCCCGGTGGTGCTGCGCATCCTGCCCACCTGCATCTTCAACAAGAAGGATCCCATTGTGTTGGGGGTGGACATCGTGGAGGGCATCGCCAAGATCGGCACCCCCATCGCGGCGCAGACTGAGGCGGGGCTGGTGGAACTCGGCCGCATCGCGGGCATGGAGATCAATCACAAGGTGCGGGACCCGGGGGTGACGAGCGACGCGAGCGGCCAGTGAAGGCCCGGTTCGACAACGGCATTTTGTGTCTCAAGAAAACTGAGCAACAAGAAATGAGGAGTGTGTTGGGAGGGGCGTATGGCTTGGGTTGTGGGTCGTATGCCAGGTGGCGTTCGTGTGGCTTTGATGCCGTGCCGTGCCGTGCCGCATGACATGTACCAATGTGGGCTGTGCTCGGTCCGGCGACGTGGCGTGCAGGCCGTGGAGAAGGCGCGGGCGGGCGACAGCGTGGCCATGAAGATCGAGGGCGAGACGACGGAGGAGAAGTCCAGGCTGTTCGGGCGGCACTTCGACCACACGCACCAGCTGGTGAGAGAGACGGCACCGGCGGCCGCGACAGCCCGAGCGCCTCGCCTCCGACGCTGTAGGGGTGGAGGAGAGGCGCACGGTTCTCCGTTCTCCAGTGCATCAAGTCCGACAAGCCGATACGCTCATGTCGCAAGCCGTGTCCCCATCGCGTGTCGGGTTGTGCCCCAGTGCCCCCGGAGGCAATGGAAGCCTTCGCTGGGACAGCTACAAATAGCCTCGGGACGATTCGCGAACAGCATGTCCTGTCTTGAGGGTGCGCGGTCCCAATACCGCTTGGCCCGCCGTCTCATCGCGCTGCTGCTGCCGCCGCGCTGCTGCAGGTCTCCGTCATCAGCCGCGAGTCCATCGATGCGCTGAAGCAGTTCTTCGCGGACGAGATGACCAAGGACGACTGGCGCCTCGTCATCAAGCTCAAAAAGGTCTTCCAGGTCACCTAAGGACCTGCAGAGCCAGCACCCGGCGGCGGCCTGACGGCGCCCTGTCAGCTGCAGCAACCGGCAGTTGCGCCGGCGCCCAGGCTAGAGCGCTGCGGCTGGCGCGACGGACGCGCGGAGGGCGCCAGGCCCAGGACTGCAGGTCTGCGGTGCCAGGGCATGGCGGGAGGCAACTGCGGAGGGGGGTTGAGCTGGGTGCGAAGGGTCTCGAAATGATGGCAGCGCCCGGCATAGAGAGGGAAAGGGTCTCCGCGGCGTTCCTGCCGTACCGGTGTCGGACAGCTTCTAGCTGTACACACACAACCCCATGCGGCGCGTGCGCGCATTGTTGTGCGACAGGCCGTCAGGGTGTTCAGCTGTTCGAGGCGGCTGTCTGCCTCCGGGTCGGTGTTTGGGCAGTAAGTATTGGAATGTGGGCTCAATAGATACGGTAGTAAGAGAAGGGACTGTTGTGGGCGATGTGTTTTCTTGTGTCCGGTAGGGGGCTTAGGCCAAAAGTGGGTTGCACTGCTGAGAGCAGCAGGACAGTGTCACCGTCATGTCGGGCGAGCTCAGGTGCGGCCGCCCTGGGAGGTGGAGGGGGCGGAAGTGTATTTGGGAAGGAGGTACCAACGAGCAATGCCAGAATATGATATGGTGGAGGAGATGGTGCTGATTGCATCGCTTAACCGGGCACCGGTACAGCGGCGTCGGTGGGTTGTTTGGAAGAAGAGGGTTGGTGGGTGATTCTGCTGAGCTCATACTGCGCAACGGCTTGCGCGCTGTTTGCCTCGACTGACATGCGCTTCTCAGAGGCGCCTACCGGAAAGGCGTGGGGGCCGTTGACGGGGGGGCGCCGCCATCGGGAGTGCAGGTGCGGGGCGGCGTATCCGTGTGCTGGGAACTCCATCCCGCTCCATCTGCCCAGCACAAATGACTGCGTGCAGGTTGTCTTGGGGGCACGGCAGGCGTGGTCCGTCTCAGCAGGGGCAGTTTCCCGTGTCCCCGAGACGATTTACGGGCAGCTTTGGGTCGGCGTCGCAGGGTTTTACTCTAGGGTAGGGTCACCGCGGAGATGGCTGCCGGCGTCCGCATATGTTGGACGGGCAATGCGCTGCGTGCCGCATTCGCACTCGAGTATCGGATGTGTATTTTTCTCCTCGTCAGCGCAACGCATGGAAGGGCCGGGCCGGAACACTGCGGCCGGGTGGGTTGAACAGGGAGGCACGTAGTCTGGGCTTCTTACGCGGGGTGACCGGGATGTGGGAGCGGCCCGCGGCCTCTTTCCCGGGACGCTTTGCAGGTCGCATCCTGCTCCCATCGATTTGTGATCTGCTGCGGTTCGACAGGCAGTATTAACCCCGAACCCCAATTACACAACCCCGTTCACAAGTACACTTGTACACTCGTTCGTACCCTCGTTCGTTCAACGTTTGCACGGAAACCTCAGCCTCAACCGCATCCAACCGCAAAGCCTTGCCGTAGCTTAAGAGGTGAACAGGAAAACGGGGTAAAGATACACGCCGTCGAGACCGCAAGCCAGCTGAGCGCTCTATTTCAGCGCTACTAACCTGCTGGCACGCACGTGCGTGGTGGTGGAGGAGGTTGGCTGCGCGGGACTGCCGAGTTGGTTATTGATTCGGTTGCAATGTAGTGCATTGCCGGCAAGGCGTCACACCGTTGCAAGTGGTGGCGCCCACCGGGCGGCCTGATGTGCGCCACAATCCCTCATGTTGCGGCATGGAGGGGTGCACTGCGGGGGGGTTTGGCCCACGACGAGTCTCGAGCACCCTGCCAGGCGGCCCAATGCCCGCAGTGGGGTTGACCTCAGGGTCGTTGTATGGAACCGAAATTGTCACGACGGTTCCGAGAAGAACTTCCCCAACTGCCAACCACCAGGGGCCGCAGTACGGCATGCAACGGTCACGCAGTGATTGCACGCCAGGTCATGATATCAACGCCACGCGAGTCGGAGGAGCGGCATCAGGTCTTCTTCATCGTTGTCTAGGGCTATATAGCGGCACCCCCCGTCCACCACCATCCACCGGTCCCAACGGGTGTAAGCACCGTCGGAACGTCTCAGAGTGTGTCTAGGATGCGGGGACTGTCAACGTGTTACGGTATACTACTATACAGATGCGAGGCATGGGGTCCTTCTGTGCCTGCGGAAGCCTGGAGCGGGCGGAGAGGCGCCGTGATGGAAATAACCTGGCGGAGGGCCTGTTCGAAGCGTGCCTGCGGAATGACGCGGTCCAGTTGTACATCCGTTACGCCGCCCGACCGGCCCACCGGCTTCTGTTTGCCAATCTAACGCAACTTCCCGTTCATTACTACATCCTAAAGCAAGTGTTTGGTTTCTGGTGCCGAGTTAGTTGCTGCCGTCACCTATCCCGAGGGGAAAGGGTGGGGGACGTCGGTGTCATTGGTTGCTTTCAAAGCCCTTTCTCGAAGGTTCGGTTGTGACAGACATGGTAAGCAGCCGGGGATCCAGACGTCGAAGTACCGACATTAGATGGGTCTGTCGTTTTGCAGGCGCGGCATCCGTGATGTGGCCGCCACATGCTGCTGTATTCATTCCCTACTGCGTGCATCGCAAACTAATGCAGTTCCGGTTGTCTTGCTGGGCGCTGGAGGCCAACAGAGGGCGTAGGGGCGGACACCGTGTCCATAGGGAACAGCGGGTCTGACGTTGCTGTGGAGGCAAGGGTCAGGTTGAGGATGAAAAGCATGCTGCCCTACCGCAACTCAATCGTTTCCTTTGGACGATAGCAGTCTCCTTTTCCCTGTTTCGTGCATCTTTTCCCTGTTTCATGCATATGGTTTTACGCGTTCTTTGCGTGCCCTTGGGCCTACGGCTCGTATGGGTAGTTGTGCAGGTATGGGGTTATGCAGCCCCCAACCATGTCACATACACATGGGGTCGTGCGTGGCTTGCTTGGTTACAAACTTACAATGTATAGGGCGCCCGTGGCATCTGTTGGCGTTCATGACTGGGACGGGCGCATGGCTGGCATGACTGGGATTTGTGGGGCGCGGGGGAGGCGAGCGGGTATGATTGGAACATTGGATCCCAGTCGTACACGGGATCCAGATTGGGCTGTCCGTCCCCAAACCCTCATTTCCCTATTTTTGGCGCTACTACCTATTCACGACGCGTCAAGCGGCGGAGATGCACACGGATCATAGTGCCATGGGGGGCTGGCGCTACAACGCATGGGTGGGTCCCCGACGGAGCCCTAGGGTCGCACGCTAGGGCCCTAGTTTGGGCCTTGATCCGGTCTGGACCGCAAGCGATCCTGCGGGTCATGATGCAACGTTCCCGTCATGCCCTGTCCGTGCCCCCTCGGGTCATCGCCGTATGATACCCGCACATAGGACAAATCCCTCCTCATGCTGCATGCTCCATGCGCGTGTGCCGCATTGCTCGGCAGCCGCGAGACGAGGGCAACGGCCACACTGCCGCACCGAGCGGAGGCCCGCGTGGTGGCGCCCTGCCCTGCGAGCAAACGGAAGCACGACAAAGCATACGCGTCAAGGGAGGGCACACAAGGCAGGGGAGCCCCAACGCGCCCACACGGAGCAAGGAGCCTGACGTGCGGTGCAGCTTTTGCCGGCTGCCCTATACGACCTACGACATGTCGTATCGCTGGCGCAGGTGGCGGCAATGCAGCAGCTACAGCAACGCACCCATTCGAGAGCGCCTCTATAGAGCGTTTCGTGCCGGTCCCTGCACAAGAGTGCATGATCTCATGCCGTACCTGTCGGCACCGCTGTCCGCTGACTGCTGTGCGGTCTGCACGCGGACTTGGCCGTGAGAGCAGCCTGGGGTGTGCGGCCCAGGTGAGGCAGCCTCTCCGCCCCGCAAGAGGCGCGACACCCTGCAGCGAGGGGCACCAGCCATCGCCACGGGCGTCGCGCGCGGGCCTGCAGTGAGTGGGTCCAGGTGCCCTCGTTGCACCTCTTCCCCTACTCTTCCCGTGGAAAGGGCGCTTCGCACGACTTCCCGTCCTGGCCTGCCCGTCGCTCCATCCTCTCTGCCTCTGCCACTTCCTCTTTCGCTTCCTGTGCCACTGCCTCCGTATCTATTCCTTATGTTGATCACTTAAACCACAACCAAAGCGTGTCCTTGTCAGTCTTGTACTCGCCACCTCACGGACCCGGTTGTGGAGCAGCGCCGTGCTGCCGCGCCTCCGCTGTCCGGCTCCCCACCCGCGCCTGCTGCCGCCCCTCCTGCGAATCTTGTTCCTGGGCCTGCCCGGGTACACTCTGTGGGTGTCCGACCGCCGCTGCGGCCGTCCGGGCGCTGAGCGCTGCGTGCAGCAGCTCCAGAAGCGCGACCTGGCTCTGAAGCTGGGGCCGCGCCGCCAGCTCCGCTGCCGCCGCTGCGCGCACCTCCACCGCCCACTGGTAGGCCATTCGCCGCGTATGCGGCGCGCCACGCGCCGCCGCTTCTCGTGCCATCTGCGCCGACCGGCAGTCCGTGCAGACACGGAAGAAGACGAGTTGGCCCTTATCTAGTTGCTGTGAAACAGTAGCGGAGACGTAAGATGCCGTCGCCGACGCCGCTGCCGCTGCTGTCGGTCCTTGTCCCGGAGGTTCCAGAACGTGCAACTGCTCAAGAGAGGGAGCGCCAGATACCGGTGCTGTAGGTAAAGTCCGGGGTATCAACGGCGAGCATGAGGGTTCTGTTGACGAGTCATCGGGTCCTGGGGTTTGAGGCCGTGCAGGGAACAGCACATCGGAGGCGTCGTACAGGAGGTGATCCGGCGCGCCGTCAGCAGCTACGAAGCGAATGACGCCTTTGGAGCCGACGCCAGCGGGGTCAACGATCTGACCAAGAAGGACATCTGGCTCAAGCCGCGTTAGGCGCACGCGGGTGCCAACAGGCGCTAGGCGCACGTTCCTGGCGATGGGCTTGCCGTCGTCGACCAACTCAAAGGTGAACGTTACTGCTGTGCCTTCGGTAAGCTGCTCTCGACTGCAGTCCTCCAGCGACGTGAAATGGAAGAAGACGTCACGCACACGGTGCGGGCAGGCGATGAACCCGAAGTTGCGTCGCAACTTTGCGACGACGCCATGCTCAACCAAAGCACTTTGAGCCATAGAGGCGCCCTTCGTCCCTGTTTAGTTTCGGACTAGAAAGACCCCGGAGTGCGGAGCCTGATAGCAGGAAAAGTACACAACGGTCCGCTGTACGGGCACGTAGTACCGTTGCAATACACGGTCTTCTCACACTCTCTCCATATCCCTCCTGAATTTTTAATTTGAAGACGCTGAAAGGCTTTGCGTGGATGTGTGATGGAAATGCGTTTGAAATGGCATTGAACCCAAGTCATTTCGTTTCTCCGTCCTAGTCACATACATTATCAAAATACTTTCGTCATTCTTGATCTATTCCTCGGGATAGGGTTCATAAAAGCTCGCGATCTCAATTTGCGGGTACTGTGCAGAAAGGGAGAAAAACGGAAGTCGACGATTCACACCGAGCGGGGGCGATGGCTACCCAGCCATCGCTCCTCGATGATTTGGGCGAGGAGGTTACCGGCATTATCGCCCCTGTGTCGCTGTGCATGGCCGTGACGGTCTTGCTGGTTCGCCTTCTCAACCCCGAGGGCGCTTCATCCTCAAATTCCGTGCTTATCGCTAGTATCGCGTATCAAGAGCAGGTGAGGTTGTGGGCTACAAAGATAGCCGCGGCAGCTACCTGGCATGTGCATCGGAGTGATATCAGCACTCGTTGCCTTGAAAGCCAAACCCCCGGTTCACGTGTTTTTGTATGGGGCCCGCCTCGCAGGCATCTGATTCTTCAGGCAAAAAGCTGGGAGGCGCCCTGTTGAACGCCATTATTTTCGTTGCCGTCATCGCCGGGATGACAGTGGTACTCTTCTTGCTTTTTAAATACAAGGCAAGGAAGGATGGGGAAGGAGCACTTGCAAGCGTCAGGTGCCCGGGTTGCTCTTTCCTGACCCTGTCCACTCTCTATACATGCGTTTTGGTTTCCCGGAGGTTTCCGAATAACCCGCTGCGAATAAGGGCGAGGCGAAAGGTTGACGCACAGCTGCCGTTTCTTACGGGTTGCCTGTGGTAACGGCCGTTGAAACTGCCGTACATGTACATGCGATGTACACATACCTCACTCCTTTGCAGCTTCCTGCCACGGCAAGTGTGTGCGTGTTTGGCTACACGGCGCAGGGGTTTGCATGGGATTTGTGCGCCGTGTAGAGCCTGTCCAGGCACATGCCAAGCGCCGATGCCGAGCGCCGTGAACCCCTGCCCACCATATCCCCTGCTCCGAGCAGTGTTACAAGTTCATCTACGTGTACATGGGCTTCGCCATCTTCAACATCTTCTTCTTCTTGACGGGCGCGCTGTTCATCCAGGTCATGAAGGTACGGCATGACGTTGACTCGCTGTACGACGTGCATAGCTGGCCGTTGGACCCAGCGCAGAAACCCATAAGCCCATTGCCGTCGCATTACGGCATGAATCACCCTGCAGGGCCGGGATGTGTGACTCTGTCATTAGAAGAGGATCTGTCATACAAAGCGGAAAAAGGAAGCCACATCCTGCATGACCGGGTTCTGGGTACTGAGTGACAGGACATGCAGTGCCTGGCGCAAATTAAGGTACCTTATTCCACGAAGCCACCCTCTTAGTCCCACCCGGGGCAGGAACACGCGCGGATTATTTCCTCGCCCGAGTCGGTGGTTTCGCCCTGCCGCCCCGGCCGCACCCGTGTCGACGCCCCCACTGCCCCCAGGTCATCGACCTGCACATCGACGCCTTCTCTCTGGCGTATGGGCTATTCAACTTCTCGGTAGGTGGTGGCGCCAATGCTCCTCGGCCCGTGTCTACCTGCCCACCTGGGCGTCGGGCAGGATGGGCCCTAGGGTGTGTCGTTAAGGCGGCAGCTGGGGCAACGGCAGTAGCACCCGCAACAGCAGCAACGGGGGGTTGAGCGTGCGTGCGCGACGGCAGATGAGAGGCACGGCCCGGCTCAGCGCGGGCGACGGGCCGGCTTCGCGAGCTGCGGGGGCCTGTGCCGCAGGCGGGCAGCCGCGGGAGATGTTCCGGTGCTGTCACCACAAGCACGCGGGGGCCAGCCCCAGGCCCTCCTGGGTGTGGGGGTTGGCATCGCGCGTGCCGCGGTGCCTGGCGGGATGAGATGTCCCCCTGGTGGTGGTGCGGAGATGCCGATGTGTGCTGGGGCTGCTTATGCTGAGGCTGTACCCCTCCCTCCCGCTGCACCCCTCCCTTCTTTTGTTTTGCAGATAGTCGGGACGTTAGGACTCATATTCGTACCTATACCGCTGCTACTGAAGCAGGTAACGACCGGCTGTGTGTATGTGAGAGTGTGTGTTTAGCGAGAAGCCCGAATGTGTTTGTGGTTATGTTCGTGTGGGGCGGGGGTGGCGTGGTGTCACCCTGATGTGTCCAATGGGGGCCCCCTCCTCCTCCTCCTCCCTCCCTCCCTGGGGTTGCGTGTCCCCCGCCGGGGAAGTCGTTGCACGCCTGCGGGGGGCGGTCCGCGCAGTAGGGTGGGTGGGCGGGTGGGCGGGTGGGTGTGTCTGGAGCGGCTTGGTCCGTGGCCGTCACCATGTGCGGCGAACGCACGGAGAGACGGCACCGGCCCCAGCGCTGCACGCCAGCGACGACGCGAGCCCCTCTCGTGCCGCCGCCGCCACCTCTGCTCCCAACCGCTGGTCGGTAGATCCCCAGGTTCGCGCGTGCATGCAGCTCGTTGGCCTCCCCCTGACATAGTCGTTACCCTGCCTTCTGGATTGGTTAAGTTGTATATATTTTCATCAGCTCGGACACTGTTGGCGGCCCTCACCTGACTCGCTGACTGCCCCCAGATGTATCTGATCTGGGTCGGCATCATCGTGGCGTACATCTTCACCTTCATCCCCGAGTGGACCTCGTGGGTCATCTTGGTGTTCATGGCGCTGTACGACATTGCTGCCGTACTGATCCCCGGAGGGCCACTCAAGGTGGGCCTGGGTGGGCGTGGGTGGGTGGGTTTGGCCGGGGCTGCGCCGTTGCCGCGCTGCGGACCGCAACGAAAACACTAAAGAGCACCAGGGGGGGATCGTTCGCCGGCCCGCGCCCCCGCCTGCGCTTGCTCGCTTGCGGCAGCAAAGTACATATGGCCGGGTGCAGTGCAGCGCTCCCATCCTCTATGCGACACACACCAGGCACCACCCATATGCCTCATGGGTTCGTGCTGGGTTGGTTGCCCGGTCCCGCCCCCACGCAGGCGCTCGTCGAGCTGGCCATGGAACGGAAGCAGGAACTGCCCGCCCTCATCTACGAGGCCCGCCCCGCCGGGGGCCGGCCCTACGTCCGCGGCTTTGGAAACCGCGGCAACGGCAACCAGCCAGGCGATGAAGGGGACGGTGATGTTGGCGGCGCTGGCGCGCGGCCGCCGCCGCCGCCGCCGCCCCCAGGCGGTGTCATCCCGCCGCCGGGCGGCGCGACGTTGGCGCCCCGGCCCGTTGCGGAGGGCTCCACGAGCTCGGTGGGGGTGCCTCCGACGTCGTTGGAGATGCGGAGACCCGGGTCGCGCGGGTCTCGGCCGGGCTCGGCGGGAGGGGGCAGCGGCGGCGGCGGCATGAGCGGCGGTTGGGTTTCGGGGCCGTCTCAGCGCACGGTGGCGGCGAGGGACGGGTCGGCGGCGTCCCGCGGCGGCGGCAACGGCGAGGAGGGACCGCCGGGGGATGCTGTCAGGTGGGTGGACGGGCGCGTGCGGCCCCACGGTGACCCTCAGGGGGGGCAAGGGGGGCAGCAGCAGCAGCAGCAGCAGCAGCTGGATGGAGGGTTCCCCCTTCCCCGGGTGGAGGGGCGACAAGGAGCGGGCGCGGAGCTAGTAGCAGGCGTCACCGGGCGAGGTTGTCGTGAGGCCTTGCGCGGCCGAGGCCTGAGCGCCCTTCTGCGGCCCCCTGTCCGCCGCCCCTTACTGCTGCGGCGGCGCGGCGCGGCGCGGCGCGGCGCGGCGTGCCAAGACCTGCCTTGCGTTTTCCGTTCGGGTCGAATCCGTTGGGATGTGTTGGGTGCTGCCCCGCCGTGCAGCTTCCGGCATGTTGGTTTCCCGGCGACGGCGTGTCCGTGGGGATTTGTTGGGGTCCGGCTTTTTATTGTGTTGTGGCCCGTGGTGTTGTGGGTTTTGTTGGGGTCCGGATCCTTAATCTCTGTGACCTTGCATTCCAGCTCCTCCGCCCTCTTGATGGTGATCCGTTAGATGAAGATCCGTTTAGTTATGGTCCGTGCGAGCGCTAATGGGTCCCCTTGGCGGTTGCTGCACGGTTGCGGTTGCAGTCGCGGTCACGGTCGCTGTCATTGCCGCCGCAGGTCCTTCGTGAGCCCGCTGGACCCCTCCCCGAGGCAGGTCCAGGGGGGGCAGCAGCCGCGGCGAGGGCCAGGCCCGCGGCCGGTGGCGGAGGGCAGGGAGCTGGAGGGGCAGGAGCTGGAGGGGGAGGCGTGGCAGCCGCTGCCGGCGGGGGCGGCCGCGGAGCCGCAGGTGGGCGTCGGGTTGGGCTGTGCCTTTGCGTGGCAGCGCTTGGGGGGCCGCGTGCTGGCAACGGGACCGGCAACTCCTACCCAGCTACCCCTGTCGCCGGCGTGCACGCCCAAACGCCTCCCCGCCCAAACGCCTCCCCGCTCATTGTCATTCTTTTTTTCGCTTTGACCGCGCCTGTATGTTTTCTGATCTCCGCTCCGTTTTTCTGTATTTGCGCTTTCTGTAGGCCCGCGGCGGCGGTGGCGGTGGCGGCGGCGGCGACACGATCCGTGGGCGGATCAGCCGGGTGCTGTCGGGCGGCACCCCCGGCCGGGCCGCCACCTCGGGTGTGGACTCCTCCAGCCACACCTCCCAGGAGCCGCTCATCGACGAGCCGGCCAGCTCGGACAAGCCGCCCCCGCAGAAGGGCCAGGACCTGCAGGCGAAGGTGGGTGGGTGGGTGGGTGGCGGGTCGGGTGGGGTCGGGTCGGGTCGGGTCGCACCCGGGGCTGGGCCTCTCGTGGGCCTTGTGCCCTGACGTGCGGGTTAGAAATGAAGAGTACCCCCCTCCCCCTTCCCTTCCCCCCCATACACACGCGTCCTGGGCTCTGGCCCGTATGCTGGGTGGGAAGGTGTGTCGACGCGTTGAAGCGCACGCCCTGCTTATGCGGCCGCTATGCGTGGGATGGGAGGCTGCGTTTTGCCTGCGAGCTGCCACAGCCGCGATGTTTGGAATGCTGCCGAGGTGCACGACCGCGTCCTCGCCTCCCGCGTGCGCGTCCTCTCACGGCCGAATGCCGTTATACGGTAGCGCCTTGCCCCTTGCGTGATCATCCGTCCCTGCGACCGCCACACGCTGACATGCTGACATGATCCACGCACGAACCTGCCCCGCAGGCAAGCGGCGCGGCGGGGCCCGGCAACCCGGCCAGCGCGTCGCCGAGCAGACCCGCGGGGTCTACGTACGAACTCCAAACGTACGGCGCGCCGTACGGGGCGCCGGCGGGCTACCAAGGCGACTGGGCGGCGGGGCCATCGCAATTCGCCGCGCCGGGCCAGCCCCAGGGCGCTGCCCGGTGGGGCGATCCCACCATGGGGGTGCGAGCGGTGGCCCCGGCGCTGAGCGACGCGCAGCTGGCGGATGCCGTCAGGTGGGAGCGCCTTGCGGCTTCGCTGCCCTGGTGTCCAAGAACCAAGAAGGGTCTTGGCCTTGGAGGCATGTGGGGGCGCCGAGGGCCTCTTGAGGGCTGCGCGGGTAGCGAGGCGGGGGAGCGGAGGGCGGACAAAGGGGGGGAGGGTGCAGCGCGGATGTGAGCCTGAGGGAGATCGGGGTTTGGGCTATGGCGGGTTCCTTACTTGACGGCAGATGGCCGGGATGTGGGCGGGAACGCTCCCACTGGGATGGATGCAGGCGCCCAATGTCACGCGTGTGGGGGTCTGCCCCAGGACGTGCGGCCGCAAAAGCCGGGCAGGGAACTCCGCCGGCATGTGTGGGGAACTGGGGACGTGCCTGCCTGCCTGCCTGCCTGCCTGCCTGCCCGCCTGTGGTGCGGTGCACCTGCCCGCATGCCCCTCCGCTGCGCCGCGTCGTTGCCCTGCCCTCCCCCCCCCGCCTCCCCGCCTCCTCGCGCGCGCATCGTCCGCGCACACCCGGGTCATTCCCCCAACCCCGCGAACCGCCCCCCGCCAGCCCGCCCGCGGTACCGGTAGCTGCCGAACGCGGCCCCGGCGGCGCCCTTCGCGACCCCGCCACTCCACCCGCGGCCCGCTCCGCGTCGCTAACCGCGGCCCCCGATGTCGGCAGGCGCAGCGCGCGCAACCCGGGCGACCCGACGCATCCGCCGGCGGCTGGCCCCGGGCCGGACGGCGACCCGCGCAACCGGCCGGCCGGTGCCGAGGGCGAGGGCGAGGGCGGGTTCGAGGTGGACCTTCCGGACGCGATCAAACTGGGCTTGGGCGACTTCATCTTCTACTCGATGCTCGTCGGACGTGCGGCGATGTACGACTTCATGACAGGTACGGCACCGTGCCGTACGACGGCTGGGGGGGGCAATTTGACTGTGGCGGAGGGTGGGACCGAACCTCAGGCATCGTGTTGCGTGTCGTTGAGGGTGTGTGCGCGTGTGATTCTGTGTGTTGAATGTTTGGTCACCGCTTGGGGCGGGATCGGCTGATGTGGAGGGAGGAGGAGCAGCTTGCACATCCTAGAAGGTGTGGGTTTAAATGAGCGACTGGCGGGCAGCCTTTCCCCTTTCCCTTTCCATCATACCGTGATACCCCAGCTGCTGCCGCAACCCACTCCCCAACCTCTTCGCCCGCCCACACCCACCCACACACCCACCTACCCAAGCTTCAAAATGTCTACCAATTTCCTATATCCACCCACCCGCCGCTACACCCCCCACCCCGCAGTGTTCTCCTCCTACCTGGCCATCATCGCGGGGCTGGGTCTGACGCTGCTGTGCCTGGCCATCTACCAGAAGGCGCTGCCCGCACTGCCCTTCTCAATCGCGCTGGGAGTGGCCTTCTACTTCCTCACCCGCCTCACCCTGGAGCCCTTCCTGGTGCCGATGGTATCGCACCTGACGTACTATTGACGCACGCACAGACTGACGTCGTATTGTTGACTTGCGGTACGCATGCCGTGCTATATATGTATTAATCGCACCCACTTGAGGACGGCTGGGGTCGCATGGGTAGGTCGGGACAGGGGAGTCGGCAGCGGGGAGGCGGTGTGGGTCGATTCCTGGTACCGTTGAGTGGGTCTGGTCCGATTTATCAGGGCTTGAAGGGGGCTCGTGGCTGGTGTGTTTGTGGAGAGGCGGCCGTGTGTTGGCCAGGCCGTCGTAAGGTCGCATGGGTGCATGTCGGCAAACAGGGAGAAATGCAGCAGGACGTAGCCAGCTAGCTTATCGGTGGCTGGCGGGGTGGGGGGACGGGAGGTTGCTTTGCAGGAGGGTGAGGTGTATACTTTGTAGGATGTGTGTGTGTGTGGTGGGGGCGGGGGAGCGGGCGCGGCCGCGGGCAGGAGCAGACCACGCTGGCTGTTAGTGGCTGGCCTTTCAGCGGAAGCACCAGGGGGCCAGGGAGAGGCTGAATAACACTATCGCCATGTCTCCTCTTGATCAGGGCCGACTTTGGGTCCATGCAATTGGGTTCATAACGTGTCGTAGTGCGTCGTGGTGGCGGCGAGCAGGGGTGGCGTAACGCCACTGGCGTTGGCTGTCCGCGGGACTGCGGCAGCAGCTGTCCGGCCGCTGCGGGTTGCGCTGTAGCCATCTCGCGAAAGATGGGGGAAGGGGGTTTCAGTGGGCACGAAGATGGTCATGATCAGGGTCAGGTCGGGTGGCCTGTCACCGCTCACCGACCTTCAGGGAACAGATTCCTGTGCCCCCGCGAGCTCACGCAGTCGATCACGTCTTGTACAGACAGATGGTTATACGCAGCGCAGATGTGCATGTGCGGCTCGGACATTCGACGGCAGCGTGTGGAGATGTGGATGGATGAATGTAATCGACGCAATACTCGGCGACGGCTGTTTTATGCCTGGTCGGCGAGCGGAGCGCCTCAAGGCGGGGTGTCTGTCACGCGGAGCCTGGGGTGCCGTTTGCGCCGTTTGCGCCGTTTGGGGCGTTTGGGGCGGAGGAGGTCCTCCGCGTGCCTTTGGGCCCAGGGCATACCGTATGCACCCACCACGGCATCGTGGTGCTGTGGCGCCGGGTAGGCCGGGGCCGTGCCTTGGAACGTTGAAACTTGAAAGGGGACACCGGCCGTTCGGGCGGCGGATGGGAGCTCGGCAAGCGCCACGCCCACACCCACACGTCACCGCGCACACACTCACACATACCGGCACGTTGTCGTGTTGCGTTGCCGATGGTAAGTAAAACATCGCAGGTTTTGGTTAATATCCGGGCCTGGGCGGTTATGGGTGGGCTTCTTGTTGAACATACCGGCACGTCGTCTCACAGCCCTGCCCACATGACAGCGCGGGGGCGCAGCAGCCCCGCGGCGGCCAACCGCCAACCACCGCCTCTCGTTGCCGCACTTGAGTCCAAACTCGTGTGCACGCAGCCCACTCAACAGTCAATACCCTCCCGACCCGACCGGCAGCATCTTTGGCTGGTGGACACGACGAGGCCCCGCGCGGCGGCACCAGTTGGTACGGGCGAAGAGGCCGCCGCCAGCACCAACAGCAATCCCATTCCTGTTCCCATTGCTATTCCCATTTCAAGCCCCACTCGCCGTCCTCGCAAAACACACCCACCACACGTACCACACGTGCAGCTACAGGGGCCCACTCCCTGCTGCCCCATCCCACCCAGCTGGCCGGGCCGCGAAGCCCGCCGTCGCCGCCACTCGCCAGCGCCTGCACCGCTCATCAGCCGTTCGCCAGCGCCACTCGCAACCCCCTTCCCCCCCCTTGGACGTTGGAGCTGACTGCATCATTATTCTCGAGCAACGGCTGTCATTTGAAGCTGCGCACTCCGCTTGCTCCTCGCAGCCAACCGCCAACTGACACATGCCGTACCACCCAGCGGAATTGAGCGATCGAGACGAGAGAGTTCCTCTCTGGTAGATTCGGACCGGGTAGGGGCGGGGGGAGGTCGCCCTCCCGGCGGGAGTTGAACCCTAGCGTACTGGCGTGACCGCCGCCAACAGAGACGCATACACCCATACCCCCACCCACACTCGGGGCTTGAATCCCCAACCCTACCCTAATCGCTCAAGCCCCCAATGTGCCGCGGGTGGCCCGGCCACGGCCGGCAGGCGCGCACCGGCGGCCCGTGTGCCACAGCCCCCGCCGGCACAGTGCCGCGGTGCCGGGGCCTACCCGCACGCCCTCTTCATCTCCCGTCATCTCCGGACACGCATCCAGCCCGCGCCCCATCGGCCAAGGCCCGCGAAGGACAACCCACCCCTCACACACACACACACACACACACACACACACACCAAGACAAGACAAGACGAGACCGGCAGCACGACGAGACGCCGCATCATTCGGTAGCAGCCCCGCCGGCGGCCCCGGCAGGCCCCGGCGCCGCCGCGGAGGTGGCGGCACGCACGGCGTTGAGTACGTGCTCATCCAGGTTGCCCAGCGCCGCGTCCAGCGCGGGTCCCCCGTGCAGCGCCGCGCAGGCGGCCAGGCCCTCGCGCAGCGCGGGGCCCACGTGCAGCCGGCCGGCGGGGTCCGCCTCCCGCAGCTGCGGGGCACGTGCAGCGCCAAGGGGGGGAGAAAGCGTTGGGGGGTGCACGGATGGAGGTTGCGGAGGGGGGAGGCGGGAGGGGTACCGACGAACACGGAACGTGAATACGTTAGGACCCAAATTGGAACCGTAGTGGCGGGGTGACATGCCCGCAACAACCGAGCGCCGGGTAAGGGCCCAGGGTTGAATAAAGATTGTGTGGGAAATCTGAGGAACCTACTGGAGGGGTGCGGTTGGGCGCGGCCATTTCGGACACGCTGCGTGTTTGGAGGCGTTGGGACATCGCGGGACCACGACCGGGACAAACCTCCCCGACAGCGACAGTAGACTGCCCATCCCCAACCCCCGTCCCCGATGGGCATACACACATACACACACACCTGGACTTCGGTTCTGGCGGCTCCGTTTTCTCATACACACACACACACACACGCAATTCTAAACACACACGCAGCGTTCTTCCGACACCACAGCCTTTTATTTCTTATATGGGTCGGGCAATGGGTATATGATGTGCGCATACGGGCAAACTATTGGGCGCCACTTGGCCCCTCGCATGTCACGCACTCCTGCTCTGCCTGCTGAAATAACACACACGCACCTGTGTTCGCCGGCCATTCTCGCCGTCTGCCTCCTCCGAGTCCAGAGCCGGACCCGCGATCTCGTCCAGCCCGTCGTCGCCGCCCCGCATGCCCGCTGAGAAGTAGTCGTAGCTGGGGGGCATGCCCTCCGACACGAACTCCCCGCCGCCGCCCGCGCCCCGTCCGTCCGTCTCGTACCTGGTCCCTCGAGGGGTGGGGACAGCAGCCGAACGCCGAAAGGCGAGGTTGAAGGAAACACGAAGGCGGGGTAGACGGATCCATCCCATGAAAGGTTATGGTTGAGGCGGCCTCACCGCCAAATCGGCAGCGGGCCTGGGTGGACGACCTCGCGTCGCCCCGTCTCTTCCTGTCGGCACACGCAGCTTTGCGACGGAAATATGCGGCACTGCCGGGGGTCGTCCGGAGCGCGCGGCGGTGCGCACAGCGCAGGGCCCCTCCCTGTGGCGTCCGACCCTGCGGGGAATCCGCAGCCTGCGGCGCCCTCTCTTTCCCCCCCTCCCGTGTCCTCCTCTGCTTGGTCAGCCCGAACGACACCGCCTCGACGACGACCAGGTACCGTAACCCCCTCCCCACTCTCATACACACACACACACACACACACATCCCGCACTTTTTGCGTACATACAAATGTGCAGACGCGGTCAGGAAACCCGTTCTGACCTCCGTTAGGCCGCCCCGCTATGGGTACAAGAGTGCCCATGTGTATCCCCCTCTCCCTCCCTCCCCCCCCCGGGCCTTCCGCCTCCTCCACCCCGCCCCTCCCCGCCGGAGCCCAGCGTCCTCTCCCTCACCAGACGGCCGTCACCGCGGGCAGTACCACATCTAGCAGCCCCAGCAGCGCCCGACTGGGCAGTCCCAGCGCGCGGCACAGCGCCAGCGCACACAACCGCCTCGCGGCGGGCTGCCCGATGGAGTCAAAGTGCTCCGCCCACAGCTCCAGGAGCCGCCACAGCGCCACCTCACCGGGGGCTGAGCTCGGGCGGGAGGCCGTGGGTGGGTTGTGGGGGAGGGCGGGGGTGGTACAGGAAATTGGTAGACATTTTCAAACTGCGCTGCTGCCAGAGCAACGGTTCGACCGGAGAAACTGGTGCAGTACCATAGATCGCCAGCGACGACGACGGTGTAGGCGTCGGTGTTGCCAAAACCAAGTTAGATGAGTCGGAACATGTAGGTTGTCTAACGCAGAATTAAGAGAAAATCGTTAGATAGCGTGGCGGCGTATAGGCAACAGGAGCCCTAGCTCCCAACGTCAACGAACAAGGTTGAAGTAAAATGGGGATTGGGGGGATTGATGCGTGGTGGGTGAATGCCGGTGGCCTATTTGCGGTTTTGCGGTTTCACTGTCTTGCTTGACACAAGGGGAACGCCATTATGGTTGGGCGTGGGCATGTCCGCTGCGTGCTCGAGTGCCGTGTGTGATGTAGGGTGTGATGGGGGCTGTGAGGGGTCCTCTGAAGGTCAGGCATCGTCAGGGGTTGGGTGGCTGCGGTCTTGTACGAGGACATGGAGCAAGCTGCCGAACCCACAGGCAGCAGCCCCGCCCGCGGCTCACACGCCCCTTCCTACCCCGCCTGGAACTGCAACCGCAGCCCCCGCCCCCCGGCGGCAACGGCGCTAAGGCCCGCACCCTCCGCCGCACAGCCCGCACTCACACAGGTCGGTTGGAAAGCCCGGCCGCCGAGCTGCCGCCGCCAGCGCCGCCGCCGCCGCGGGATCCGCCGCCGCCGCGCCGCACAGCGCCCCGAACTGCTGCGGCGTGGCCAGCAGCAGTCGGGCCAGCACCGATAGCGCGTTGGAGATCACCAGGGTAGGCTCCTGCGGCCGGATCAGCCGGTGAGGCGGGGTAGGGGGCGGGGCGGGGAGGGGGCGGATGGGGTGAAATGGGGGAGGCGGGTGGGGTTTGGGGGGATATAGGAAATTGGTAGGTATGCGGGTGGGGTTTTGGGGGAATTGGAGTGATGGGTGAACAGCGGGTGATGCAGCTACGGCTGTGACCCCCGCGGGTCATCGGTGACAGCCGCAGCCTCCCTGCTAACCATGCACTGCAGTATGTCGACAGCGATGGCGCAATGCCTCCCCCCGGTCGCTCCTCCCCCCGGTCCCTCCTCCCACCCTCCCTGCCGCCCTGCCAGGCGGCGGGACCGCACCTGCTCCCCCAAAATTAGCACCAGCAGCCGCACCAGCACGGGCTGCAACGCCGCGGCGGCGGCCTCGGGGGCGGCTTGCAGCAGGAGCTCTAGGGTGGGCAGGATGAGCAGCATGCCCCGCTCGCCCACGTTGCCTGTGCGACCGGTGGTGGGGCCAGGCGGGGCAGGGAGGGGCGGGCGGCCGGGTGAGGGTGGGGGGTGTTGCAGGACAGCCCCGCCCCGGACTACTACAGTGACAGCACCACGGAACTAGACTCGACCTAGCACGATAAGGACATCTCCTGGGACCCTAGGACGGCCGGGGGTGTGTGAGGAGTGAACAGAATTGTTTTTGTTCAACAAATCGAGTCCCTGAGAGAGCTCCTGTATTTCACGTGTGCAGGATGGAATCGTGGGTGAGCCGTTGTTACTCCAGGGTCAGGGCGGGAAGTGAGGACCGACACTCACCCACGACGGACGACAGCACGCCCAGCACGTGCTGCCCCATCGCGCCGTACAACGCCGGCCCCGAAACCAGCGCCGCGCTCTGCAGGATCGCGGCCACCTGCGCGGTGGGGTGAGCGGGCGGGCAGGCAGGCAGGCCGGCAGGCCAGGGTGAACTTGGGGCGGATGGGGCATCAGGTGCGGAACGGGACGAGGGCGGGCGGGGGAGGAAGGAGGCGGTAACGTACCCCGATCGTAGCGCCGCTGGGAGCAGCGCGCCGCTTGTTCCCCCCTTTATGGGATGGGTCTAGGGTGAGAGCGGGCGCCTTCGGGGGGCTGGGTGGTTGGGTGGTTGAGAGCGGGGCTTCCTTCGGACAAGCCTGATGCGCCGCCTGGAGGTGCACCCCGACCATAGGTGTGCACCCCGACCATAGGTGCACCCCGACCATAGGTGTGCACCCAGTTGAGCTTGTCGATTTGTTGTCCCGTTGTCGTATCCTGTACGGTGGCATCCGGTCCCATCCGGTGGGCTCTAGACCCACCCCGGGTGGCGCGCCACAGGACCCACACGGGCCGGGCTGGTCGGGGTGCTTGTCCCGTGCTCCTGTCCCAACCTCAATGGTACACCCCAGACCTCCACACCAGCCCCGACACCAGCCCCGACATAAACTGGTAATCCAGGCCCACATCCGACTCCCCCTCCCCTGCCCTACCCCTCATCCTCAACCCCCAGCCGCCAGCCCCAACCCACCAGCGGCAGGTGCTCCGTGGACCCCTCCGTGATGGCCCCCAGTGCGGCGAGGGGGCTGAGCAGCGCCTCCAGGGTGGGCTGCCGCTCCGGGACCAGCCGCAGGGCTAGAGGGGGGGCGGCGGCGCCGCCGGACGCTGGTCCCGACCCGGCGCCAGGGCCGGCGGCCGCCGCGGCCGCGGCGGGGTCGGGCTCGCAGCAGTTGGGCGCGTTCCGCAGCGCCACCAGCCACAGCGCGAGGCCGTCCTCCAGCAGCCCCTCGGAGACCTGACGGGGTGGGGTGGCAGGGGAGCGGCAGGGGGTGCCAGGGGAGCGGCAGGGGGTGCCAGGGGAGCGGCAGGGGGCCGACGTGTGGGTACCTCTCCGCGGTTTCGCTGTCTTGAATGACATACCGTAAGCGGGGCCGCGACGGGCTCAAATGAATGAATGAGCTTTCGACATCGATGAGTCCCGAACAAGTAGCTAGCTCCTATGCATGTCTTGATCACTGAGTGTCAGTGCAGCGGGTCCGCCAAGGGGGACATCGGTGCGTGACGGGGTCGGCGCTGTCCGTTGTGTGCTGCGATGGATGCCTGGGCGCTGCTGCGGTGCTTTGGGGGGGATGTGAGGGGGGCCAGCGGGCATCGCCGCGCCACCTCATGGCTGTCCGCCTGCGCCGACCCCCAGCGCAGGAGGGGTGTCACCCACACAGCCACACTACACGGCTCTGTCCTTCTTGCTTTCGGCCCGCCAGCTGGCGTGGAGGCAGGCGAACCAGCGGTCAGCTTTGCAACCAACGGTGCCATCCGGCCCGGGCGCCGCGTGAGATGGCACCCACTTGCCCGGCCCCGGCCCCATACCGTAAACCCGCCTGAACCGGCCGTGACCTGCCCTGATCTACCCCACCCCACCCCTCCCCACGCCACCATACCCCACCTCCGGTTGCCTCAGGTCCAGGCTGTAGCCCAGCAGCGGCAGGATGAGCGGGTAGAGCGCGGGCGACTCGGTGCCCGTCAAGTTGGTTAGCCGTTGTACAGCCTCCAGGATCTGACAAGCACCAACCAACACCACCGGGGAAGACGTGAAACTGGGTGCTGGGTGCCCTGGTTGGCGGATCTAAGAGGGCCCTTCACGTTGTGGGCCAACCAAGTGCGGTGTTGGGGCGTTGGGGGTGTCGGGGGTGATTGGGGGTGTAGGGGTAAGGCAGGGTCCTGGCGGTTCCTGGATTTCGGGATGCCCGGGGCGGTTGGTCCCTGGAGGCCGTCCGTCCAGACGGGGGCCTTGTCCACGACGCGCCGCAGACCCGCGGCGGCCGCGTCCCGCTCTGCCCGCTCGGGCATGCGGCACATCTCTCCGGGACGGAATCCCCATCCCGGCGGCCGCTCCGTATCTGACCCGACCCGACCCGACCCGACCTGACCCGACAAGGGCGGGCAGGCCTCATCCGGTCCTGGCTGGCCGCCAATGCACCCAGCCTACCCATACACATATACATCAATACATGTATGTGGCGGGCGGGTTCCTTTTCTACTCCACATATATATTCGCCACATGCCCCGCCTGGCAATTCGCCACATGCCCCGCCCCGCCCACTCCCGACCCCACCTGGATGCGCAGCAGGCTCTGCCCCGCCGCCTGCTCCCACAGCGCCGGCAGCGCCGAAACCAGCGCCATCACGTGCGGCCGGAGCGCCTCCCCGCAGCGCTCAATGACCATGTTGAGCAGTCCGAATGCCTGCGAGGGGCGGAGGGACGGACGGAAGGCGGGAGGGGGCCTCATGTGACATGGGCCCCTAAGGAATTGGGGGGATGTCAACTAGGTTGCGAATTACTACCGTGCGGGAGGGCTTTGGCGCGAGTTCGGACAGTGAGGAATCTCAGAGGGAGGGTCGGCTGCTCGGCTGCTCGTACTCAGCGACATCGGCAAGTACCACCCGGAGAACCCTGATGTGGGCCGCACGGTTGGGGCCGTCGGGGGCCCCTGCCCCTGCCCCTGCCCCTGCCCCTGCCCCTGCCCTGCCCCTGCCCCTGCCCCTGCCCCTGCCCCTGCCCTGCCCCTGCCCCTGCCCCTGCCCCTGCCCCTGCCCTGCCCCTGCCCCTGCCCTGCCCCTGCCCCTGCCCCTGCCCTGCCCCTGCCCCTGCCCTGCCCCTGCCCCTGCCCCTGCCCCTGCCCCTGCCCTGCCCCTGCCCCTGCCCCTGCCCTGCCCCTGCCCCTGCCCCTGCCCCTGCCCCTGCCCCTGCCCCTGCCCTGCCCCTGCCCCTGCCCTGCCCCTGCCCCTGCCCCTGCCCCTGCCCCTGCCCCTGCCCCTGCCCCTGCCCCTGCCCCTGCCCCACCTCGCTGACGGCCACCCTCATCGAACCACTCCATTCCACACGCGCCCGAGCAAGCCTGTCTGCAGTCCGCCCCGCCTCACCCTCCCCAAACCCCGGCTCCAGCCCGGCCCGTCCCCCCGTCAAAACGAAACACAAGCCCACCCCGGGGGACATCACCCGGACCCC
Source organism: Eudorina sp. 2006-703-Eu-15 (assembly GCA_003117195.1). Taxonomy (NCBI): domain Eukaryota; kingdom Viridiplantae; phylum Chlorophyta; class Chlorophyceae; order Chlamydomonadales; family Volvocaceae; genus Eudorina; species Eudorina sp. 2006-703-Eu-15. The sequence continues at coordinate 2,200,960 of BDSI01000002.1, read as the reverse complement.
TGGCCACTGGCCACCTCCTCCTCCCCCTCCCCTCCTCCTCCACCTCCCCCTCCACCTCCTCCTCCACCTCCACCACCACCACCTCCACCCGCCTGTTTCTGTGTGTCCAGGTCCTCGCTACCGCTGAGGAGGCGCAGCAGCAGCTGCAGGCAGGTGGGCAGCAGCGCCTCAAAGGGCCCCTCCGTGAAGGTGACGTCACCCAGCAGGGCGGTCAGCGCGCCGATGCCGGACAGCGCCACGGCGGCGTCCGGCTCCGCGACCAGGCCCAACATAGCGCCGTACAGCGCTGGCCTGACACAACGTGCCGGGGGGAGGGGGCATGGCCGCATGGGTGGTGGGTTCAGGGAAGGGTGAAGCGCTGTGGTAGGGGGTTGCCAGGGGAGGGTGGTTTATTTGCGCCAGGCGTTATCGGACAGTCCGTGGGTTGTGGTGTCGTGATTCAGTAGGGGGCACGAAGTGGTGGGCCCCCGCAGGGGAGTGGCGCGCATCCAGCTGGTTGGTGACTGAGGGGCGGCCAGCGTCCCCGCCCCAAGGGACCCCGGGCGTGTGTCTGTGACGCTCCAGTTGCAGCTGTTCCGATGCCCCGTGAACCCGTCAATCCACGGTAGTGATGCAGCCGCACATACCCACGGCATCGCGTGTGCTGCTGCATCACTTCCCGGCTCCCGTCTCGCGCCCCCCTCCAGCCTCGCAACCTCGCCGACCCACAGGACAACCGGGGGGTACGGGACGGTGTCTCACTCTGCCATATGCCCCTCCCCTCAGATGCCTCAGACGCGTGTCGGTCCCCAACCTGTCGCGAGGCCACGCCAAGCCCAACCTCCAACCCACGCCCCAACGCGCAACTCTACGCCCACAACCACTCTCCCTATACCCCAACCCGAACCCCATACCCCAGTCCCCCGCCCCTCGGGCCCACCGCCCCTCGGGCCCACCGCCCCTCGGGCCCACCGCCCCTCGGGCCCACCGCCCCTCGGGCCCACCGCCCCTCGGGCCCACCGCCCCTCGGCCCACCTGACCGGGTCGTCCTCCGTGAGGCGGTCCACATTGGCTGCCACCACCACACCGATCCGCCGGCGGATGGGCTTGTTGGCGGCGCCGCCGTCCGCGACCTCCTGCAGCAGGCTGCCCGTCAGCCACGTCCGGTAGTCCAGGTAGTCGTACAGCTCGTACGATCCGACCGCCAGGGCGCCGTACACTGCGTCCTTATAGAGCACCTGGCACCATGAGGCACCGCGCGGGGGGGCGGGGGGGGGGGGGAGACAGGGGCCGGCTAGGTAGCAGTCTTTGGGTTCCGCCGTTACAACTCTTCTCGCCAACCCTACTACTGTATCTCCTGCGTGGTCTTCAGCCGTCCACTATCTGAACATATCAGCTTCTACTTAATTTGTCGGAGTCAACGCTTCACCGTCTTCGTCAATGACCACATCGGCGGTTATCGGTTTGTTGCCCTTTTGCGGTTTCGCTGTCTTCATTGAACAAAAGGGGGAAGACAGGGATCAAGGGGGCTGTAGGGGGTAAGGGGGGAGGGGGGGCACTCGAACGTAGGCTTGACTGCCACGAGGACGCTCTCCTCTTCCGAGGGGTCACACCGGGGGGGTGTATAGGAAATTGGTAGACATTTCAAACTGCGCTGCTGACACACCGGGGAGGGGTTTACCCACGTCATCTCCGGAGGACAGAGGGCGGCGGAAAACGGCCCTCCCACCGATCAGCGCCATGCCCCCCTCCATGCCCCCGCCATGCCTCGCCCACGATTAGCATCTCTCTTCGCCGCTGCCACCCACTGCGACCACTGCGGCACCGCGGCTGCGGCTGCTGCCGGGCTGCCTTGCCCGGCCCGAGGAGGTTGCATACGGTATCTACGGCTGCGTACCTCCTGACCAACTCTCCTGTACCCAATACCCTCCCCTGCCGGTTTATTTTTATCAATTTCACCCCTGCCGCGCACCTGCAGCGGCACGCCCAGCAGCCTCTCCCCCGGCAGGCTGTCCGCGGGGGAGCCCGGGGGCGCCCCCGCCTGCACTACCGGCAGCAGGGACGCCACCGCGGGGCCTAACACCTCTCTGTACGCCTGGGGATAGGGGGATGGGGGGATGGGGGGGAATGGGGGGGAATGGGGGGGGATGGGGGGATGGGGGCGCACAGGTGGGAATGGGGCGGCGGCGGGAATAGGGGGGTTGCGGGCCGGGAGACCTTAGACGGCAGGCGGGAGCGCGGGGGAGTGGTTTCGGAGGATCGGATGGGGTCGCGGGGCGGGGCGTGGATCGAGTGGTGTAGGTGTGTGGGTTGTGCAAGACGGCCCTAGCGAGGGTGCTCCGGGAATGGGGCTTCCTCCTGGGCAGTTCAAGCAGCACGCGGCACGGCATCACAAACTCAGGCAAACCTGGAGCAGATGCGATCATTAAGGCTTTGGAAAGCTTGGTGAAACCCCAGAGTTGATCTTTCCCCGTTTCCCGTTTCCTCAGCCCTCCCTGGAGGCTATCCTGCCGTTCAACGCGTACGGTGCCTCGCCCCGCCCCCGGGCCCCGCCCCGCCCCGCCCTTCCCGCCCGCCCCCGTCCTTCCCTTCCCCCTCCAATTTCCTATTCCCCCCCCCCCCCCCGGCCCCCCCTTCCCCCCTTGGACCGCGCTCGCCTGCAGCAAGGCCAGGTAGAGCTGCTCCGCCGCCAGCGCCAGGCTGTCCTGCCAGGCCCCGCTGCCGTGCGCGTGTGCGAACTCCTCCGGGGAGTCCCGCCACTGCTCCAGGTCGGACTTGGACAACACCATGTGGCGGCTGACCTGGGGAGGGAGGGGGACAAAATAGAAACAGCGGAGGGAGGGAGGGGGGAGGGGAGGAACACGGGCACGGAGCGCGGCACGAAAACACACACGGCGCGACACGGCACGGCATCAACGACCGGTCGGGCAGGAAGGCACTCACGGTGTCAAAACGGAGCACGGGGCGACGGCAAGCGCTTCGGACTGCCAGGTCGCACGCAGCCGCCCCGTGCGCTTCGGAAAGCGGCGTTTCGGGGGATGCCTCGCTCGCAGACGTCCGAATCGAGAGCAGCAGCATCAGGAGCTGCCGTGGTAGCGGCAGTAGCAGCAGTAGCATCAAGAGCTGCTGCTGCTGCAGCTGCTACAGCCGGTGGGTGCGCTCGTACGTGACGTGACGCCCGCCGGTATCATCTCACCAGCGCCCCCACCAACGTGACCAGACGGCTGTTGCTGGCACCTGCGGCCGCGGCCGGGACCGCCATCGGCGGCGCCGCCGGCGCCCCGCCCGCCGCCGGCGCCCCGCCCGCCGCCGGCGCCGCCCAGAACGCCTGCAGCGCCGATCGCACCTCCCCCGCCATGTTCTTGACCCGGCTGGTGTCCTTCACAGCGGGGGGAGGGGGGAGGGGGGAAGGGTACCGTACAGGGCATTGGTAGATATATTTATGAGGGTTGGGGTTGGGGTTGGGGTTGGGCGAAGACGACGAGGGAGACCGGGCGAGGGGTTCGTGGGGGGGGAGACAGTGGGCGGTGAGGGGGCGGTGAAGGCGGTGGCTGGGGACCGCCACCGGTCCTTCTGGGACCGCGGCGAGGGGCGGTGGGCAAGGGCAAGGGACCACGTAAGGGCTTGGCAAAAGGCGAGGATTCGGGAAAAGGCAGGGGGGCGGGAGAAGGCGAGGGGGCGGGTGTTGGGAGTTGGAAGACTCGTCCAAACGGCGTTGACTGCCGGAGAGGCGGGAGAGGCAACGGCAGTCCTGGCCACAGACGGGGAAGCGAGGACGACGACGAGGACGGGAGGACAGCGGAGGGGGGTTTGAAGGCCAAGGAACAGGGGGAAGGAAAGACGCGACAGCGCGAAGACGAGGAAGGGGGTTATGGACCAGGGTGGGCACAGCGCCGTGTCGCCGACAACCAGGCCGTGGTGGCAGTGGCGCAAAGCCGAAGCCGTCGGCCCGGCAGCTCTGGATCGCGGATGCTGCGGCACAATCCACGTCGCCGAACCCGAAAAATAGCCCCAACACGCCTCGTGCAGCACCCTCGAGTGAGTCCTAGCAGAGTCCCTCGTATGAGCGGCTCCGAATCCGCACCCGTGCTCGTACCCGTACGATACACCCCCATCCGTACCCGCGGTTGCCCTGACGTGTCCAGCGAGCCCGTCACTCCCTTGTACGGCTTGCACGTCATGACGCCGACCAGCAGCGCGCAGCACTGCGTCAGCCGCCTCTCCTGGCCGCTCAGCGTCGCCGCCGCGCCGGCGGCGCCGCCAGCCTGCCCCGCGGCCTCGATGAGCTGGTTGGTGCAGATCTCCATGGTGGGGAACAGCACGCCCGCGCCGTGGAAGGACCTGGAGGCGGAGGGGGGGGGCCATACCGTCGTGTCAAGTCAGACCTTAAACCCGCGCCGTGGAAGGACGTGGAGGCGGAGGGGGCCCATATCGTCGTGTGAAGTCAGGGAAGGAGGACAGAGCGAAAGACACCCAAGCGGCCGAGCGGCCGAGTACGAAACCGCCCAACCGCCGAGCTGGTGTCGGCTGCCACAGTGGCGACACGGCAACGCTGCGGCATACTAGCACGCCTCCATGAACAAGCCACCTCCCACCTCCCGCGCCCTGCACCCGGCCCCCACCCCATCCCATTCACTCTGGAAGCCACACAGTATGAACATGTCTACCTACCGCTTTCCTGTACCCCACCCCGTCCCAACCCGCCCCACCTCCAGCCCACCCTGCACCCCGACCCCACTCGGCCCCCCGGCTCGGTTCCCTCCTTTGCTCACCAGGGGTGCACCTCCAGCACCTGCGCAAGCGTCTTGAGCAGCTTCAGGATCGCGCGGTCCAGCATGGCCTGGAGGTGGGACCGGGGCAGCGACCGACCCCTGGGTCGCACCCCCAGGAGACCCTGCGGGGAGGGGCAGTGAGAGGACGAGGATGCGGATGCCCCACGGACGGACATCGGGGGACATCAGATTGGGACGGGGCGTTTTGAGAAGGCTGGGGACGGAAGCAGGGAGTCGGGGACTTGGCGGGTTGGGAGACAAGGCGTCTGCTCATAAACACGAGGGAACGGTAATGGCAGGCAGGGAAGGAGCACAGGAAGGGAGGGCATCAACCTGCAAGGCGAGGAGGGGCGGTTCGAAACGAACGCAGACCCACACCGGTCGGCAACCGGTGCGGGGCTTCTGTCCGGCCCCAGCGCGGGCAGACGGCACCGCGGCGGCGGCGGCGGCGGCGGCGGCCGCCCGGCCTTCTCGCGCGCGCACCTGCAGCGCGGCCACCATGTGCGGGCAGCAGCTGTGTACGGCAGCCACGGGGGTGAGCGTCTTGGCGTCGGAGGGGAAGCCGTGCAGGATGAGCCGCCGCAAGATCTGAGGTCAGAAGTGGGGTGGGGTGGGGTGGGTATAGGATATTAGCAGACATTGGGGGGATACATATGGTGGGGTGGGGGATACATGTGGTGCGATTTGTTTCACCGGTCCGCCCGAGGTCAGCGGCCCCCGGTGGGGTCTGGCTCTCCAGTCTGCACCCATTGGGTAGCCCCTTCGCCGCCCCCGCCCCGCCCCGCCCTGCCAAGCCAAGGTCCCTCCAGCTCCCGTCCGCTCACTGCTCCTCCGTGTCACGCCCTCTGTGGCTCACCACCGCCGGACACCGCCCCCACCGCTGCCGTTGGTGCTGGGGCCCAATGCGGCACTAACCACGTTTGCAACGGGCTCACAGCGTGGCCAATGCCAGTCCGCATGGTCCCTCCGGAGGGAACATCATCCCGGGCAGATTCCGACAGCTTCTTGCACCTTTCCAGAGAGAGAATTTCCATTTCCCTGCACGCACCTCCCTGCACGCCTGTCCTGCAGACATTCTCCCTCCCTCCCTCCCCCATACAGTTTGAATATGTCTACCAATGTCCTATATCCCTCCCTCCCCCACCCGGGGTCCACGACCTTGAGCAGCAGCATCCAGCGCTCGCAGCTCTGCAGCAGCGCCTGCGCTGGCGTCGCGACCTCCAGCGCCGCCGGCAGCCCCGACAGCAGCAGCTGCGTGTCCGCACACCACTGGCCCCACACGTGGCCGAACAGCAGCTCCGTCACCTGGCGGGCAGCCGGGAACGGGCCGGGCGGGCGGGCGGGCGGGCGGGCGGGCGGCCGGGTGAAATCCAGGGCGGGGGAGCGTTCTCGCGGCTCGTTTTGGGATCAGGAGGGGCCCCAAAGAGCGCGCGACGCGCGCCCGCAATCGCGCGTTTGGGTTGAGGTTTGGGTCGTGCCGCTCAGCAAACCGCTTGCTTGCGGTCCTCCCAAGCAAGCAAGAAAGCGAGCTGCAACCCAGGCGTCGTCCGAGGCCCAGGGCGCTGCACCCCCTGGGCTGCCTTACCTGCGCAAAGTTGGCCTGGTCCGCCACCAGGCGCTTGGAGGACAGCTCCTTGAGCACGTGATGGAGGATCAGGTACACCCTGACGTTGGGGGGGAGAGCGCAGGGGGCCGGCCCGGAGTATCGGTTGTGTCCGGTGCCGCTAGTGGCATTGCCCTCCTCCCATGAATGTCCAAACCCAGTCAGCAGAAGCAGCAGCAGCAACAGCATGCTGGGTCTGAAAGACACACTCCCGGGAGCCTGTTCCTCATGCCCGATGCACGCCGCCTGCCAAGCCGCCGCAGACCCATCCCAACACCCGACTGCCATGTCGGTTTGCAGGGCCCGCTCCTGCCCTCCCTCCTCCCCTGCCCTCCCTCCTCCCCTGCCCTCCCTCCGCCCCTGCCCTCCCTCCTCCACAGGCCTCCCTCCTCCCCTGCCCTCCCTCCTGCCCTGCCCTCCCTCCTCCCCCCCCCCCCCCCCCCCCCCCCCCCCCCCCCCCCTCCCCCTCCCTCCTCCCCTGCCCTCCCTCCTCCCCTGCCCTCCTGCCCTCCCTCCCTCCCTCCCCCTGCCCTCCCTGCCCTCCCTCCTCCCCTGCCCTCCCTCCTCCTCCCCTCCTCCCTCCCCTCCCTCCCTCCCCTGCCCTCCCTCCTCCCTGCCCTCCTCCCTCCTGCCCTCCCTCCTCCCTCCCTCCCCTCCCCCTGCCCTCCTCCCCTGCCCTCCCTCCTCCCCTCCCTCCCTCCTCCCCTGCCCTCCCTCCTCCCCTGCCCTCCTCCTCCCTCCTGCCCTCCTCCTCCCCTGCCTCCCTCCTCCCTCCTCTCCCTGCCCTCCCTCCCTCCCTCCTCCCCTGCCCTCCCTCCTCCTGCCCTCCCCCTCCCTCCCCTCCTCCCTGCCCTCCTGCCCTCCTCCCCCCTCCTCCTCCCCTGCCTCCCTCCCCTCCTCCCCTGCCCCTCCCTCCCTCCTGCCCTGCCCTCCTGCCCTCCCTCCTCCCCTGCCCTCCTGCCCTCCCTCCTCCTCCCCCTGCCCTCTCCTCCCTCCCTCCCTCCTCCTCCCCCCCTCCTCCCCTGCCCTCCGGCCCTCCCACCTCACCTGCGTACCGTAAGCGGGTTGCCCGAGCTCAGGTTGGACATCAGATCACTGAACAGCCCGGGCCACTCCCCCGGATAGTCGAAGCGAGCCACCTTCGCGTACACCAGGGCCACTTGGACGGCGATCTGGGCAGGGGCAGGGGCAGCAGGTGGGTTGGGGAACGGGGGCGGGGGGGAGTCGACATGACGGAGGGTTGGGGCGTGGAGCGCTGGGGGATAGACTGAGTGACGTGTCTCTAGAGCCATGCGGTGGTGGGAGGTTGCTGAGACGTTGCGGAACAACTCCGTCGCACCTGGTGACAGAGGATTGAAAAACGCGAGGATTTCAGACTGTTGGAGACTGGTCATCACCATTTCAATCACGACGGTACTCAAGAGAATCGGAGTTTGTTGGTTGGCTACCAGGGCGTGAATCCGTCGCAGACGTGCTGAGACGTACCTGGTTGTCATCCTGGGGAATAAGCTGTGAGAGTTTGGCCCGCAGGTGCGCTTTCTCCTCGGGTGTGATTGCGCTGCGACAAACGAGGGGGTCTGTGCCGGTCAACGCTGGCGCGGGGTGGGGAGACACTACCCTCGCGGATGGGTAGGCTGCAAGCACCCGGATGGGGACAAACAGCAGCAACGCAGCACGCGACTCACGTGTGCGAAACCCTTTTTTTCCAATTGCGATGGATGCTGTTTTTGAGGTGAACCGAAGCCAAGTATCGGGCACTGTGATCCGCCTCGCGATTGCTGACGATTTCCTGCGGGGGGCAAGGGATACCGTATCGAACACCCTTCAAGCCAAAGTCACAACCAACGGAGATCAACCCGGATGCTCACGGCTAATGCTGAGCTAAACCCAGGTCGACTGTCCAGCGACTGTATGTACGCCTCAGCCTGCTTTTGCACTTCAGGATTCTGGTTCAGGGCATTCAGCAAGCAAGACAGCAGGCTGTTGTAATCCTGCTGAGAAAGAGGTTGGTTCATGTTTGATCTAACAAGAATATGTAATGCTCCGCATCAGTGCCTATTGTTGCGGGGTAGTATAGCTGTCGGCGTTCACAAAACTCGCCGTGTTAGTCGCTCTAAGCCAGTGAACACTTTGAACGCATACTCACAGCAATCTCATGTGTTTTGCACAATCCATGAACACCCATTGAGTTACTGACCACAGGTTGGCTCCGGAACCAATGTTCTGCTCCGGAACCCTCTTAGGAACCTTCTTGTTCGGGTGTCACTGAAGGGCCGCCAGACCTAACTTGCAACTAGGATAGCCCTGGACGACGTTTATGTGAATGTTTTGCACTGCTGACAATTAGAGACGTCACGAGGACCGGAAAACCCATCAACTTTCAGGGGCCCTACCCCGCCTGCATTGGCAAACCGCTCATAGGCATCGGCACAACTTTGCGTGCCTTCTCTCAATCGAACAGGTGGAACGAGTGAAGCCAAGTTTCACCCATCGGCCAAAACCGCACATGAAGGGCGCATACTTGAGGACATAAGACAAATCACCACTCCACCGCCACGCGCGTCACCCTAGTTCTCTATCAAAAGATCACCTTACAATGCCAGGATGCCATTTCGTGCAAAGCAAAATCCTTGTTGCACAAAGCCTGAGCCAGCCGGCTGTCGATGATTACGGAACCGTCGTGACAATCTAACATGACGAACTATGTAACCACATAAAATATACAATATAACAGTTCTGTTGGCATCCAATCGCCGCAATTTCACGTTATTGACGAAACGGCAACTTTCAGATGGCGGAGCTCATTACGGAAGACCGACCTCGCATCAAGTATAAAACCTGCTTTACAGGCAAGCTTCAATACAAGATCGACGAAGATTCCGAGCTCTCACGGCTCGCCCGCCTCATGGGGCGCATGGAAGCCGTCGGCGCGGCCCCCATACTGAACGACGGTCAGGTTGCTGGCAACTGCGCCATCAACCCCAAAGTGCTGGCTTCAGCACACGCCACCTCTTTCTCACAGTCCGGAGACGCGCAGATCCGGGGGCCACCCGGGGGCCTTGCCCTCGTCAGCATGTCCGGCAAGCCCCCCGGACACATCCTGGATCCCCAGCGGGACTTTGTCCTCGTCACTGCCTTTGATCGCACCGCCTGGGCTGCCGAGTACTGCTCCCGCGACCCGTCCGTGCGTCCCTCGAGCGACTCACCGCTGCTGACGGCCGCACTGGCGCACGGCAGCGACTACGGCTGGGGCCAGACACCGCTGGTCGTCCTGCACGGCCATGCGCTGGCGGAGGGCGAAGGTGGGCGGCGGCGCGCGCGACCCAAATCACCTGCACTCCTGCGTGGCTCCCGATCAACCTCTCCGGCCCTCAGCCGGCTCGTGATGCCCTTGCCCTGCTGTCCCGGTGCTGCGGAAGCGTGGCACAACGGGGACTGCTTCCCGTTTCCTTACGGCTGTGAATCTGATGTGAATCCGAGGTCCCCGTTTACGGCACAGGGTTGTCGTATGCCGCGGAGCTGGGTTTGCCCATCAGTCCCCACGAGACGCTCTTCTCCACTCCGGAAGACCTCCACGAGCTGGAGGCCCTGTTCCGACAGTCCCCCTACCCGCAGCAGTGCTGCTACATTCGGAGGGGCCACGGTGGGTGTGCAGCCGCTGGATACGAATACGGATGCGGAGGCGGGTGCGGACACCGCACTGTCCGGGGGTGACACAGGCACGAACCCTGAGCCAGACGGTCGTGGCAGGGTGCTTATTGCATGCACGTGGGGTTGGGCTGGTCGTGTGTGGGCATTGGACCTGCGGGACCGCCCCCCGGGCACATCATCCATGCCCTCGGGGTCCCCGGGTCTAACCGGGTGGCATGTCCCTGCCCGGGTGTGCGTCAGGCTGACCGGGTCCCACCCACTCCGGTCTGCCGCCTCCTCACGCCAGCTCCTCAACGCCCGCGATGCTACACTGCGCTGGGGCCGTCCCCAGCTGTGACGGGCGCAACAGACCGTGACAGGCGCACGTCCCTTAGGTCCTTTGTGCAGCCACCCCTTCCAGTTATTGCAGCCATTACGCCGGGCTTTGCAAAACCCAGAAGCGCAAGCCCCAGGAGGTGCAGGGCCCCGTTACAGCTTCATCGCTTCACCGCTTGATCGCGCCCTTCCTGCAGCCACCGATCCCATTGTGTCAAGCTCACGCACAGCTTCCCAGTCAAGGGGTTACGCGGCCTCCAGGTACTGACGCCCTCCCCACCCGGGCGCTCCCGCAGGCTTCTTCCTGCTGGCCCAGACAGTGGCGGAGGCGGAGGAGTGGTTCGGGCGCTGGGTGGAGCCGTGGATGCTGGCGAGGAAGGCGGCGCAGCGCGATGCTGGCGGGGACGGGGACGGGGGCGCCAGCGCTCAGTAGGCGCTACGGTACCGTGCGGCGAAACGCGTGGCGTGGTGAGGAGCAGGATGGAAGACGAGGGGAAGGAGCGTCGGAAGGTTCGGTGCGGAGTGGTGTGGGCCGATTGCACGACTCCCGGCGACGGTCCAGAGGAGGGGCGTTCGAAGGTAGGGGTCCTGGGGTCCATCACTGCGTGCGGGTATTTGATGATCTTGACCTGGGCTGTGAGCCAGTATATTTGACGGGGTGGTCGTTGGCATGGCGAAGGTGAAATCGGGCTGATGGGTAAGCTGGGATGTTGTATAATGTACTGCGTGCTTTCAGGCGCAGCTCGCCTTGTACTGTGGCGTTTCGGCCATGGGCAGAGGGGGCTGAGAGTCTGGAAAGGCGGAAGAGTCCAAGGGCGATGTTTTTTATTAGGTGGATTGCAAGCGCGAAATGCAAGGTGACGAGTTCCAGGAGGGTGAGAGTGTGGTAGAAGGCTCGCATCAAATAACCAAAACTACATCTGTTCGCATGACTAGGATGCATTACTGGCGCGTGGCTGAAGGGGCTGAGTCTCTGGGTGAGGCATTGCCAACTTGCCAAGGCTTGGAAGGACGGCCGTTGATGGGCGACAGTTGGTCGCCGTACGCCACGCGGGAAAAGGCACGGTGCAGCAACGTCAATCCTCAGAAAGTTTCGTGTTTCCAGTATTCAGCGTTCTTAACCTTTGCGAGAATGTCCTCCAGGCAAACTGTTCCTTGAATTGCCTACTTTAGGGAGCGGCAGTAGCAGTGATCAAATGTTCGAGGTTATCCAAGGACCCGTCCTGGACTTAGCGGAACAACTTCAGGGATCATTATTGTATTTGGATGCCGGCGCTGGGGAGATCGCTGAAACGACGCTCGGGCTTCCTTTCCTTCTCGGTATGGATGTTCATATAAAATATTTGTGAAGGTCATAAGCTTGACACTACGTCCGTATTCCCACACGGCTGTAAACTTCTACCAGGGCTGGGCGTGAGTCATGTTTGCTCGCTGGAGACAGCATCGTCAGCGGACTCGGCTTTTCCATTGCTAACAAGCGGAGCTGCTCCAAATCGGCTTGCCATATTCACAACACAGCTGCTCACGGATGCACATCAGAGTATCCTCCGAGCCGTGCTGGTACGGTTTGTGCGTTGGCCGTCTTCACGTCGTGAGCGGACAATCATGCGGGCTGTGAGGCCCCATGGGAAGCTGGGCAAGGGGTACTCGGCACAACATGACGGAAGGCATCAGCGTCAGTGTCCAGCAGCAGGTCGCGCATGCGGGGCGGGTTGGGTGGGGTTGGGTGGGGTTGGGTTGGTCAGCAAAGGCCGGACTTGCGACGCCGCGAAAGCAACCATCACTTGTGAAACACGCGGCGCTACGCCCCGCACTACCAGGCGTCGATCAACACGCTCGCCAGAGCGGCACGCCCGCGCCGTGATGCTCAGCCGACCCTGTTCCTTGCCCGCCACAGAAGCGCACCAACGCACCACATCCCGCCCTCACACCGTCACCTCCTCCTCACCCTCCCTTCTGCGCACCCTTTCCCCTCGCCCTCCTTTCCTCCTTACCCCTCCTCCTCCTCCTCCTGTCACCTGGTGGGCTGCAGGCGCACCCCGCCGCCACCAGCGTGTCGATCTTCACCTCCGTGAGTGAGCACGCCCACGCCTGCCAGGCCGCCACGGAGTTGGGGGTGGAGGCGTTCCGTGAGTACGCGGAGCTGCTGCAGGTGGGGGACCGGGGATCGGGGTCTCTAGGGGGGTGGGAAAGGAAAGAGAGGGAGGGCAGGGCTATCGGGAATTGGGAGAGGTAGGGACGGGGGAAAAAGCCGGTCGGTCGGAGTGCTGAAATGGTGGGGAGCAACGGAGCAGGGGGAGTGGACTGGCAGTATGCATGCGATGAGGGGTCGCTGCTGTTGGGACGGGGCGGCAACGCACTGGGATACGGCGAGGCCGGAGAGGGAGCGCCGGCAGCGACTCTATGCCCCGCCGCTAGGTGTCAGTCAGGGCTTGCCTGTTGCCCCCCATATCGTGCCTCTGCAAGTGTGGACTGGCTGAGGACGGAGTACGCAGGCTCCTGGCATGATATGACTCTGCGTGTTTTGGGTCACTGCGGTATATGCCGCCACCGCAGGATGAGGTGCGGCGGGGGCGCACCACCTCACCGTCGCCGGCGGGGGCTGCTGCGACGGCGTCCGCCGGCGGCAGCGGAGGCGAAGCTGCGCCGGTGGCCGTGCGGGTGGCCTTCCTGCCGCTGCTGGCGTGTTGCCTGGACTCGGGGCTGTTCGTACTGCCAGCTGCCAGCTCGGCGGCAAGAAGAGCTTTGTAAGACAGGGACTGGTTTTTTATTTATAAAAGAGTTGGGTTATCAGGGGCGGATTCGGGATGCGATGCCCTACTGCCGGCGCATGAGGGAGGGAGGGAGGGGGGGAAGAGCGATTTCGCGGCCTTTATTGACATTGGGGAGTGCGGAAGTTTGTAATGTTGGGAGGGTGGGTGGCGACGTGGCTGGCTGGCGGGTGTTTGTGGGTGGGTTGGTGCGTGGCTGGCTGCAAGGGATGGGTGCATCTGATTGAACTGGAGTGCTGGACGGGGGGCGTGACGAGCGGCAAAGGGGTCCCGCCTTCCCCGCCCCGGCCCCCGAATACAACAGCCCCCAGCACTCCAGTCCGCTGGGCAGGCGCGACCCCTTTGCCGCGCGTTACCCCTCGGTGGTCGTTTCGTCCCGTCTTCAAACTCCAGCGACAAGAGACGGCCCTCGCTCTGTCCTGGCCGCGCTTCCAACACCACAACTACTGTTGACCGTACCCACAACCCCCCATTTAGGTATGCCCGGCTTTGTTTCTGGGTTTGGGTTTTCTTGCTTTCAACTCGCATCCACCTCGACTACCTGTCATAAGCACAACAATCCGCGACCTTTGCTCTCGCGGCGCGGCAGGATTGGTGGCGTGCCTGCTGGTTTCGGAGCGCTGGAGTCGGGAGCGGGCGACGGCGCCGCCTCCGCGGAGGGCGCCTCGGGCGGCCTGTCGCTGACGGCGCACGCGCTGTTGGCGCTGGCGGCCGCGATGGGCGCCCCCCGGCCGGAGCCATACGCCGTCGGGCCCGTCAGCGCAGCCCTGGGTGAGGACCAGCTGAGCGTCTACCTCAGCGGAGCGCCGGGCTTTCAGCTCTGCCCCCTTGCATGTCACTACCCTAGAGCTAAAAGTCCTCTCCTGCCTTGCCTTCGAACGAACACACACACGTGAGGTGCTCGGTTTGGACTGGGCGGGTCTCTTCTGTAAACACACGCGCGGCTTGTCGGGTCGCCCGGGACGGGCCCGGGGAGGCAGCGCGTGCTCGACCTACCTGCGCAGTACACCGTTTGGCTTGCTGTGGCTTGCCAGGGGTCAAGCCTTCTGCGGCTGGCGTCGCAAATCGTAGGTCGTTGACACAGTGTGTGTTACCCTGGTGAACACAAACACATACCCCATTCCAGCCCGCCCCAAGCACCCGACCCAACCTTCCCATCCCGGGGGTTCCGTCGCAGCGGCGGAGGTGGCCTCGCTCCCCAGCGTGTCCCTGCCGACCCCGGGCAGCCTGGGCGGCGCACCCTCGCCCTCCTCCGCCGCCGCCTCACCCTCCCTGGCGCTCATCCTCGTGGACCGGGCCCTCGACCTGGCGGCCCCCTGCGGCCACACCGACCACCCCTGGGACCTGCTGCTGGCCGGGGCGGCGGCGCGGCAAGCGGTGGCGGCGGCGGCCGGGGCGGCGACGGCGGCGGCGCAGCCGCAGCAGCAGGCGGTGTGGCGGTGAGCGGCGCGTGCGGTGTTGGCGAGTGTGGGGAAGCAAGCGAACGGAAGGTTCTTGCGGGGGCGTGGGTGATGGAGGTGGGATCGGCGGTGATTTGAGTGATGTATCACGCAAGTATCACAACGAAGACAAAGCCAGGAGAGCGTCGCCGGCAATCCGGGCAGCTTGCGTACTGTTTCTTCAGAATCGTGGTATAAAATAAAGGAACCGGAAACAACTGGTGCGCGTATCACCTGACCTGCCGTATGGTTGCGCACGCCGTACTCTCGTACTCCCGTACTCCGTAGGCCGCTTGAGCTCAGGGTGGCGCTCCAGACACCGGCGGACGCGGTGCCGCTGGACACGCCCTGGCTGCCGCGCGACCCGTTGCCGGACGCGCCCGCCATCGCGGCGGCCCTGCCGTACGGCCAACTGTCGTACACGTCGTACGGAGTGGAGCTGCTGGACCCCACGGACCGCACCGCGGTGTCGCGGGTGGAGGCGGTGGCGAGCCGGGCCCGGAAGGACGCGCTGGCGGCGCTGCGGAAGGCGCTCAAGGAGGCGCTGCGCGCCGAGAAGCTGACGCCTGCCGTACGGAGCAAGGCGGGTGCCGTACAGGCGCCCGAGCTGAAGGGTCTGGCGGAACCGCTGGTGGCGGCCTCGGGTGCGTCTCGTTGCGAGGGTTTCCCGTCGCGGTGTGCAATGGGGCTGAGCTGGTTATCAACATTGGTTTCTCTTACCTTGTGGTGCCGGCCCGGATGGGTTGGGGTTGGGGGAAGTTAATGATATGATGCAGCCATGTCAGCCCGGGCACGCTTTGCTGTTATGGAGACCGTATGTCGGTTAATGATCGTTGTTAGCATAAAAGAAGAAAAGCCTGGAAATCAAAGCATGAATCGATCGCCTCACATGTATGTCCGCCGCCGCACCTGGGGTGTGCCGTACACGCGCCGTACCTGCTACAGGAACCTGCAGCCGGCAACGCGGCGTGGCGGCGTTGGGGCTGGCGGTGGCGGACGCCATGACGGCCCCCGCGGCGGCGGAGTGGGAGGCGGCGGCGGGCCTGGGCCGCGGCGTCCTAGCGGCGCTGGCGTCGGGGACCGCAGGCGGCGGCGGCGGCAGCGGCGGTGGCGGGAGCGGCGGTGGCGGGAGCGGCGGGCCTGGCGGCTGTGAGGCGGCTCTCTCGGTGCTGCTGGATGCGCTGGCGGCAGCGAAGAGCGGGTGGGTGGGTTACGGGCTGGGGTTAAATTTATAAGAGAAAAGAAACCCAGAAACGAACCACGGGCTGGGGTGGGTTGCATTGCTGCAGTGTTGAGGCAGGGGGAAACCCAGCACTGCGCCGCTAGAGGGTCGGAATCCGGCCCGACAGTCGCGGAGTCCGGCCCGATATGCGCGTGACAGCAAACCCACACATGACATGCGGCTCCTCCCTCTCCCCTCCCCGAACCCTTCCCTTCCCTTCACTCCCCCTCCCTCGCCCGGGTCGCCCATGCTCCCATCCCCACCTCCCGCCCCGTCAGCAAGGGGCTCCTCCATGTGGGGCACGTGCTGGAGGTGCTGCCGGCCGTCTTCTCCGCGGCGGCGGACGCGGACGGCCTGGCCGCCGCCGCCGCCGGAGCACCGGGGGCCTCCGCCGCGGCGGCGGCGGGAGGCGGAGGTGCCGCCGGCGGCGGTAGCAGCAGCAGCAGCAGCAACTGTCCCTTCACGGTGCAGCAGCAGGCGGCGCTGCGGGGCGCCCTGGCGGAGGCGGTGCTGGCGGCGGCGGCGCCGCGGGAGGCGCTGGCGGGGCGGCTGCCGGCGGACCTGGTGGCGGCGCTGGCAGCGCGGGTGGAGCGGCGGCAGGTGCGGCGGTGCAGCGCCGGCGCGCGGAGGGTTGCTCCGCTGAGCTGCTTCATCGCTGGGGGGGAGATACCGCCTCCGGGGATCACACTCCATGTGGCGCGGGAGCGCTGGGGGCGGGGGAGCGAGGGCGGTCTCGCTGTCTTTAATGACAAAAAGGGGCGGGGGACCCAGCACGATGCTGGTTGCTGCTGCGCCCCGTGTCATGGTGCCGGTGTGGCGTGTGCCTCGCCTCGCAATCGCGGATTCGGCCCAGAGCTGGGCCCAAGTGAGGATCAGATAGCGACTAGGTGTATGTACCGTAATCGCCCTCGCCCGCGCGCGCGCGCGCCTGCGCTGGCTGCCAGAGAGCAAGCGGAGTGTAGCCAGGTGGTAAGGCAGCGCGAGGAGGTCATGAGCGCGGGCGTCCGAGCAGCGCCTGCGGTGCCCATCCTCCGGACCGCGGCGTGGTAGACCTCGCCCCATCCCATCCCACTCCGCAGCACACGTTACCGTCTGGGCTACCGCATCAATTCCTACAGCTCAACCCAAACCGCCACCGTAGATACACGTATTTGAGCCTTGGTGCCCTCGTCCGGTCATCGGCATGATATGGGTCGGGTACTCGGGTTGGATTCCGGTATCCTGTCCTTAACTTCACCGCCCTCCGCCCACGTGGACGCCCCCTTGTCAACAAACCCGGCGCGTTGGCCAACGGGCGCCGCGCAGGGCTCTCCGGAGGGCGGCCGCGGTGGTGCCGATGCGGAGGCGGAGGTGGAAGACGCGGCGCTGCGGCGGCGGCTGGATGCGGTGCTGGAGGCGCTGTTCGGGGGCCTGCGCTACGTGTCCGGTGCCCGGGACCGGCTCAGGACGTTCAGGAAGGTGCGTGCGCGGGTGCGGTTGCGATGCGGATGCGGATGCGGGTCGGTCGCCTCGATGTGATCTCCGGGTGCGCGGTCGGCTCGGTGTGCTGCTGGACCTCGGATACTCTCGGTGGCAGGGGCCTGCGCGGGGCCGGGGGGCGGGGGCCGCGACTGCAGCAGCTCTCTCATTTTTATATCGCCAGAAGTTCATCGCTCTACGTCGTTCGGATGGCTCTACCGTCGCCCCGCGTTTCCCTTGATCTGGACGCAGGTGACGCACGTGGACGTGTTTGCAGAGAACCACGGGGCGCTCAGTCCCCTGGTACGACAGGTGGTACGGAAGGTACTGCAGCGGGCGGAGGTCTCCGACTGGCAGTTGCAGGTGGGCCGGCGGGGGGCTCGGGGGGGGGTCAGGGGGTTTGGCGGTGATGCGGCTCGAAAGGAAATCGCGGTGAGATGAATCGGTGATGTGCGCTGAGGAGGCCCTTCCCCGTCACGTTTTAGATGCGGCATCCCGGTGTGGAAAGCAGAACTGGAGCCGCGCACCATCCTTGGGGGGCTGCCCGCGGCGCACCATCCTTGTGTTTAGAAGTGCAACCATCCTTGTGTGTATGAGGGGAGGCCGGCGCGGGGCCCGGGGGTTGGAAGCGTCTGCGGCGCGGGGGCGCGCTGTGGCGCTGTGCTCCTCACTTGTATCCACAGGAGGAGAACGCCGCAGCAGCAAACCGTATGCTGCATAATTGCGTCCTGTCCCGGGTGTGCTTGCCTGCCTGTCCCGGGTGTGCTTGCCTGCCTGTCCCGGGTGTGCTTGCCTGCCTGTCCCGGGTGTGCTTGCCTGCCTGTCCCGGGTGTGCTTGCCTGCCTGTCCCGGGTGTGCTTGCCTGCCTGTCCCGGGTGTGCTTGCCTGCCTGTCCCGGGTGTGCTTGCCTGCCTGTCCCGGGTGTGCTTGCCTGCCTGTCCCGCGTGCTTGCCTGCCTGTCCCGCGTGCGCAGCCGGCCACCAGTGGCGGCGGTGGCGGCGGGCTGGTGCGCGGGCTGCTGGGCGGCCTCATGGGGGCCTCACGGGCGCTGGTGGGCCGCGCGGGGGGCGGCGGCGGCGGCGGCCCCGGGCAGCTCCCCGCGGACTGCGGCACCGTGCTGGTGTTCGTGGTGGGCGGCATCAGCTCGGCGGAGGTCCGGGAGGTGAGTGCGCGTATCGTTGTGTGATACGGTAGACCCCCATGGGTCGGGGTACGGCGGGGTACGGCGGGGTGGGGGCCCGGGTCCGGGGGCGGTACAGCAGCGCGGAGGAGCGCGGGTGTTTTGTGAGACACCCGCCCTGCGCCGTGTGAAGGTTGCTGGAGCAGGGCGGCACCCGCAGGCTCTGCCATTGCTGGGGTAGTGGGGTAATGGTTAGGGAGTTCGGTATGGTGGTGGCGCCGTCCGCCGTACCCGTACCATCCTTATCACATCCCAACATGTTATTCCCGCGATTACGAACGAGTGACATTCACGCGCCCGGTCCGCACATGACCGTACCGCCCATGGCGTCCCCGCGTGCAGGTGCGGGCGGAGCTGGAAGAGCACGTAGGGCCCGGCAAGCCGCGCGTGCTGCTGGGCGGCACCTCTCTGCTACTGCCGCAGGTGAGCTGGCGGCTGCTGCGGCTGCTGCGGCTGCTGCGGCTGCGGCTGCGGCTACTGCCGCGTTTGGGGTGACTTTGGGGGAGGGGCAGCAGTGGAGGTGGCAGCGCGGGGTGGCGCATCGTGTGGCGGTATCGTATGAGGTCCCCGCCGCGTCGCCCTCCGTGCGCCTCATTTCCACACCGCACCAGGGATTGCCGGTTTGCCGCCCCCTCCTCCTCCTCCTCCCCCTCCCCCTCCTCCTCCTCCTCGGGACATTTCATCCCCCACGCGGGGCCGCGCCCGGGACCTGCACTCCTGCCTGCTTGGTGCTTGCCTTCCCGCCCGCACCCATTCATCCGTTCTCCGCCGCGCGCCGCATCCCGTGGTCCCCGCCCCGGCTGAGTTACGGGACCGTACGTCCTGGTGATCCTGTCGTGACTCGCCACGGCGTCCCCGGCGCCCCGGCCCCCGCACCTGGTGCCCTGCAGGACGTAACCCTGCAGCTTGCGGGCGGGCCGCTGCCGCTGTAGCGATTTCCCAAAGGGTGCTGTGTGGGGAGTGTAGGTTTGGTCTGCCGCTAGACATCCTAGAATGCAAGGTGGATAGGTGATTGGGTCGGGCGACACCTTTGTTTGGAGGGTCTGACCGGCTGGTGCAAGGCTGCACTTGTCCGTGGTACCACCCGTCCCAGCGTGGCGGAAGGCGCTTTCATTTCACAGTGTGGTGTTATCGCAATGTGGAAGTATGTCGAAGGGTCGTACCGATGTCCAAAGCAAGCAACTGCGTATCAGACGCCAGCCGTATGTTTGCTGAATAACATGCAATGTCCGTACAGAAGTAATGGGTTGCCTTCTTTATCATTTAAATAAGATAAAACATCCGACATGGGCTGCAGCGCGTCCGTGCACAAGCAGGTGACTGAGACAGAACACAGGCAAAAACAAGGGGACGATACCCGCATAAAAGATATTTTGAATACAAAAACGTGGAAGCTTTTGATGGAATGGTGTGGATGGAAAGCTCGGGACCAATTTGGGTTCGAGCAGCCAAAGGTGGAGTCCATCCTTGGTGTTGAGTATGGGCGCAGCATCCTGGGTGGCTGCGAGAGACCTCATCAATATCAGGCAAGTACGTGGGCTAGGACGAACACGGAAAAAATGTGCAAGATACTTATTGTTGCACATCTACCTACCATGCACACACACCGAAGGTTGCGGTCAGCTTTCCCGGCGCCACGTTTGTAAAGGGAGAACTTGGCTCATACTCCAATCTCACCGATGAGGATGGGAATATTATTGCTACGAATGGGGCGGAGATGGCCGAGGCGCTTCGTCACTGGCTAGTCGAAGACTGGCTTGGAGGGGACGAGAAACGTGGTGAGCGTGGCCGTCTGTGATGCACACACAAAGCACATCTCTGTATAACGCGGTTGGCGTGCCGTACATGTGCAGGTCTGACACACGTTTTCATAGACAAGTGCAACCTGATGTATTGCGAGGGCAGCGTTTTGGCGGAAGGTTTCGGCAAGAAGGACGCAAAGGCTGCTGTAGCCGTCCTGAACGAGAACTGGGCCATCTACTTGCGGGTGAAAACTGTGCTGCTGGTGTTCCACTCTTCCGCCCGACTGGGCCTTTCCACTCTTTCCCGACTGCATTGCTTGACCCTTCTTAGCAGTGTTGCTATCTTCCAAAACGGGGAAATAGAATTCCGCAGGTTTCCGGCCTGTCGCCAGTAGCCAAAAAACCTTTGGCAGGGCAGATTTTGGGGGCCTTTCTAGATGCCAGGAAATAAAAACCTCCGGGCAGGTCAGGAAATATTTCGGCGTGTTTCGACAGCAGGGACACTGCTACCACAGCTACGACAGGGATTCTCAGTCTTGGAGGCCTGAAGCACGCTTTCCTGGCGTCGCGGATGCATATGGGAGGGTAACCAGGAGTCCGGGACACGGCATCAGAGTGTGTTTTGGCGGTAGACAGGTGTACGACACAGGAATTGCCCCTGCGCCTGCAGATTTCCAGGCCCTTTTGGTAGTCTGGAAAATAGTTGGCAGGGCAGATTTCCGGCTCCCTACAGCGTCAAATAAATGAAATCTCGCAGGTTTTCTGGGGGTCCGGGAAATGGAAAAATTCCGGGTTTTTGGCCCGTAAATATTTATTTTATTTAAGATAGCAACACTGCTTCTTAGTCATGCTTGCTTGGCCAACTGTCCTGGCTGGCGCAATTAGGCGCAATTGCATATACCGGGGTTGGCACCAAACCCCTATTGCAGGCTAGGTGTCATCACGCAGTACCGTACACAGTTAGGGTAGCCACCTGCACACACCGGTGCGTGTCCGCGCTGTGCACGCAGGAGGCATCATCATCTTGCGGCCGTGTGTGCCTGGCTTGCGCGTTTATGCTGCTGGCCTTGCCCTGAGTCCGCTAACCCTCCGCACGCAACACTGGAACTGATTCTTTCCTTTCTGCGCTGGGACAACAACGGGCGGCGTCCGCCGCCTGTTCGCATGTTGCGCATGAAATCATGTCACAATCAGGAGGCATTCCTGGAGGCCAAATGCGTGGTGTTCCTCATCAACCAGGACTGGATGGACTCCGTCCCGTGCAACTTGGAGTTCGAAGGCCTTGTCAAGAGGAAGAGCACATTCCGGTCGGTGCGGGGCGTGCATGCACGACCTCTAGGGCTTTAGAGTGTGCCCCCGGTTTTAGGTCGCGCTGGGCGATTCATGTTACGATGCTCGTCATGCAGTTAGCGGGCACCACGGGAAATCTATAAACCTGAGATTACGCGTCCGAGGCGCCGGGCAGGAAGCGGCAGGCCCTGCTCATGTGAGGCCGCCCCGCTGCTGCAGACGAGCCCTGCGGTCCTGAGCCCACTGCCACCGCCGGTACGCGCTCCTCCCGAAAGCCGCACTTGGACGTGGAATTGACAGTGTTGCACTGGGCTGTCTCGCGGCTCGCGGCCGTGCTTTCAGGGACGAGGGCGAGAAGCAGGCGGTCGTCTTCATCGACATCACCCGCAGCACCTACAGTACGCCGTTCCTGCCCCAGTACCTAGCAGCGCTGCGCGAGGCCGCTGGCAGTTGCTTCGACGTCCATAACTTCAAGTTCAATGAGGACATGAGCCCGGGCGAGAAGCGCGCAGTGCGCGTCGGGTTGCGGGATGTCGTGAGCCACTACTGCGTCAAGCACGACCTGCCGGCCGGATTCGGTGAGTTGTGAGCGCGGATGCACTGTCTGCGGTTGTAGCCTTCCTTCATGCATGGATCCACGGTGTATCTGCCAGGTCGGCAGCTGTTTGCGACTGTGGCGTGCTTGCTGGCGGGACAGGACGATAGGACAGGACGCAAGGGGCACTGCGCGGGTGGGAAATTGGAGCAGCGCCAAAGCTGCGTTTGTGTGGGCAGATTGCCCGAACCTGGCAGGCTGCACTCAGGCTGCACAATTGCGCGCGCCCACCGGCAGATCTGAAAGTGCGGGCGGAGAAGAGGTTGACCTGGAGCAATTGGATTTATTACGGTGCGCTGGAGGGGAGCAACGGATGGCGCGAGATGGTTGCTGTGGACAACCTGGACTGGGAGCAGCTTAAGGAGCGGGATCCGGCAGCCGCGACGGATCGGCTCATCGTCGCCTCGTTCCAAGTGCAGGACCCCTTTCCAAGCAGACGGTGAGGGCCGTCGTTTTCTGCGCGCCGCGGAGGCCGACCTTGTTTGTCGGCTGCACACCGGTGGGCGACGGGATAGCAAACTCCAGTGTGGATACCGTATTAATTTACATGAAACGGCACCTCCGGCCAGTGCCTCACCGGTTTCCGCCGCGGCTCCATTCCGCAGTTTCCGACTCCGCGTGACGCGCCTCTTCGATGGCATGTGGGGGGAGCTGCAGCTCATCCGGATGGCCCTGTACGACCGAGACACAGGCCAGAACATCGTAGACTTCGGGAAGGGCTACATCAAGGCCCGGGGCGAGCTGGCGGGCGTTCATCCCGCCAGCGGCGTGCTGGAGAATTGCGACAACAAATGGTGCGGCGTCTGTCGGCATGTCTATCGGTCTGTCTGCCGTACTTCCCGAGCGAGCCGGGCACGGAGAGGGCAACCGCAATCCGAGGGCTCGTGTGCTGGGAGTGACGGGGTTGAATTGCAGCGAGCGGGCTCTCTCCGACGAAGGCTGGTGGAGGCAACTGAAGAATGAGTCCCAGAAACCAATCGTCCGCCACTCCATTCCGATAATGCAGGGTGGATAAGTGCGGCAGTCGTCAGTACAGCTGGCTGGAGTGGCTTGTGCCCGATGACCACCCGCCCGTGACGATCGACAAGGTGACGAGGCCTAAGAGGGAGTTAGTAGAGGAAGAAGGGGGAGGCCAAGCTAGGGGTGCGTCCAATCGTGTCTTAGAGGTTCCTTCAGCCGCCCTGTGTCATGCCGTGCTGTACGATGCCAAGCTGTTTGCCGTGGACAGCCCTCTTCTACAGAGGCACCGACTCCCTCCGTCGTGTCCACGTCCTGGCGCCGGTGTCAGGAAGACAGTAAGGTTGACGTGTTCTGGTTGACCGCAGGTCACGTTAGCTGTAGATGACGGAGTGCAAGGCCACGAACGTCCCGTGGACTTCGTGTTCGAGGCCATGACGGTGCACGCCTGGCCGCAGCACGGCAACCTTGTGCGGAAGGGCTACATGATGCCGCGCGAGGTCGAGGCCAAGTACGATTTCTTCCCTTGGCAGGAAGGTACGACCGCCGGAAGTAGCTTGCACAGACGGTGTGCGCGCCGCAATCACTGGGTGCGTGCGTGGCCCCGGAAGCACGGCTTCGCTTTCTCCGAATTCGTGCACAGGAACCACCTGTGCGCTACATGCGCCATACTGTCGTTAGGCGCGGCCTTGGATGTCCCCAGTCACCAATGCCCGTCACCACGACGGATCGGTCTCTGTTCCAAGGTTGTCATGTCACTGCCACGGGTGCTGCCGCCAGGTGTGGGATGCGCGGGGAAGTCCACGTCCAGCACACATGCCATTCCCCGCGTCGACAACCGTCTGCTCATTGCACCATGCTTGCCGCCGTACCCTGTCACCGCCCGCCGGTTTTGCAGACGCCGGTGCTCCGAAATGGGTTCGCTTGCACGGGGTACAGGACGCCATGCTGCAGCCCGGGCGGGAAACTGCCTTTGAGGTTCCCGAGGACCGCGGTGCGCTGCCGTGTGCCGCGTACCGCATCCGCTTCCAGGATGTGGTGGGGTCCTCGGGCGCGGCGCAGGACGTACTGCTGCCCGGCCTGGCCCTGCGGATCGCGTACCCAGAACCCGACGCGTCCGACCCCACCGTCGACGCAGCTGACGATGTCCTATTTCCAGTCGGCGGCGGGCTGGTGACCGGTTCAGGGGGGGAGGAGGAGATGGAGGACAGCGGCCCCGACATGGCGTTCACTGACCATCAGGAGAGCCGGTGGATCGACGGCGCAGGCGGCGGCCTCGACGGCGGGGCCTGGTGGCAGTATGAGCACCCGGAGCCGGTGACGGTGGTCGAGTATGCGCTGAGGTCCACCATTAACACGATGGGTTACTTCGACATGCTCCACGGCGCGCCGCGCGACTGGGTGCTCAAAGCGCGGGCCGAGGGCGGCGGCTGGGTGGTCCTCGACACGCAGTCCGAGGTGTACTTTTCGGACTTCAGGCAGCTGAAACGCTTCCGAGTGTCGACGCCCATCGCGAGCAGGACATACCGCCTGGAGTTCTCGGCGGTCCGCTGCGGCTGCGCGTCCAAGGGCCTGGTGGTGCGCCAAGGGGGGGGAGGCGGGGGGGGGGGAGCGGGCCAACGGGTTCGCGCAGCAGACATGCTAGCCTTTGACTCTTGTCACACGGCATTGCCGGGTTCCGTTCACCTGGGGCTTTGGCGCCACAGGTTCCGTGGTGATATTGATCTGCCGCCGCGCTCCGCACATGGCTGAGGCCCCTCGGTCGCTGATGCTCTTCCGCACTTCCTTTCCATGTCCTGGGTGACCGGCGCCGCCAGGTGGGCGACGTCTACCTGATGGCTCGTCGAAACACGGAGCTCCAGCCACCGGCTGTGCGATTGCTTGCCCAGCACCAAGCCTGGCTGACGCCCTCCGCGCACGTGCTGGAGGCGCCGGGCAGCACCGTAACCTGGAATAACCCAACGTCCGTCAGCCTCCGAATCCCGCTGTTTCCTGGAGTTGCCAGGGGCACGAACGGCACCGGCATCAGCCTGCACGCCGTCGCCGGCGGGGTCATGCGCTGGCTGGGCGCGACGTCGCAGTGGTACACGGCGCCCGTGGAGTTCCCCCTCAACCCCCAGGCACAGGGCTCCGCGGAAGCCAATTCCGGCTCAGGACCTCCGGAGGGGCGGGGGCGGGGTCCGGGCCGGACCTGGGCGGGCACACTGACACTCTGCGGGCGGCCCTACACGCGGTTCCGGGTGCTCTTCCCTGACGGCGAGATCACGCTGGGCTACAGTGCGGACCGGCCCCTGGTCCTTGGGGCGTACTCGCTGGCTTCCCAATCGCGCTACCAGCGGGGCGACCCACGTTCCTGGCGGCTGGAAGCTCAGGTGCGCGGTGGCTGCTGCACGGAGTGGAGGTGCTGGTGCTGGTTGGGGAGCGTGGGTGTGGATGCAAACCAGTGTCGGGAACGTGGGCCACGGGGTGTGCGGGCGGCGGCGCATGCCCGTGCGCGGCGTGCTTCTTCTGGTGCACGGTCCGTGCGGGCTGCCATGCGCTCCTGTGCGGCCACGTCGAGCTCCTTTCGGCCAGGGCTGACTCTGTGGCGCGGCCCAAGCGCGTGCCAGCTGCGTCTGGGTTCCCGTGCGCCACGTGACCTCCAGCCCAAGTAGCTGAATCGATACCGAAGACCCACCGGCAAAGGCATGTATGCCGTACCGCCGTGAGCCCTGTACGATGTATCGCCTGGCTGCCTGCAGGATCCGGAGGACGTCAATGCGTGGCACGTCATCCACGCTGTGGACGACTTCGTGTATGAAAAGATGTGCCAGACGCTACTGTTCTTCTTGCCGAGCAACACCTTCAAGGCGCGGGAATACCGCATCATCATCACGCGGATGCACGGCCCCTCGCCGCACATCGCAACGACGGTTGGGCTGTACGAGCGTACGAACGAGAGCACGGGAAAGGATGGGGGCCAGGGTGCCCCGGACAGCAGCGGCGACACCATCAGCGGGAGCATGCGCTTTGAGGCCGCAGAGCTCGCAGGCCTTGAGATCGGATTGCGGCCTCGGGAAGGAAAGAGCATGCTGCAGGCATACAGTTTGACGGCCGCTGAGGGCTTGCCTGCCGGCACTCCCAAGTCGTGGGTGGTGGAGGGTCTAACGAGTCGGGGCTTCTGACGGACGTCAAAAACGGGGCCACACGCCTCGTTCCTTATGCAAAGTGCTACAGGGATTTCAAATGGAGGGGAACGGTTCAACGCAAACCAATCCAACTGTTGGCTGAAGCTGGGCATGGATGTTTGCCAATGCCGTGATGCTTACGACCTGAACATGACCGTGCACCCTATTGATGGGTGGAACGTCCCACCAGTGGGTCAGTCTTGCTGTTGAACGCAGTCCCTTCTCGCCCGGTCCGGCACCAGCCCTGCTGTAATCTCCTATGCGGCCACCATTACACCTTCAGTGCGGACATCCTCGCGAGGCTCCCTGGGCATTAGACATCGATTACTATTGGCCCTGCCACATACTTTGCGATAAGGTACGGTAGGTGAGGTGCCTTGCCCCCCTTTACAATTCAACAACTGGCCATGCACACACGCGACGTGGACGTCGGGCAGGGCGTCATGGAGTGACCCCACCCCCCGGCCCGCCTGTGCCTGCGATGCGCCCACGTGCCGATCGTTGCTCCGTTCCCACCTGACCCTTGCCTCCACTTCGGTGACACAGGGACGTCTTCTTGGAACGTTCACACACCTGCACAGCGTCCTTCGTGCACTTCTCGTGGTTGCGCTGCACTGCAAGGGCCAAGCCGAACGGGGCCCCAGGCCCCAGGCCTGACACCGCTCATCGTTCCGCCACCCCAGAACCCTCTCACCTACATCCCCTTCCCACCAACCCACGACCGCAAGCACGCATGGAAGCACGCGTACGCCTCCTGAGCGGCCTGCACAATGGGCCGCGCCTGCCACGACCGCACCGAACACGGGGGTTGTAATTTGCAATGCACTCATCAACAGGCCAGCCGGGTGCCAACCCACATCTGCTTCGCCGCTCCGACGTCCGTCCTTAGGCAACCTGCGCTATGATGCCCCCACCGCGTGGGGTAGGGGCCGTTTTCATTTTACCCAACAGCCCAACAGCATCGGACGCCGCGCCGGATGCCTCGCGCGCAACGATCGCGGCAGGACGAGCGGACTGACCCCGATACGGCCGGTTACGATTTCCCATTCGCGGCGTCCGACGCCTTGCCCGCGTCCTTCCCATCCTTGCCCTCCTTGGCCGCCTCGCCCTCCTTGCCGTCCTTCTCCTTCTCCTTCTTCGCCTTCTCCTCCGCCTTCTCCTTGTCCTTCTTGGCGACCTCGCGCTCCTGCCACAGCCGCTGCTCCTTGTTGTCGATGAGCTTGTGCAGTGCCAGGATGGACCGCACCAGTGACGCGATGTAGATCACGTGCATCATGTCGTTGCACTTGACTGCGGTGCACGAAAACGCGGCGCAGGCCGCGCAGGGGAGAGACTGGTGTTGCGGATGAGGGCATTACGCGGATGAGGGCACAATACACGACGAGGGGCAGGGTGTGCTTATGCAACGGCGGAAACGAGCAAGCATCGTTACCCGCGCGAGTTAATGCCAATCAGGAGGCTCGGGTTGCAGCCGATGCTCCGAGCAACAGAGAAAGAGAACTAGTCCTGTTAAGGCAAGGCGCCATGGTAGGTCGAAATCTTGCGACTTTACAGACAAAAATAAACGCGTGGAAGGCCGACATGGGACCAATTCATCCAAGGGTATGCACATGAGGAGGTCATATCCCAATGCGCATGATGCAATACCAGTGCCCCACAGTGCATTGCGCCGCCTCCCACAGTCGCCACAGCCGCTTCCCATCACCCTCCGCGCTACAAAAGGGCATCGGTGACGACCCACCTGCCAGCGACTTGGACAGCGACTCCACGTTCATGTTGGGGAGCAGGTTGAAGATTTCCTGTGGGACGGTCATCATCAAATCGGGTTTGCTTGTCAGACGCCAGTTCGGGGCGAAAGCACATGGAGTAGGAGTGCCTACACCATGGGTGAGTGGCGTTCCCGGGTTCTGAAGGTTTCCCCAGGCGACTCAGTGCCACGCGAAGGCTCGACGTCCCGCGCAAATTTACGTGGGCGGCCTGGGCTATGAAACTCTTGGGAGAAATTATTGCGGGCCGCCCGGGTACCCACCCTTCTCTATCTGGCCCCATACCCGCCCACCTGCACCAGATTGATGATGTCGTGGTTGACCGGCAGCTTGCCGTCAACCACCAGGCCCAGGTACTCCGAGATCTCCGCCAGACGAGACTGCGATGAGGGTAAGCAATCCGTGCGACGGTGAACCGCTGCTGCAACGGTGGCAAATCAGGCGGGCGCAACGCAGCCGGATCGGCCGCTCGCACTCGCTTGGGTACTGCCATGGCCACCGCCGGCATCCGGAACCGTTAGACATCCCAAGGGTTGACGTAGCCAAACGGAAGCGACCGCCCCACGAGGCCTCCATGGGGCTTCACCACCACAAGCGCGTACATGCACACGCCTGGGTCCCCCACCCGTATGCTCCTGGGAAACCCACCTGCAGCCCCTTGAGCGCGAGCAGCTTCGACGTGACATCGCCTGCCAGGCTCGACAGCGTGGCGTCCTTGACATCCCGGAGCAGGTGCTCAACGCCTACGCGTCAACCACATTCGCGCAGTGCAGCGTGCAGGGACACCGAACGAGGAAGCAGGAGCATGCTGATCCCGGGCCACCACCGCCGTTACAAAAAGCCTTCCCAATGGTCGGAGCTGGGGACAACTCCCCGCGCCGCACCTTCTGCTGCGCTTTCCACGGGACTGAGCCGAATACTGAATGGCTGTCACAGGGTCGCAGCCCATCCGACATCACGTGCGCCAGCCATACTCCTGACCCTCACTCACCAATCTCCTCCGCCTCTGTCTGCCCCACCTCCGTGGGCAAGCTGTTGAACACCTGTGGGGGCGAGGCCGGCAGTAAGCAGCCAATGTAAGGGGCCAGTTGTCACGTGCCAGAATTTGTGCTGTATCAAACAAAACCGCAGCATGGGTAATAGCGTGCTTGCGTCGTCACGGGCATGCTCGCTGTCCTCGTCAACACCAACCCAAATCCGGCAAGAAACGACCAGAACATAGGCCCACAGGGAGGAGGCGAAGAAGACGTCACAGTCCCCAGGCCGTGTCCACTAGCTGCTGCACAAAATGCAATGTCAAACCCATCACCCCTTCCCAATCCGATAAGCGTCAACCCCCTGTTGTGGCCTTGCAGCGCACTCTTTTCCCATGGTGCATTGCCTCATATGCAATTTTCTGCTTTCCACCGTCCACGAGCCTTTGAAAGCTACAGGGTGCATTCGCCTTCCGTTCTGTTGGTGCTATCCCAGGAAATGTGTGCAGAAACAACATAACAGCATACCGTGACACCACCAAAACCTTGCCCATGCAGGAACCGTTGCACCCCTGTAGCATTCAAGTACGGCCACGCCCGCAGCCTACTGGGCAGGCCTCCCGCCCACAGGACATTGGACCTCGGCACTGCCGTACCTTCTTCGCTTTCTCCGTTCCGTCCGTCCGGACCTCGTCCACAGAGTGGTAGGCGGTAAAGGGCAAGCCCACCTCCTTGGGCTGCGAGGGGGGTACCAGGCGGCCACGGGAGCTATGTAAGCCATGGCAACTCCCTCGCTCTCACGTGCCGCGGCAAATGGCACCGAAGGAATATTGAGTGCTTGAATAGCTGAGCTGTGCCCAGGCAACGACAACATCCAGGCAGACCTTGCCTGGGATAGGTAGGACGTTGACACTCGGATGGTCGAAGCCACGTCCCACGTGTATGGTCCCCTTGCTCTCACCATGTAAGACGCGGGCCCCGGCTCTGTCACAAACGCAGCTCGTCCCGTCTGCATGGCTTCAAACCCACCATTGCGTTCTCCAACCCATGATACCGTTGTCTAGCCCACATCCTTGACACGACCTCCCCACACCCCCCCCCTCACCCGCTTCTTTCCCCTGGGCCCGCGCCTCACCTGAACCTCGCAGATCACCAGCACAGGGTGATCGCAAAACTGCCGTATAAGCTCGTTGATATCCAAGTCTGCCTCTCGCAGTTTTGGGCCCGTGCTGTACCAGCCCACAATTTTTTCGCGGGCTGCGGCATGTTCAGCGCCGCTTACCAAAAGCACCACAAACACTTATCAATTACGCGCATTGGACGCACCGTTAACCTTCTTGAACATTTTGTACATCTGCTCAAGGTAGGAGTGGTCCAGGAACCAGATGGTTGGGTCATGGTCGTCCTCCTCAAACGGCAGTGCGAAGCTATTTGTCACGTCTACTGTTCCTTTGTATAGTTCTCCCAAAAGGACACCAACAACCCGCTTCTTCGTGTCCTTCGCTACCCGGTTATAGTGATCCACAACCGACAGCAATACTAGAGGGTGGAGAACGACTTTCTCCGGCCCAGCCGGCATGGTGCCGCAATACAGGAGATCTGCTGGGCAGATTAGAACCAGGGCGGCCCTTGAAGCAAGAACCTCTGGAGAATAAAAGTAGATCTCGCGGGCTATATGAATGTCGACTGTTGAATCTTATTTCCTTGGGATGTAAAAGGATAGCTTATTGCAAGATAGATACACTTGGCGCATGGGCATGCTGACTATGCTCGGCGAGAAAGCATTACGCGAACACAGCACGACACTATCGGGACTCCCGAATTTCAATTCATGGCTGGGCCAACATTACATGCACAAAAAACATTTCAACCAAAACCTTCCGTCCTTCCGTAGTGTGAGAGCACAGCGGACATTTTCACGAGCAAAGTGCCCGTGGGGTGAAGCGGGGTGACACGCTGGGTAACCCACGGGGGACTGTCAACAACCCAAACAGCCCCCGCACTTGACCAAAACATGAGGGAGTGCTTTATTCAAGCGTGCGGCCGAGAGATAATAGTAAATGGTTGCAATATGTTCCAGACCCTAAATCACACGAGACCACGTTAGGTCAGCGGACCGCATCCCGCCGGACGGTACGCTTTGCCAGGCATGTGACAGTCCACTCCAGCGCCGCACTGCAACCACCCCATATGGCACGGGCGAAAGCTAGAGGGCAGACATTATCGAGCATCCTTGCATCCTAGGGATGCCGGAAGACCCCACCTGCGGCAATGGGCGGCAACTGTTGGTCGCCCCACCCCTAGTCCTATGCGGCAAGCAACTCATCTGGCGAGACCGATGATGCGCTCCATACGGCCTCTTCCATGCAACATCCGCGGGCAGCCATATGCTGGCACGCCAGGGCAGGACGATTCGGCTGCAGGCGCTGGCAGGCGCCATTTTCGTTCGGTGGATCTCATTATGACGGGGAGCCAAGTCTCAATAGGCACACTTCCGTCTGAAGGGGTATTTTGAAAGTCGAATGTATGGCGAGGCTCTTGTTAACGTAATCGAGCCAACCAACAACGTACCTACGTATACCACCCTGACGTATACCGACCTTGCGCATCTACTCCATACAGTCCAGTGGTGAAAATATTAGCATAGTGCATGACCACGTTGGGTCGCTTTACATTTCCCTAGCGTTGACTTGGACACACGCTTTCTGCTTCGCCGCACAGGAGCGCGACCGCCCTGGAGTGCGTCATGTGAACCCGAGCTGCACAACATATGGCTCAGTAGATGGCATTGTTTACTGGTGCTCGTCATTCCTGATGGCAAGGCTGTAGATTGTCGCGTCGAGTAGCTAGACATGCCCATGCAGTACAGTTATTTGGATAGACGAGGAGAAAACAACAAACCTTGTTTATGTACAACAATATAAAGTTTAATGTGTTTGTTTCAACCCACCGTAAGTTACGTTGCTTGACAGCGAAGAGAAGGAGAAACACCTTGTGGCCGTACAAGAGCGAGAAACGGACGGTTCGGCCAACCTCGTTGGCGACCTGGCATATTGCAATTTAGATAAGCAAATACAGTAGCTTACCAGTTACTTAAAACCTAACCTGTTTCTGCAATTTGTTACCAGGACATGACTTGGGTATCCTGTCCCACAAAAATGCATAGAATTTCCGCATAAATTTTTGTTGTGGGGCCCTTTCTGGAGGGCCTGGATTTCAAGACCAATGGGGCCCGCAGGCCCTTTCATACACCACCATAGGAGTCAGGTCTGACGCACGGCGGCAGCACGTAGCAGTGGAACAGAATGGAGCGTCAGAGCAGCTTTGGTAGTCAGGGAAGCGGGAAGTCCAGCTCCACAAAGTACGCATACATCGCCGGAAGTCCAATGGTAGCTCCTACAGATTGATACTCGTGCTGCATTTGGTCCACAGGATTGTAGAGGACGCCCAGAAGCATGGTGACTCGGCGGAAAACCAGAATGCGAATAATGGCTTCACCTCAGCACTTTTCGGGGTGAGACGGACTTGGACTGGGCTGAGGCGCGTCTGCCCTTTACCCTGCGGGCCTGGAGCCTTACAAATGTGCCTTCTTGACACTGGGTTGATCGCTAAAGCCGCCAGAACTTGACCGGACACAATGCACGCATGTGCGCCCATGGCCTTGCCTTCAGGTGTTGTTCACGCTGGCGAAGGAGAAGTACAGCGACAGCTGGAAAGTGGCGTTATTGACAGTTGTTGTGGATTTCTTGCTTATCATGGCCATCATGTTCAATCTGGAGTACCCGTGGGCCGTGGACCCACACAACGGGTAAGCTTCCTCCACCCAAACCGTCGGCCCTCCTCCCTGGCAGAAGCTCACAGGGTTCCCGCTACAAATGAACAACGCAGGATATTCAAATTCTTCTACATGCTGGAAATCCATAAGCCCCTGTCCACGGCTGGTTACAAGTTCTACGTCATTGTGTTTTATCTGCTGTCCGCGATGTTGTACGTGTCCGTGGCGATCTGTGTGTGGGTCGCCTGGTGCTTCAAAAACGACTCCTTCCCGTACCTCTGGCCCATCAAGTTTGTGCGTGTTGTGGCTAGCCTTTTCTTTGGTATGTTGTACATCGCGGCCCTGAACATCTTCCTGGTCATCATCGAATGTGCGCCCTCGCACGGCATCTGGTATCAGCACATCTGGCACAAAGGTGAGTCGGGTCGGGGGCGATATAACGGCCTGGATGGGAGCCCCTGCGCCAGTCCCCCCGGGTCGGGGACTGTCCATACCCTTGCAACGCCGCTGCTTCCGCGCGCTTCGCCACCAGCGGACGGGTCTGACCGGCAACGCTTTGAAATGAGCGGCCCCACTTCCACAATGTGAACGCCCGGGAGTTGTTCCCAACACGTGCTATTTATCCACACGTGCATTACAATGGCTTGTCACGTCTTAGAAGTCAACTTGGTGGATGCCGCAATTCGCTTGATGCGGTTATGTGGGGGAGGGGCTCGGGGCGTTGCCGGGCATCCGGCGCCGCAGACTTCATGTTCCAGGCGCGCCGCCCGTCCTCCCGGGCGTCGTTTTTCCACCCCCGCCCCACAGAGTGCTTTGCGATGCCGCATCTGATACACGGCGTGTTCTCGGTCCTCAGCTGCGTCATCTTTGCGGTAGCGGCGCTTCTGCTGGTGCGTTGGGGACTGCGGGATCATCGGGGCTGCAGCTGCCGCCAGCAGCAGGATATACCGTGTACGGTAGCAGCAGGCAGGGGCCGTGCCGGTTAAGGAAATGGCCTCGAGCCCGGTTGTGCGGGGATGGTGTCGTGCGAAGGAGCTCAACCCTCGCCCGTACGCACGCCTGCAGTCCGGGATATGGTTGGGTTGTCTCTGCTAAGGGGAGGGGCGCCTGCCTGGGGATTGGGGCCCAGGTACAGATGTTGGCCTCTGCAGCTGCTGGTGGTGGTGGTGGTGGTGGTGGTGGTGGTGGTGGTGGTAGTGACGGCGTTCAGTCAATGCGGTCACCCTGCTCGCACGCTCTTTCGCTGATACGTGGCTGGTGCCACATGTATGCTGACCGCGGAGGGCTGGGTGGTGGCGGGAGCCCGAGCGCAGCACCAGTCAGCATTCTGGGACCTGCACGTCCCCCGGCTGGATTGAATGCAGGCAGGATAGGGCCAGGTGGTGCTGTGACAACTGGTAGCAACCCAATGATCAGGTCCTGAAGCCCATCACCTCGTGCCCCGTATCCCCGATGTTCCCCGGTTCGTTTCTGGGTTTGGATTTTTAGTTCATTCCTTGATGGACCCAACCCCACCTCTAAATACAGGTGATCGCGGACCATGAGTTGCAGCCCATGACTCGCAGCTTGCTGGCCGCGCCGCACAGCATGACGGAGCTGAAGGCGCAGCTGGCGAAGACCGTCATCACGGTTGTGGACGTGCTGCTGTGGGGCTTCCCGAAGGTGCAGGGCGTGGTGTTTGCGATCTGCACGGGCGCCACCTTTTACTTCCACCTGAAGCAGGTAACGTGGAAAGAGGCGTAGAGCTCGGACGGGAGCAACTGCGTGATGTCGCCGCGGTGCAATTTATTTCTCGCCGCTGATGCGCCCCGTGCTCTGAACGGGGAGGATACCGGTATGATCGCAGGCCCGGCCCCGTCGCTCTTGCTATCCAAAACTTTTTCATATGGAACCCCTCGGGCGTCACTGCGTCCGGGAGCCGGCGTTGTGGCCCACGTTACGTCATGCTAAAAATCCCACACCCACAAAAGGGAAACCCAGTTTGCGCGGCCCCGCTTCGTACTGCGTGCCGTACAGCTCCCGTACTACACCTCCTGGATGAACAGCTTCCGGCTGTGCTTCTTCGCGGTCCACGCCTGGACGGGGCTGCACCTGGCCGTGCTGGTGTTTGTGGTCAAGGCGGACAAGGTCAAGAAGGGCAGCCTGGGCTTCATGCTGTGGGATATCCACAACTACACGGAGGCCAAAGTGATCACGGACGTGAGTCGGACAGGCGAGGGTTGGCGATCTGCCATATGTGGGCCGTCGCTGCAACAGCGGGGTCTGTGGCCGTCATTTGGTTGACGGTTGGTCGGGAGATGGGAGAGATAGGCTGTGAGTGCGAGCTCAACTGTTAAGATTCCTGGGGATGGGGATTTTGATGGGAATGGGGATGGGGATGGGAGCGAACTGAGCTGAACGCCACCTGCCCCGCCGTCGTCGTGTTGTGTTGGGCCTCGGGTAGCATTTCAGACCCTCGTCATCGTCACTTGGCGCTGTCGAGCGCCAGGCACTGGGTCCCTGTGGCCCTGGGCCGGGTTTGTCGGCCATCCCCGAGCGGGTCCGCGCCCCCCTGGCCCCGTGCGCAGTCGATGTTGTACGGCTTGCCCGTCGTGTTCTTCGGAGCGGGGCTGCTGGGAGCTATTCGTCTGTACTACTTCTTCCGCGTCGCGCTGAAGTTTCAGGTGGGCGACCGCAGGGGGCTGGGGTTACCGCATGTCCCCGGGTTGCCAGAACGAAGCGGAAAAACGCTCGGGAGCCTCGCGCTTTCAGGAACAGGCCCGCAGGCGCCTGCACACGGACAGCCCCTGGGCCGGCAGGACCGCCCGGGGTGGGCGGGCGGGCGGGCGGGGGTGGGATCCACACTCGCTTCGCCGTCGTCGTCCATCCCAACATCGGTGGTTGTTTGTTTGGTGTTCTTTTGCGGTTTCGCGCTGTCGTTGTTGACGTAAGGGCTGTATATTGACATAAGGGGAGTCCACGCTTGCAATGGCGTGCTGACGAACATGACGCGGGGCCGCAAGAGGTTACGGCCTCTGCACGCTCACGTTTCCCTCCGCCTGTTGACGCGCCTGGGAATGGATTCGCAGGTCCTGCAGCAGCAGCCCAACCTGTACTCCAAGCGCGTGCATCGCTTCAACGACGACAAGGAGGTGGAAATCTGTTCCCGCATCGGCCGCGTCTGGGACGAGGACGGCAACCTGGATCAGCAGGCCTTGGACCTGGCAGAGACGATTCTGCGAGCGGGCATACAGCAGTTCCCAAAGTAAGTGAGGGAGCGCGGGGGCGGGAGGGCGTTGCATGCGAGTGGGCGTGGGCGTGCGCGTGGGCGCGCGAGGCGAGGCAGGGCAGGACGGGGGTCCGCACAGCTTCCGGCGCTGTCGCGCGCTGGGAGCTCGGTGGCAAACGCGGGGCGCACCCACCGGCTGGTGTGACCCACGAACAACGCGTGAGAAGAGGCCGGGTGGCTGCTGGGATGGAGGCAGATCGCCGTCTGTTGGCCGCATGGGGCATGGCACGTGGGGCGCGACGTGTTTGTGTATGGAATAGTATGCTGCCGCGGAGGGCCAGCTAGTGGAGGGATGCGCGGGTTCTGAAATTACCTAGGAGGTCCGGTGCTGACGCGGGGCTTCTGCCCCTGCTGGGCCCCCCTCCCGCAGGTCGCCCTACCTGCACATCGTCTACGCCAACCTGCTCATCGAGTGCCGCCAGCAGCTGCAGAGCGGCTGGTCGCAGCTGGAGGAGGCTCGCCGCATGCCGCTGAACCTGTCGTACCGCTTCTCGATCTTCACGCGCGAGCAGGAGCACAAGCAGAAGGCGGCGGTCAGCAGCAGCGGCGAGAGCGCGGCAG
Source organism: Eudorina sp. 2006-703-Eu-15 (assembly GCA_003117195.1). NCBI lineage: Eukaryota > Viridiplantae > Chlorophyta > Chlorophyceae > Chlamydomonadales > Volvocaceae > Eudorina > Eudorina sp. 2006-703-Eu-15. Next base: position 2,164,475 of record BDSI01000002.1, on the reverse strand, counting down.
ACCTTGTGTCGTACGTGGAATTCCAACGGAACTACCGGTAAGAGGCCTGTACGGCCGCCTGCGATGCCGTACATGCCACGCCTGATCCAGAGGCCGTCCCCTGTTTCTCGTTGAAAGCATGTGTTGTGGGGGGGATTAGCAGTGAAGGTAATGCTGCAGAGGTGCGCGTGGGGACAAGTGCGTGGGCGGGAAGTCGGGGCGACGGGGCGCGGCGTGTGGCCCTGGGTGTCGCCCACTGCCGGACGGTACTGCAATCCTCTGCCTGCCGTACCACGCAGGTTGATTCAGTCGTACCACAAGGCCGCGCTGGTGGCCATGCGGGAGTTCTGGCGGCTGCTGCTGGGCGACGCCGTCAACATGAACTCCCTGACGTCGGCCTTCCGTAAGATCGAGCACATGGAGCGCATGGCCGACCGGACGTACAAGATGGTTCTGGAGCGGTACCCCAAGGCAAGTGCCGTGCGCTGCCGGTGCCTGGCGCGCGCGCCCAATGTTGGGACACTCCGTACGGATCCTGAGGCCCAAAGGAGTTTAGGGTGCGGACGCACCGAGCCCGTGCGCACTCGCGTGTGTCCCTCGCTCAACACACATTGGAACTGGCAAGGGTTAGCTGTCCCTGCGCAGCGACACGCCCACCCGTGGGCAAGCGGGCTTTAGACGCTGATTAGAGCTTTGCGAGGTTCGCCATTGACCCAAACCTGTGACCGATTAACACATATTTGCATACGTGGTCTGGGACTTGACCTTGCCTGCGTCCTGGCGAGGCTGCGCTGGCCTGGGTCACTTACTCACTATCCAGCCGTGGGCAATGTGGCGAGCCGCACCTCGTCTGGGCCTCACCGCTTGCCGGGGCATGGCACGGTCACGGTTGCCGCACCCCGCCCGATGCACCCTTGCGCCATGACAGGCTGTGAAGCTCCTCCGCAGCTATGCCCTGTTCCTGGAGACTGTGAAGAACGACCCGTGGACCGCGGCGCAGTTTTACACGTGAGTCTGACGAGAACTAATCGTCCCCGACTGGGTTTGAACTCGGGTGCCACTCGGGTGCGCACGTGTGCGGCGGCGCCGAGGCGTTCGCGGAGCCCTGTGTAGCCATCACCTCCGCTCCGCAGCGTGGTTGCCGGTCTCGACGATGCGATGGTGCGCAGCGCAGAACGGGCGACGGCCCGTTGCCCGCCGTTTCCGTCGCCCCGCAAGATTTGTGTTATGATGGGGCCTGCCACCCCATTTGTCGGGTCCACCGGGTCCAATCGCGTCGTGTCGTGTGCTGCCGCAGAGAGGCGGAGAAGCAGGAGGAGGCGCTGGAGAACGCGGAGCATGACCTGGGCGGGGAGAAAGGCCTCACCATGCGGAACTCGGCCATCGTGACGATCAACGCGTTGGTACGTGTAGAAAAGTAACCCCACCCCACACCCACACCCACCCCCATACCCATACCCAACCCCACCCGCTTCCCCATGGTATGTGGGCCCCTTGGCGCCCGCGCCACGCGCACTCCGTGCTTGCGAGCACGACCTGCCTGCGGAGCGACTGCCTGCGTCTTCGAAACACAGCCGTATCTCTGATCTCACGACGCAAGGACAGCACGGTTAGATTGCACGGTCTGCCGTGGGTCGGCTTGAGTCTGGATGTTTTATGAATAGAAGCTCGCGGCTGCTGCGACTTTTTGCCGGCGATCCTCTGTATATGATTCACGCAGGGTATCATCCAGATGGCCAACAAGCACGCGATCAAGATGCTCGGGTACAGCAAGGGCGAGCTGGAGGGCAAGAACGTGTCGTGCCTGATGCCGCAGCCCTTCTCCGCGCGACACAACACCTACATGCGCAATTACGTGACCACAGGTGGGCGATGGTGGGTGCGTTGGGGCTGCGCCGCGGGGCGCACGCTGTGTGCCTGCACCTCTCCCCACCTTCGCCGGCGTTTTCAAGCTGTGTGCGGTATGTCTGTTCAGCGAATGACCCGCCCGAACAACGCAGGCCCCAAACGGTGAGATGTGGGTAGAGAAAGAACCCGCCCAACCCATCCCAAACGCGGATATCCTCACCAGAGAACCCGCAGCAACGATTTTACCAGACGCAGCGGCGGCGAACAAAGCACGAGCTGTGTGGTTAAGGAGACTGTGCATGTGCGTATGTGTGTGTGGGCCTATATTCCAATGCGCGGATGCGCGCTCCATGCGTGTTCCCTCCACACATCCCCTGACTGACTTGTGTTGAGGCGGTATGTGGCCGTCCTAGTCCGCCCCGTTCCGCCACCACCTGCCGGTCGCCTGTCCACCCGCGCGGGGCTCCCGAGACGCGATTGCAGTGCCCATGTGATTGAAGTGCCCATGTGATTGAAGTGCCCATGTGTGTGTGTGTGTTTAGAAGTGCAACCCGTGCCCATGTGTGTGTGTGTGTGTGTGTGTTACATGGTTGGGGGTGCGTAACCCCATACCTGCACATACCCATACGGAGTGCCCCTGTAATTGAAGTGCCCATGTGAGTGATCCGCACCCGAACCGCACGTTTGCGGGTGCGGCCCAGGCGTGCGCGGATAGCCGACGGCGTGAATACCTGATGCGCGGACACCCGATGGCTTGGTTTTCCTTTTCCACCCCGATGCGCGGGCGCCTCGCGCCGGGGTATGCTTTTCGTTTTCAACCCCGATGCTCGGGCGCCTCGCCCCGGTTGCCGGCTCTGCAGGCAAGGCCAAGATCCTGGACACCCTGCGCGAGGTGGTGGCTCTCCACCGCGACCGCTACGTGTTCCCCATCAAGATCCTGGTCAGCAAGTCGCAGGGCAACGGCGCGGACGCAATCTTCATGGGACTGCTCAAGGTGGGGTGGGGTGCGCGCAACGCCGGGTCTCTGGCATGCCATCACGGTACACAATCCTCGACCGACCGGTTACGGCAACCCCTGGCACAAGGTTGCCCCCGAGGTGCTGCGTCAGCAGCGCGGATAGCCCCCAGCCGAGTGTTTCTGGGTGTGCCCGGGTTCGCTTCGGGTTTCTTTCTTTTCTCAATTCAACCCCCAGCCGCACCTCAACCTTTTCGCGTGAGCTGCCAGTTGGAACACCCGAACGACGAGAGTGTGGCGGTCACGTGGCTCGTGCCGCGCGGTGCCTGACTGCCGGCTGCTCCGCCCCCCAGGAGGTGGAAGCGGATCCCAACCAAATCAAGGCCTGGCTGATGCCGAACGGCGTCACGCTGTGCGCGGACCAGTCCTTCACGGATTACGCGGGCTGGGCCCCCAATGACCTCATCGGCAAGCCCTTCAGCGCCATCGCCGTCGACCCCGTCGCGGTGAACAGGTGGGGCGGGGCGCGCGGGTGCGCGGACCTGCGGCCGGGGGCATCGGCTCGCAAGTTTGTCGTGTTGTCTGCGTCTGATGCGCCTGACGCGGTCTGATGCATCTCATGCACCTCGGGGTGAAAAGACCTCCTCGCACCAAGTTCTGCAAAGTGGTTCCGGTGGGGGTCGAAGCGCAGCTCCGTCTTTTCTCCGTCTTTGAATTCAAGTACGTTGATGGTCCGCATGCCAAGCCCCGGATGACGTGCTGAACACCAAACGGCGTTGCCCCTCTGCCATTCCTTGACCTGTAGCCTCCTGGATCGGGCGATTAAAGCCACCGAGGATGACCTGGACGAGGGCGCTCTGCAGGTGGGGATGGGCATGGCTGGGATGGGATGGAGTGGGATGGTGAACGCAGGTTCGGGTTGCGGATCTGCGGGCGGGGCGTACCACCCCGCAGCCACTCACCCGCCACTCACCCGCCACTCACCCGCCACTCAACAGCAACTCACCAGCAGCTGCACAGGTCTGACAGCGGGCCAGACCGCGCTGCGGAGTGGCGTGACCCCGCCAGCAGGCAATACCCAGGCCTGCGTTCGCCCCCGAGTAGCCCCTAGTATGTCATCCTTTCAGCCCCCGGGTGCAACCAACCGCTCACCCACCCGTCACTCCGCCGCGCGGTGTGACCCGTCCTTAGACGTCTGGTGTGCTGTACACAGCCGGAGAACCCTTGGAGGCCAGGGACCTGGGAGAGTTTTTTATCTGGTCGTGACTCGATTGGCCGTAGTTCCGGCGCGAGCCATCGAGATTAGCCGGTACCGCGGTACGACGCTCGTCAGCCTCACGGACACGACAACACGTGTGGGCCGGTGCGCTGCAGGAGGACATCTTGCTGCAGCACAAGTACGCGGAGGACGTGCCGGTGCTGGCCCGCTTGGAGCTGGGAGGTGCGTGAAGAATGGGCCGCGTGCGGTGGCGTCAGCGTGCCATGCCGTCTGCGTGCCGTGCCGTCGTAGGTCTTCATCGCAGGAGGTGGCCTATGTCGCTACCGTATGTGCACTTGGGTCCACCGAACCAGCAGCCACCCTTAAGAAGCCGTCTGGGGTCGTGGGCTTTGGATTTCTCTCTGCGGCGACGCGTCGGTCGGTCCAAGCCTGTCGGAGTACTCTCCCCCAGCGGGCTCCGCGCAGCCGCCCTCGATTCCCACTCGTCCCTGTTCCACATATTCGTACACATCTGTGTATTTCGTTACACATCTGTGTGTGCCATGGCCTATGGGTGACTCGGCCGCGGTGACCGGCATGACGCCGGTGCCCCAGCCCGCAAGACAATGAGCGACCCAGTGCGGGGCGCCGCACGTGCGTGTGGACGACCTGTCGGTACCGCGTGGCCGAACCTTGTGCCGACGCCCGCCGACGCGCGCCCGCAGGCACCTCCGACCAGCGCCTGCTGGTGCTCAACATGACCCGCGTGGGCGAGGCGACGCCCACCATGGTGCTCGACCACCACGGCCGGGTGCTGTTCGCCAACCAGGCGCTCTGCAGCCTGCTGGGCACCAATCCCAAGGACATGCGCGGCCGCGACCTGGGCACCCTCATGCCGCAGCCCTTTGGCTTCCTGCACCACCGCTGGATCAAGGAGGCGGAGGTGGTGGTCAGCACCAAGCCGCCGCCCTCCAGCTGCCGCGCGGGTATGGTGCACAGCCTGCTGTCGTCCAACGGCGTGCACGTGCCGGTGCGCATGGTCATCACGTCCAGGGAGCTGCCGGGCGGCGTGCATGTGTGAGTGGGGGGTTGGGGGCTGGGCGGGGCCGGGGGTGTGAGGTTTGAGGGCGGGCGGGGGGCGGGGATGTCGGGTTTGGGGCTGGCGGAGGGTGTGGGTGTTGTACGCTGGTCGGCACTGGTGTTCGGTGACCGGGCGAGGATAAAAGGAGGGTGTTTAAGATGGTGGCACGCCCAGACAAGCGGGGAGCGGGGCGTGGTTAAGCAGTATTGAGCAAACAATTGGTGTTGGGATGATAGTTTGGTGTCCGGGGTGGAGAGAGACGGTGGTGTTGGTAGGGGAAGGACTGTGCCACGGTCCTGTCCGGGCTGGCTGGGAAGTCAGGCCGGTCACAAACAGCCACCAGCGACTGCGCAATTCCGCGGCCTTCGACTAGCAAAGTTTTTGGGTGGGAGAGGTGTTGACCGGGGTTGCGTGAACTCACGAAACCCGCCAACTTTCTGTCCATGCCGGAGGAGCTGAGCTGTTCACAGACCGCCACCGGCGGTTTCGCTGCCCGGAGTTGCTGGAGCCGACGCCGCCGCACTCCGCACCCCGCCCCCCCCCCGCCCACCCGCGACCGCCGCCCTCAGAAACATCGTGCGCGCCACGCGGGTGACGATCGACGAAGCCCTGGACGAGCAGCGCGTCAACGTGACCACCGACCAGCACGGCCACATCATCAGCGTCAGCAGCGCCGCCCACCACACCGCCCACGCCGGCAGCAGCATGGGCGGCGCGCCGCCCCTCGTGCCGACCGCCGCCCTGCCGGGCACGGCGGACCCGGCCACGCCCCGCCCGCAGGTGTTCGGGTACCCGCCGGAGAACCTGGTCGGCCGCAAGCTGTACGAGGCGATTGACATCTTCATGGAGTGGCACTCCCAGGGTGGGTGGCGGGGACGGACCCACGGGTCACGAACGACGGGAGCAGCCAGGACGGGGGCCAAGGGGCATGGGGGGGGGGGTGCTAGGAGTCTGCTAGGGGTCTGCAAGGGGTCTGCTAGGGCAGGGCCGAGGAGCAGACGCGGCCCTCCATAGGTGGGCGGGGCAACGCGGGGCGCCACCACCGGAATGGTGTTTGGGACCTCGGGCGCCACGGCGAGGGGACTGCTCAACAGACCTTGTTTCGAACTTCTCAGCCCGTCGCACTTCGACCACCACCGGCCACGGCGCCCCGACAAACATCACCGTAACCACGTCCCCCGCCGATTTCAGCACTGCGCACGGCGCGTTCATATCAGCGGCATCTGTCAGTCGGTGCCTGACGCCGCCCGACCAACAGCTCCCCGCTCCCGCTCCCCAACCCCAACCCCGCACAGGCCACAGCGTGATGCACGCCGTGAAGGCGCTGGCGCAGCACTCGTCGGCGCGGCCGGGCTCCGCGTGGCGCGTGGGCGTGCTGCCGCTCTACATGTCGCTGGAGACGGAGAAGGCGGCGCAGCGGCTGGCGCGGCACAGCGGCGACACGGACCAGCAGGGCGAGGATCAGCGGGAGTCGGCGACCAGTGAGCAAGCCGGGCGGGGCCGGAAGGACGGGGAGGGAGGTCAGAAATCTTGGTAAAATTATATATGTGTATACATAAATATGTATGTTGTATATATACGGGGGGCCTGGAGTGGGGGATCAAAGGGGTAGGGGCTGGGGGCTCGAGGGTGGCTTCCCAGGTTTGGGCAGCGGGGGTTGGCAAAGTGGGTGCGGTCAACGGGTCGCGTCGCTGGCGTCCCAGGAGGTTGCACCCGGGGTGGGCACCCGGAAGTCGTGGCGCTCGTGCGCGGCCTGAGGCGCGGGTTGCGGAACCCCCGAGTGGAGGGGGTGTAGAACGTGTAATAATAAGCAGCGGCGCGCCTGCCTGTCATGGTTTGGCCGGTACCGTATGCGCCATATGTGATCATGCGGTCGGCGTTTGCAGGCCTGGCTGGCTGGCACCATGTATCCCCAGCGCTTAAGTCATATGCTGTGCCCCCGTTCCACGGACTGCCCCCGACTGCACCCTCCGCCAGCGCCTCGGCTCGCCTTTGCATCCCCAGTCGTCCGTTCACCCACCCCTAAGCCGTTCTTACCCCTCCCCTCGGCGATCCCCTACCACCACCAATGCTCCACAACCAACTCTCCGCCCCGTCCGCTGTGTGCTGCGTGCCAGGCGGTTTGCGGTCCCTCAGCTTGAGCCACCGCCGCAGCATGCACCGTAACGCCACGCTGCTGCGGCAGTCGCTGCCCAAGTGGCGCGCCGCCATCATGCAAGTGATGGGCCCCGAGGTGAGGCCCGCCGCCGCAGCCCCGCAGCCGCGGCCCTGCCGCAGCCCCCGCCGCGGCCCGCCGGCACCTCGCGCGTGGCCGTCCTTGGAAATGCCAACACAAATACCACCACAATCACCAACACAGTTACCAACACAAATACACGAATACAGATACCAACAGATACCAACAAGTACAGTATACAAATGCAGATACTGATGTAGCATGTAGGTACCAGGCACCTGTCGGTGTCCCTCACCTTCGCTCGCCGGCCCTTCCGCCCGCTTGTCGGACCGTCCTTTCCTCCACCTGTGCATCTAAGCGTCGCCTGTCCAACTGTGCAACTGTGTAACTGTCTGTCCGCCCTGCCCACCCGCCGCGCCGCGCAGCACACCGCCACCGGGACGCACTACACCGTCAAGCTGTGGCGGCCCGAGCTGTTGAGCGGCGTCCTGGAGCTGAATGAGAAGATGGCGGTGGTCAAGGCCGACTCGGCGGCAGGTGGGCGGCCCAGTCCGGGCGGCAGCGGGGGGAGGAGGTGCCGGCAGCGACGCGGCGCCGGGGTGCCTCCGCTGCCTTCCAGCACCGGGCGCTGCACCGTATGCATAAGTATGTACCGTTGTTGGATAGGTACTCTTGTTTCCACAAAGTGTTGGGCGCATTCGTTTCTGCGGAGCTCCAAGGGCGGAAGCGCGCGTGGAGGCGTAGCGCGACCGAGGGGTCGTTGCTGCGTATGCGCGGCCGAGGGGTCGAGGGGTCGAGGACCGCACCCACACGCGTCCACTGGTGCCACCTGCCATGCCGCGGCGTACGCCACGACCTCGCGGCAGGGGCAACGGGCATTCCCCTTCTGCCGGCCGCAACTCAGTACGCACCTGTACCTGTACCTTGAACGCGCCTGACTGCCCAGCTTCTCGTCGCCGAACTTCAAAGGGCCCGCTCCCCCGGTGCCAAGTGCTAGCACCTTCTCCCCTCCCCCCTGGCAGCAGCGCAGGTTGAATACATCTGCCAATTTCCTATCCTCCCCCCTCCCCCCGCGATGCTGCCCCGCCCCGCCAGGTCTGATCTTCGGTGTGCCGTCGTACACCATGAGCCAGCAGCCCCTGTCGCGCTTCCTGAAGCTGGGCCCGCCGGGCGCCAACAGCATCCGCAAGCCGATGGCGGGCGCGACGGGCGACGGGCTGGGGACGCAACCGCCCGCCACCGGGCCGGGCGGCGCCAGGACATCGGACGCGCAGCTGATAACCAAGGAGTCGCTCCTGGGACAGCACCGTGAGTGCCTCCGTGGGCGCACCCGGTGTTTAGATAAGGGACCCGCCCAACCCAAACCACCCGGTGTTGTCCGTTAGTTAGTTAGTTCGTTACATGGTGGGGGCTCTCCCCTGAGAGCCTCGAACCCGACCATGACCAGCTGTGCGCGCGGGCGGATCCGGGCGGGGACATGTCGGTCGCGTTAGGGCAGGGGGCCGGCGTAGAGGCATGGTGTTATCATGTGAGGGATTGAGGCACGGCACCAACGTTGGTTTTTGCGGTTTTCCTGGCGACGGTGAGCACGGCATCTGCCGACCTGGGCGGCTGACTGCGGGAGTCGCTTCCTGTGGGGCCCCGCGTGCGCAGCGCAGCACCTCCGTGTGTCCGCAACTGGGGGTGCCGCGCGCAGACCCTTTTCTCCCTCCTGCACTGCGCCCTGTCGGCACCTGCTCCGCCCCTGTGCCCTGTCGGTACCGTAGTCCATGGTTCCTTCAAAATACATTCCAAAATAGTCTTCTTCGGATACTTGTTGCGGCGTCCCCACATGGGCTGAGATGCGGCCCGCCTGGACGATCACCTTTCGACCGCGGCCGCCCCCCTCCCCCGACCAATTTCCTATACCCACCCCTCCGCCGGACGGGCAGATGTCAAGGGCGGTATGAAGGGCGGCAAGCTGGCTCACAAGACCGGGCCGCGGCGCATCTTCGAGGCGCGCCACGCGGACGGCATGCCGCTGCAGATCTCCTTCCAGGTGAGCCGCGCCGCTGCCGGCTGCTCGCTCGGCGGGGGCCGGGGCCGCGGGGTGTCCACTCGGGCTGGGGCCGGGGCCGCAGCGGTCTATCCCGGGGCTGTTGCTTTGCCCATGCCCGTCGTACCCATCGTGCCCGTCGTACCATACTTGTGTTTGTAAAAGAAAATCGTGTGTGTCTATATTTCACGCGTGCCCCACCCGGCGCTGACACGCACCCCGCCCAGGTCGCGCTGAAGAACGGCACCAGCGCCACTCGCCTCATGGCCGCCATCAAGCCGCTCAACATGATCAAGGGCAACGTGGCGGTGCTGTACGCCGCCATGCACGGCGAGGACCTGGACCGCTACACGGTGGAGGACTACGGCTCGCGCTCGCTGCACCGCAACCGCACCCACGCCTCCCAGCGCCACCTCCTCGGCGGAGGACCCTCCAACCGGGACCTGGCGGACCTGGCCGAGGCCTCCGCCGCGCCGCTGCGGAAGCAGAGCACCAGTCGGCTGCCCGGCGGACCGGGGCCGGCTGCCGCGGCCGCGTCGGCTCCGCCGCCGGGCAAGGCACCGTCGGGGCTGTCGGGCAAGGCCACGGCGGTCGCGCCGGGCATGTCGTCGGCGCGGACCCTGGAGGCGGGGCTGGGGACCGCCTCCTCGGGCACCCGGGGCAGCGGGGACCCCACTGCGGTGGCTAAGGTCAGCCTGGCGGACGCCAAGGGCGGCGACGCCGGGCCGGAAGGTACGGTGAACCCGGTATGCGTCCTCTGCGCGGTAGCGCCAGGTCTATAGCCGTGTTCCAGCCGCAGCCGTGCGCCCCGCCTTTTGCCGTCTGTGGGCTGGGGCGCACGCTGGCAGATCGGCGGCGTGGCACCGTAGGGTAGGCTCGCTTAAGCAATGCCGGCTGCGTCAGTCCGTGGCAGACGCTGCCATCAGACTGCTGCGATGATGAACGCACGCGCCGAGACGTTACAGTGGTTCCACCACGCGCAAGCCGAGTATCCGACACGGCTCCCCCCGCCCCGCAGGCGATGCCGCGGCGGCGGACTCCGCCGTCGCGGCCAGCACCGACTTCGCCGGCCTGGCGACGGCCCGCAACATCGACCTCAAGTTCGGCGCCCCGACGCCGCGTGCCAAGGGGTCGGGTCAGGGCGAGGAGGCGGGTGATGGGGGCAGCGGTGAGGCCGCCGGCAAGGACCCCGACAGCCCTGCCACACCCGACGCGGACGGGGACGGCGATACGGCGGGCCGGCTGGTCTCCGGCAGCCTCTCCGGCAGCGACGCCAATCGTCCGCCCATCAGCGATGACAGCGCGATGGTCCGCCCGGGCTCGCGTGACCAGCTGAAGGAGAAACCGCAGGAGAAGCCGCAGGAGAAGGAGGAAAAGGAGCAGGAGGGGCAGAATCAGGCACAGCAGCAGCAGCAGCAGGGGGTGGACCCCACGCCGGCGCCTCAGGCACCCGAGGAACCCGAGGGCGCCAAGCCGGGTGGCGGCGAGCAGCAGGGGCCGGTCCCGGACGACGCGCAGTCGCAGGCGCAGTCCCAGTCCCAGTCCCAGTCCCAGTCGCAGCCGCAGTTCCAACGGGCGTCTCAGGAGAGCGTGGAGGGCGGGCCCCACCCGCACCATCACCGCCACCTGCACGGCCGCCACATGTCGCGCAAGCTGACGGCGCGGGAGTGGGACCACGTGATGCACGTGGATCCGGAGCAGGTGTGCAGGAGTGGGGGGGAGGGCGGAGGTATAGGTATAGGTATAGGTATAGGCAGTTGGGACGGTGCCGCTCGCCGGGCAAGGAAAGGAAACGCCGTCCGGGAAACGGACAAAAGGAACGGGACGCAACCGGCAGCGGGACGTCAGCACACGACTTGTGCGTCCAGGGAACGTACCGCAGAGGCGGGAGACGAAGCCCCCAAAAAAACATGAAAGCAGGCCGGGACCAACGCCCTGTCGGGCAATGTGGTGACCACGGTGGGAGTGTCCCGGTGGCTGTGACGTTGGGCGTTGTTGTGCGGTTGCAGTCCCGACGTCGAGGACCTGTCCTCTGTGCTGGCTCGACCGGTGCCCTTCGCCGCGGGTGTCTAGCAAAGGGACACCAGGGGCAAGAGCCTTTCCCCCTGGGCCGACCCTGGTGCTCAATACGCTGCAGCGACTACCTTAAACATCACGTGTGTAGATGGAGAACACGCGTATGTGAAAGGGGAACTGGGTCGCGAGACAGGAAGCCGTGTTTGTGTGTCTGTGTTTGAGGACTGGACCCCGTGTGTGTGTTTCATGAGAAACCCGCCGGAAACGTCCGTGTGTTGAATGAGAAGCCCGCCCATAACCACCCAGGCCCGGATACTTACGTCCGTGTGTGTGTCCGCTCGCGCGCCTGTGCGTGTGCGTGCCGCCGCCCCCGCAGGTGCCCATCCCGCACGACGCCGACTACGACATCGAGCACCACTGGGGCGACGAGAAGGACATGACCGTGTCCAGCAGCTCCTCCAGCCACGACGACGACGGCTCGGACGACGAGAGCGACCGCCACGTGGGGCGGAACACCGAGGGCGCCGCGGACAAGGTGGGCGGCCTGCCGCGGAGGGCGGCCTGCGCACAGTGCCCTGTTCGGTTGCGCGATCGGCGGGTGTGATCTGCCCTTGATGACCCCTTCAACATGCGATTCGGCCATAAGAAGATTGATTAATGAAACATTAAATGATAAATTAATTGCAACCGCCGGCGATGGGCGCGACTGTGGCGCGCAAGTGGTGGTGGTGTGGGCTGGCGCGTGGACTGGGCTTTTGCCCTCTGTTCTCGGTTCTCAGGGACGCCGCCGCGTCAACCATGCTGCCGACCGACCCGCGGGTCACGTTGCCTGCCTGCCTGACCGACTGACTGACTGCATGCCTGACTTGCCCGAGTGTGTTGTGCGACGCCCTCCCCTCCCCTCCCGCAGATGACCCGCGAGGAGGCGCTGCAGCGCAAGAAGACCATGGCGGCCATGGAGCCCAGCGAGCGGGTCCAGTACGTCAAGGGTGTACGGCGCGTCAAGGAGTGGCTGGCGTCCGGGTACTTCTTCGACCGGCGAGACGTAAGCGGGCCGCCGCCGGGAACCGGGAACTCCCACCCCTTCGGGCGCCGCCGCCGCGGCTGGGTATTGTCTTTTCGCATGCCATTTACCCCCATGCCGGCTCTGGATTTTCCTCTTTCAAAACCCATGCGGGCCGCGTCCCTCTTGAGTGATCGTGCGCCGCTGCAACCCACGTGACCGTGTATCTGGGATGCCTCTGCTCGTCGTGCTGCAGGCCGAGCCCGTGGACACCGAAACCCACAGGAAGCTGGGGCGGCAGGCGTCCCCGGTCGAGGAGGAGGAGGAAGAGGAGGAGGAGGTGGTGGTGGTGAAGCCCTCACCGCGCCCCTCGTCCCGCGCGGCGCACCACAAGCACGGCGGCGGCGGCGGCGGCGGGGGCGGCGGGGGCGGCAGCTTCAGCGCCCAGGGCGGGCGGGGCGGCGGCGGCGGCGGCGGCAGCGGCGGCGGCGGCGCGAACGGGCCGGCGGAGGACGCCCTGGATCCGGACGACCAGTTGATGACGCTGGATGAGCTGGCGGCGGAGGTGGAGCAGCAGGATGAGAAGAGCGAAGAGGAGGAGGTCGTGGAGGAGCCGGAAGGCGATCCGGAGGAGGAGGCCGCCGCCGCCGCCGCCGGCCGGCACGGCCGCCGCCACCGGAAAGGGAGCGAGGGCGGTGCCCACTCGCACTCGCACTCGCACGCGGCAACGGCGGGCGGCGACTCGGTCGCGGGGCGGCGGCACAAGCACGGCAGCGTCGGCGGCGTCGGGGACGACGCGTCCAGCGTGGGCGGCCACGCCGCGGTCGACAGCAGCGGCATGAGCCGCGGGCGGCGCCTGAAGCGCCTGCTGAAGCTGCTGTCGGGCCAAAAGGCGAGTCGCGCGTGGCTTCGCGTTGCGCCGCCTGGCGTGACCTCGAACGCATTAGCATACCATACGAAGTGACGTCCCGATTAAACCAACGCATATAGCCATATACCGTCTGCAGTCCTAGGCGCGGGGCTTAAATTGAAAAAAGAAATACAGCCGAAACACGAACGCCCTATGCGCGGGGGCTTCCAAGGACGAGGGGGCCACGTCCTGAGGTCGGCCTGCCACGCCCTGGGTGGCGCCTAGGCACCAGCAGGCTCCCGGTCTTCCCCCATCACAGGCGCTGAGGGCCCCTTGCCATGGCCACTGTCCTGCAATTTTCTTGCGTCCATGCCTCACGTGCACGTGCCGTAGCGGCCTGGCTCCTGGGTGTGTGTGCACTTGTCGGCACCACCCGGTGCGCCGTCGGCATCTCCCAGCACGCGCCACCCCTGGCCCCGCATTTGCGTTCCGCGAGTTGCATCCCGCATTCGGGTTGCTCATCCTTGCCAGACCGCACCGCACGCGGCCACCCCTCGCCGTGCCCCAGCTCGGCTCGTGTTGCTCCCTCCAAAACACTCGGAGCTCAAAATGGTCCTATGGGTGGCTCCGCTGCTGCCCGGGGCGGGCTGCCGGACGCTGCCGGTGTGCAGGTGAGCCGTGGCGTGTCGCGGCTGCGGCTGCACGTGCTTGTGGTGATCGGCGCCATGATGCTGGTGCACACGGTGTGCTTCATGCTGATCATCATCTACATCAACAAGCAGAAGCAGTTCATCACGGAGATCTCGGCTGCGGGTGAGCACCTTGCGTATGTGTGTGTGGGGGGGGGGGGGGAGGCGGGTTGGGGTGAGGGCGGCAGCTGGGTGACTGGGTGCAGGGGATGGTGCCAGGACCGTAGGTACACCGGGGGCAGCTATGGGGTCAGTGGTCTCCCTCGCGTGCCCGGGCCGCCCTGCGCACCCTCGAAGGGCCACACGGGCCACCACTCAGGGTCGAGCCCGCCCTGCCGCAAACACCACCCCGCAACTCGCCTTCCCATGTGCAGACCTCCCACACCCCCGACCCTCCCCCGACCCACCCCCGACCCAATTTCCTATACACCCCCGACCCACCCCCGACCGACCCAGGTGAGGCCATCGACCGCACCTTCTACACCGGCATGTACACGCGCGCCATCGAGGCCGCGACGCGCGCCCAGGGCTTCACCTCCGGACAGATCCCCGCCCTGGAGTCCCGGCTCACCAGCGATATCGACCGACTCGAGTACCTGCACCAGGTGGGGGTCGGTGGGAGTTGAATAAAATAGGATAGAATACCAAACCCAGGGTCGTTGGGTGGCTGGGTCGGTGGGTCGGTGGATGGTTGCTAGGTGCTGCGTCGCTGGGTCGCTGGGTCGGTGGGCCGGTGGGCCGCTGGGGTGGTAACTGGTAAGCCGGGTCGGTGACGCTGACGAGGCGACGGTGCTGCTTTGCCACTGGCGCCTAGGGTGCGTTTGCGGCGGCGGCGGCGGCGGCGGCGATGTCTCGGCAGACTGACATGACCTGACTCTCAACGCGCCGTTCCGACGCCCCGTGTGGCCTGCCCGCCTGCTCGCAGGGTCTGTACCTGGGTTTCTCCAACCTGCGCCGCTCGACCAGCACCCGTCTGAACACATTATGGGACGCCAAGCAATGGTGGGTGCAGCTCGAACTCCAGCGCACCTCGTGTCTGCCGGCACCGCCTGCCTGGGGTGGGATGCTGCGTCCCAGGTCGCAGCCGGGTCGTCGTTAGCGTCATAGGGTGGCACTTCACGGCTTGCGGCTGCCTGCCGCACTACCGTAACCCCGCACGCCTTGTGCCGCCTCGGCTGCACCGGTGCGTGCCGTACCCGCGCAGGAACGTGACCCAGTACCAAGACACCAAAGTCCCCACCACCAGTTTCATCCTCATGACGCTGTGGAACCTCGGAAAGTGAGTGAGCGGGTGCGGGTGCGGGTGCGGGCGCGGGCGCGGGTGCGGGTGCGGGTGCGGGTGCGGGTGTGCATTCGAGGGAGAGGGTGAGGGCAAGTTATGCGCGCAAATGGTGACCCCGATAGATGCGCACGTATTCGTACTGTCTTGTCGGCAGCCGTGGCATGTGATGGCGCCGACACTGGGGCGCTTCGCCCTCGCATGGCAGCGCAGTGCACTCCTGATCCATATTAAGGCCCCGATCCTTTTACGCCCCGGAAGTAAGCTCCGGACGTAAGCCCCTGGGCTGGCTTTCTTTTCATGCCGACCGCTCGACCCCGCCGGCCACCCCACCTCCGCCCCGCGCATGACCTCCCCCTCCCCGCAGTGACTTCATCGCTGCGGTGCGCGAGGTGGCGTTCTACGCCGCCGCCGGCAAGCTCCTGATCCAGAACCCGTCGGCGCTGGCCGCGTCGACCGCGACCGCCAACGTCACCGCCCTCGCGCCGCCACCACCCCAGACCACGGCGAGCGCAGGTAGACGGACTGCCAGCACCCTTTTCACGACGCGGATGCCCGCATTGCCTGCACCGCTTGCCCTGACCCCCCCTCGAGCCAAATTTACTCTTATCTATGATCGGGGCTGTCCGAATCCAGCCCCCCACGTCCAATCCATCACATTACCCCGGTCCAACACCCGGGTCCCTGCACATTGCTGTAATCCTACCATGCCCCTGCTTCCTGCCCGACGTGTCGTGGCCGCTGACCTGCTCCGTCCGCTTCGCCGTTGCCTGCCCGCCGGTGGCGTTGCCGCCGACCGAGTAACCAGGCCACCCTTAGAGCACCCACTGACGGCCTGCGCTTCCCCCCTCCTCCCCCATTACACACACATCACGTCCGTCCGTCCGTCCGTCCGTCCGTCCCCCAGCGGCCAGCAACATCACGCTGACGTCGAACCGCTTCTGGCTGTACGTGCGCGACAACGCCGCCGAGAGCCTGTACACGGGCTACCTGCGGGTGCTGGACACGCTGCTGCTGCTGGCGCAGGTAACGGCGGCTAACCGGGAGGGGGGGGCTTTCCGCGCTGCAGCAGTGCGGGTAGCCGCTGGCTCTGCTGGCATTCGTGAACCTGATGTGGTCTGTGTGCGCGTGCGCGCGTGTGTCTCTTTTCCGTATCTGCGACATCCGCGACATGTGCGACATGTGCACACATGCGCATATCAGACCGGGCCTGACGCTGGCCCGGGGGCTGCCAGCCCTGCCCCGTTTGGAGCCCCCACGGCCACCCGCTGGGGAGGGCAGGGCGACCAAGCGGATGTCGCGTCCACGTCCGTAGGTCCGTCACGTCTGCCTTTCCTGCGGTCAGAGGCAGTGCGAGTACCGTGGAGGGGGGGAGGGGAAGGGTCACGTCCCGGGCGCTCATACGAGGGGAGGTCCCTCCACATCCTCGGTTGGGCTGCGCGACAACCTCCCCTCACCCTCGCTCGTGGCTGGGCCTAGCTGAGCTGCACGGCGCAGTGACATGGCCGGATCGCCGCGGATTGCCCCTAGCTCCCCCGCCTCCCTCCCTGTCCCCGCCCCCCCCCTATCCACGCCGCACAGGACAACATTTCCATGCTGAAGCTGATCATCATCGCGCTGCTGCTGGTGGAGGGCTGCCTGGTGTGCTTCGCCGCCATCGGCTATGTGTTCTGGCTGCTGTGGAAGGCCACCCGCGCGCGCGCCGCGCTGTTCACCGTCTTCCTGGTCATCCCGCAAGGTGCGGCGGAGAGGGCGCTCCCGGGGGGTCCTGAGGTCTTGACACACCGCACCGCACCGCACCAGGCGGGTCTCTTCTCTAAACACACCGCACCAGAGCGAACGCCAACACCCCGTCGGCCCGTGACGCGTGGTCTGAAGCACCGGAAACGGCGCCAGCGGACAGCACCGGCGGCAGCCGCACCGGGTGTGGTCGTTCGCGGGGGCGTGCTTGTGGGCCGTGCCTGTGTGGGGCTGTGTGGCCTGTGTGGTCGGTGATTCCTGGGGTAGCCCGCTGGGGGGGGCGGAGGGCGACTACCCGGTCCGGCAGCAGCATCGGTACCCGTGTTGGCAGGGCAGCGGTACTGGCACCGACGGGTTGCTCTGTCCTTCCTCCTATTGGCTGCGTGGCCACTTCCCTGCCCACCTCCCTTCGGCATACAGCGCAGCTTGTATGTGCCTACCACGGCAATTCGCTGTATCCCTAGTCCCCCCCACATGTCCTTCGTTTGGGCTTGCCCGTTCCTACTCACATGCCCCTTGCCTCTCTATACATAGACCTCCGACCTCCTTTACCGCCCTGCCTCCTTCCTGCGGTGACCCTCCTCCCTGCGGTGACCCTCCTCCCTGCGACGGGGCCACACAGGCCAGCTGAAGGCGCTGGCGTCCCGACACATCACCACCGTGCAAAGCGACAGCGACGACGAGGAGGACGGCGACGCGAAGCAAGGCCAGGCCAAGGGGCAGCGCCGACAGGACGATGGCGACCGCGGCGGCAGCGGCGGCGGCGGCGACGAGATCTCGGAGCTCGCGTCGGTGCTGTCCGGCGGCGGTGCGGTGGCGGCGGCGGCGGGGGCTGGCGGGGGAGCGTCCGCCACCAGCGGCGCCGGCGGCAGGCTGAGCTTCGTGGCGGGCGAGGCGCCGGCGCCGCGGGCGAGCTACGCGGGGTCGACCGGCTCCGGTCGCAAGGGCATCACCTTCAAGGAGGTAAGGGATGTGGATTCTGTGGAAGCAGGGTTGGGGGCCCGCTTACCAGATTTGCATCAAGGAGGTCAGGTCAGGGGGAGTTCCGTGGATGCGGTCACGGGTTGGTTTGTGTTTGCAGCCCACACCCAGTCCAACCAACCCGTCACCGCCCAGCCGCAGTCCCAGTTTAACCAACGTTGGCCTGCGAGTGCAATCGCCGTGGCTGTGAGCCGCGCGCAGCGAGTGGGCGCTGGGGAGGGTGCGTGATTGCAGCCTGGCCGGCCGTTGCCAAGGGCATGTTGGTATGGAGACAATGTTTGCTGCTGCTGTGACTTGAGGAATGGATGTGAGGGGGTTCAGCGGCGCACGTTTCCCAGGCGGCCCGTTTGAAAGGGGACAGCCTGACGTGGTGTGCCGGAACGGCGCGCCGCCGCCCCCTCGCCCCGCCCCCTTCCAGGAGCCGGGCAGGCGGGCGGGCAACAAGCCGTCGGAGACGGTGCTGAGCCGCATCAAGCACGCCATCAGCGGCGAGGTGACAGTCCCCGCGGATCAGGGCACCGGCCAGATCCGCCGCTTCTTCACCAAAAAGTACGTCGGGCGGGCGGGCGGGGCCAAACGCCGCATCTTGCACAGCGTGCCTGCACGACACGCCGCCTGCACAGCACGCCTGCACAGCATACCACCCGCACAACAGGTATGGGCAACCTCTCCGAGGAGTGATCCTCTACATGCCACACAGGGCAAAGGGAGCGACCGGGGGGTTATGCACCTTGGGGGGGGGGCCGCGCGGGACAGAGCTGCGCCCGTTGGTGACAGCCGTGCTCCCAACAACCTGTCATCACCACCTCGCGCCTCCTCCGGCTCTACCCTCCTCACCGCACAACCCAACCCAGCTTTTTCAAAGTAACTCCCCTCACCGACTCTTTCCTTGCCCTGCCTGGTCTCCCCCCGGCCCTCCCGCCCCGAACCGGTCCCGGCAGGCGTCTGACGCACACCACCTCGGACATCAAGCACCTGGCCTGGCCGTTCTTCGCGTGGGGCGCCGTCATCGTCATCATCTACCTGGTCTCCTACCTGCAGTTCGCCAGCGTGGAGGAGTCGCTGGTCAACCTCAAGATGTTCGAGCGCTCCACCGGCCAGGCCGCCCGCACCATGTACTACGTGAACGAGCTGGCGCTGGAGGCGGTGAGGGCGGGCGGGGGCGGGGGCGGGGGCGGGGGGGGGGCGGGAAGGGGCGGGAAGGGAGGGCGGGGAAGGAGGGATGGAAACGCAACGGGCCGTCGCGCGGTCCACCACCAGCACCATCATCACCACCACCACCACCACTGTCACCACCACCACCACCACCAGCAACAACAACCCCCCTACCCCGCCGCAACCCTGCCCCCCCCCCGACAGGATAAGGCCCGCCAGGCGGTGCTGCAGCCCATCTTGGCCGCCGAGGCGGCCTGGCTGGACGTCGTGTACAGCACCACCCTGTACGGCGGCCACACGCTGCCGGACAGCGCCAAGGACGGCTCCCACGACGCGGGCGCCGGGTCGCTGTTCGCGCGGGAGGCGCACGCTCAGATGCTGTTCGGCTCCACGGCGTGCTTCCGCGACCTGAGCGCCAGCTGCCTGGCCGCCAGCGACGAGTTCTACGAGGTGACGCGCCACGCCATCGACCCCATGATGCGGCGGCTGATGCAGGAGGCGACGCTGCTGGCGCTGGACGACCTGGCGGACGTGAACGCCTCCTCCAGCAGGTGGGGGCTGGGGGGGGGCGGGGGCCGGGGTGGGGGGCTGGGGGGGCTGGGGGGGCCAGAAACAGCCCAGACTGGGTGGGCTGGTCGGCGGGGCGGTCGGCCTGCGAGATGATTTCGGGGTTGAATTGAAAAGAGGAAAAAACCCAGAAACGCACCTGGGCGGTTTTGGGGTGTGGACGTGGGGGTGAAGAGAGCATTCAAGCTCCGTGACCTCGGGGAGATGTTGAGGGGAAATAAAACGATGCGAACGGAATATTGTGAGGAATAGTATGTACCGTTGTATTTAAACATCTTTATATGTTGTGTGGCAGCATCATGAGGAGTGGTGCCTGCTGCGTGTGATGATAAGGTCGCCCATGTCGCACGGCTGACCTGTATGTCATGCCCCCGCGTGTGGCCCCCCCCCGGGCGCGCGCGTGTTCAGAAATGAAACCCGCCCGCCCGCCCGCCCGAACCCGTGTGTGTGTGTGTGTGTGTGTGTGTGTGTGTGTGTGTGTGTGTGTGTGTGTGTGTGTGTGTGTGTGTGTGTGTGTGTATTTGCGTTACGGTGGTGGTGGTGTGCTGCAGGTGGCAGTACATGTGGACGGTGGCCCAGCAGGACATGCACGACGGGCTGGAGGGGCTGGTGAGCACCTACCAGGCGGAGGCGCTAGCGGCCTTCAAGGCCCAGGGGACGCTGCACACGGTGGTGTTTGCGGTGGCCTGGGTGCTGTGGGTGCTGTACCTGCTGCTGCTGCTCAAACCCTACCTGCAGGTGCGGCCGGGGGGTGGTGCCGGGGTGGGGGTGGGGGTGGGGGGGGGTGGGGGTGGGGGTGGGGGTGGGGGTGGGGTGGGGGTGGGGGTGGGGGTGGGGGTGGGGGTGGGGGTGGGGGTGGGGGTTGGGGGTGGGGGTGGGGTGGGGGTGGGGGTGGGGGTGGTGCCGGGGTGGGGGTGGGGGTGGTGCCGGGGTGGGGGTGGGGGTGGGTGGGTGGGGGTGGGGGTGGGGGTGGGGGTGGTGCCGGGGTGGGGGTGGGGTTTAGAAGAAACAGTGCGGGGGTCCATGCTGGGGTCGGGGTCGGGGTCGGGGTCGGGGTCGGGGTCGGGGTCGGGGTCGGGGTCGGGGTCGGGGTCGGGGTCGGGGTCGGGGTCGGGGTCGGGGTCGGTGCTAGAGACGAGGTTGCGGTCGAGATCCACGTCGGGGTCGGGAGGAGGTCCTCGTGTGGGTCTGGTTGACCTTGACTGGCCTTGTGTGCGAGGGTACAAGGAGTGCGGGTCTTAGCAGGGTCTTAGCAGGGCACATCTGCCGCAACGCGCAGCAGCACCATGCGATGTGGTGTGGTGCACCGCGCCTCGCCTCGCCTTGCGTTGACATGACCCGTCACTGCCATTGCCACTGCCGCTGTCCTGCGACGGTTCCGTTCCGCTGTCGGCGGTGTCCCGGTGTCGTCCCGGCGCGCGCAGATCTCCAGCACGGAGACCAAGCGAGTGGCGGAGATGCTGTCGCAGCTGCCCGCCGACCTGGACGTGGAGGGCATGGTGGCGGAGAGCTGGCTGGTGGTGGCCAACACGCAGCTGGACCGAGGAGGGGACAGCAAGGCGGCCAAGGGCGAGCAGCGCAAGGTGCGCCGGGTGGGGTTGCGCAGTGGGTCGGGTCGGACAGAAAGGTATGGATCGGGGGGCCGCCGCCGCAGCCGTCGTGGCTACGTGAACCCGCGCTTTGCTGTGGGCATGCCAGAGGTGGCGGATACCGTACGACACAACTTCAGGTTTTTGGTCGCACCCGGATTTGGCGTGGTAGCGTTTCGCTGGCAGCTGTTGTGGGTTGGCGAGGGCGGGTGGATGAATGGGTGAGAGCATCCCTTGACCGGTAGACGCTCCCTTCTCCGGACCGCCGCCCCCTACCTCACCTCCCTGACCGCCGCCCCCTACCTCACCTCCCTGACCGCCGCCCCCTACCTCACCTCCCTGACCGCCGCCCCCTACCTCACCTCCCTGACCGCCGCCCCCTACCTCACCTCCCTGACCGCCGCCCCCTACCTCACCTCCCTGACCGCCGCCCCTTACCTCACCTCCCTGACCGCCGCCCCCTACCTCACCTGCCTGACCGCTGCCCCCTACCTCACCTCCCTGACCGCCGTCCACGCAGCAGCAGCGGGTCACGCTTACGGAGCTGGCGCTCAGCGTCTTCGGGGCCGTCCGCCTGGCCTCCGCCGGCGCTCGGAAGGCCCAGGCCCGCAAAAGCGACAAGGCGGCGGCGGAGGAGGACAACCAGGTGCAGCCGCTGCTCAAGGCCGCCGGCGAGGACGAGGACGGCAGGGGGCAGCTGGGCAGCGTCGGCGCCGGCAGCGGCGGCGAGGGCAGCCTGTTCAGCGCCAAGCTCAAGGCAGCACTCAAGGGCGTTGGGGAGACGGGCCTGGTGATCGGCGGTGACGGCGGCGGCAACGGTGGCGACGAGGACGATCCGAAGGCTGCAGCCCAGAAGTGGCGCAGCGGCGGGCTTGAGGCCGCGCCGCAGGTGGGCGTGACCGGCAGCGTACTGTTCCGGCCCAGCGACGCCGCCGCCGCCATCGCGGCGGCGTCGGCGGCGGCGTCGCCGCGGGCGCGGAGCGGCGGCCGCGGCGCCAAGGTCTCGCCGGCGGACTCGGCGAGGATACCGTCACGGCCGGGCAGCGGCGGCGACGGCGACGGCGAGCGGCCCGGCAGCGGCGGCGGCAAGACGCCGCGCGGCCCCGGGCGCCACGGCAACCGCGTTGTGCCGCTGGGTGCCAGCCCGTCGGGCCAGTGGCTGGCCCCCGACGGCGCCGCCGCCGGCGGCGCGGTCGCGGACGCTGTGGAGCGGCCCGGGTCCTCGACGGGGCTGCTGCCCTTCAGCATGCCCGCGCCCGTCAAGCCCAGGCCCGCCAACGGTGGTGGCGGGGGCGGCGGCGGCGGCGGCGATGACAGCCGGCCCACCAGCCCGTACCACTTCAACAGGGCGATGTACATGGACAACAACACGCAGAGCTGGGGATCGGAGCAGCCGTGGCGGCCGCAGTCGGGGGCCCGGCGGGCGTCTGCGCAGGGCGGCGCGGGCCGTGGTGCCATGGCGTCGCCGCTGGTGGCGTCGATGGCGCCGGCGGCGTCCGGCTCGGCGGCGGCGGAGGACCAGGCGGTCCTCCCCGGCGAGGTGTTCGATCCGCAGGTGGCGGCGGCGCGCACGAGCGGCGTCGACGGCGGCAGCCCGGCGGGCAGCCGCGCCGGCAGCGGCCGTCACTCGACGTCACTGACACTGCCGCCGCCGCCGTCGCTGCCACAGCAGCAGCAGCAGCAGCTGTTGATGGACGACGTGGAAGATGAAGCGCCGTCTGCAGCTGGAGTCAGCGGCGGCGGCGGCCGCGGCTCGGGTCTCGGCCTCAAGGCGACTGAGATCAGACCGTCGTCCCCGTTGGCGCCGCCGCCGCCGGCGGCGGTGGTGGCGGCGGCCGCCGCGGAGCGTGTTGGGACGCCCCCCGGCGCCTTCGCGGCTGGGTCGCGCCTTGGATCACCCGCGCCCCTCCTCTCGCCCTCCAAGCCGTCGCCGGTGGCGGCCGCCGCCGCAGGGTCCAGAGTAGGGACTCCGGTCGCCTCGCCTGCGGCGCCACTGCTGCCTGGATCCCGACTCGGAACACCCAACACCAGCTTACCCAGGAGCCAGGGCCTCCCGCCCGCAGTCGCAACCACTGCGGGCTCCCGTGTTGGGTCGCCGTTGGTCGGGCCGCCGCTGGCAGGCTCGCCCAGAGGCGTTGTGCCGCCGACGTCCGCCGACGCCGCCAGAGGGTCTCGTCCCGGGACGCCGTCCGCCGCCGCCGCCGTGACCGCCGCCGCCGCCGCCTCACCGCTCCGGCGCAGCAGCGGAGCTGACCCGCCAGTCGCCACCCGACCGCCCAGTCGCCTGGCGGGATCTGCCGCCAACATCGACCTCCCACCGCCACCGCCGCCGCTCAGCCGCAGCCCCAGTGCCAGCGGCGGCGGCGGCGGCGCCGCCGCCGCCTCCGCAACGGCTTCGCCGCCACCACTCGCCAAAGTGGCGAGCCTGCAGGCGGCCGCAGCCGCAGCCGCGGCTGCCGCCAGCAGCCCCGCTGTGGCGCCAGTTGAGGAGGCTCGCGGCCAGAGCACCTCAGCGGCGGCGGCATCCCCCCAGCCCCCATCCGCCCAGAACTCCAAGCCGTCCTCACCAGCGGGTCAGGCCAGGCCGGTCCCGGAGGCCGACAGCATTCAGGCGGCGGCGGCGGGGGCCGATGGGTCGGCAGCTGTGGGGTCGGGGGCCGATGGGTCGGCGGCCGAGGGGTCGGCGGCATCACCTCAGCGGGAGGCGGCCGAGGCCCAGACCGCAGACCGATTGGGGTCTGTGGGCCGCGCCAAGTCACCGCTGCTGCCGCAGCCCGTGCAGGGACCGCCGGCCTGAGCTTGGGCACCCGGCTGTGCATGCATGGCAGGTCGGGGCGTGGACCTGCGCGCTTCGTGTCGTGTCTGTCTGGGAAGCGATTCGTGTCTGCAGGCCTTCGGTGTGGTTGGGGCGGGCTTTCGTGGACCATGGGTCGGGTGTTGCGGCAGGACGTACCCACGGGACGCGACACGATGCGACGGAGCCGGGGCGCCTAGCAGGGTCGGGGATGGGGGGAGGGTGGTGCACACGGGTGCGGCACGTGGCCAGGGACGGTCCGGTCGAGCCGCTCGCCGGAAGAAACGCAAACGGTACCGCAACTGTGTGTTTAGAATTGCAACCCGCCCGCAACTGTGTGTGCATGTGCATAACTATGTGTGTATGAAACTGTGTGCCTGTTTCAAGTATGTGGACGTGTGCGAACGTGTGTGATTGTGTATATAACGTAGCGACCGCTTCAGCGGTGCGCGCCGCGCGCTGAATTGGATTTGGTGACGTGCGCAGCAGTGCAAGGTACGGACTGGACGGTGCGTGCTCCAGGAGGGGTGTGTGATGGTGCGGAGCGTGCTGCAAAGGTGTTTGCGCCGGAGGGGAGCTGCGAGCGCGTGTGTGTGTTTAGATTAGAGACCCGCCGTGTGTGTGTGTGGAGGAGGGGCTGTCGGGTTATGTCGCTGGCTGGTGCAATTTTGGATTTTGAGGATGCGTTGAGGGTTTAGGGGAGGACTGAGTTCAGGTCAGAAACCGCGCGACCGCGGTTGAGGCTCGTGCCGCTAGGGCTTCCTGGCGGCCCCGTTTTTAGCAGGCGCGCCAATGCGGCGCCTGAGAGAGCAGCTTGCACTCGCCCGCCGTTGCCACCGCCAAACTCGTGAACTGGAGCAGCCTCCGCTACCGCACCATTGGAGGACTTTGCGGTTCCTCCGGCCTCTCCCAAACATTCACTGTTCGTTGCAACGTAAAGCATTTACCTTCGTTGCAAACGACACCGATTGTGTTATTTATTTGTGACTGCACGCCGTCGCGCCGTAACCCCCTGGATTCCAACACTTAAAAGACCTGTGTACGAACGGACACCTGTGCGACAGGCAAGTCCTGACGATTCGTCTTCGAAGTATCGTCCCCCTGGGTTCACAGACGCGAGCAGTTGTTGCTCCCTTCGGTCGGCGCTGCACCCGTGTGAGGAGCCGCGGGCAGCTGGCAGGCTCCCATGGTCGGCTGTCTGTGGGTCGGAGGGGCCCTATAGCTGAGGTGCATGACGCTCGAGAAATGTGTCGTACGATGTCGTGCAACCGGTCACGGCGCTGCTGCCGCCCAGCGCATTCGGTATGGCTGTCCTCGCTCACCCGGTGGGTGCGGCCGGCACCGCCGGCCTGGGTTAGCACACCGACCTGTGGCTGCCCCCTTCCAGCCGCGGGACCAATAAGGAGAGGCGGATTGATGACGTGGGGATGGCCCTAGACGCGCCTGATGCGCCCCGGGGCCGATGTCGCGGGGCGGGGGCCCGAAGGGCGGGTCAAAGCGGTAACCAGCACCAAGGAACCCGACGGACGGACGGGGCATGCCGCCGCGGATGGAGGGGTCTGATAGTAGGCCGTGGACGGTTGCGCTCCACCGCGCTAGGAGCTTCACTGCGCTCGGAGCCAGCGAGGCAGAGGCAGTGCGTTGTGCTGCGTTGCGGAGTGCATGGCCCGTCTGTTATGTTCTCAGCCGCCCCTTCCCTTGGTCGGTGGGTCGGTCGGTCGGTCGGTCGGTCGGGGTGGGATGCCGTTGTGGATACCGCTCATGGATGGTGGGGGCTTGCCGTAGAGCCAATCGTGTTGAGGCTCGGTCGCTCGGCGGTTGGTGCAGTGGTGGCAGTGCGGTGGGGTGACATGGCTTGGGGGATGGGATGGGATCCGGCGGTCGGTGCCGCCGCGGGGTCTCGGGATGGCGGCGAGCGAGGCCCTTACTTGCTGCCCGCCGTGGGACGTTTGGACCGTCCCTTGAATACTACCGTAGGCGCACACTGAGACGTTTTCGACGGCGCTGACACCCGTTGAGACCGGTGGATGGTGGTGGACGGGGGGGGAGAGGCCGCGATATGCAACCCTGGACAACGACGACGACCTGACCTGATGTCGCTCCTCGGACAAGCGTGGCGGTGATAGCATGACCTGGCGTGCATTCACTGGCGTGACCGTTGCATGCCGTACCGTGTTCCCTGGCGGTTGGCGGTTGGGACAGTCCTTGTCGGAACGGTTACAGGTTTGGTTAGATACCAACGACCCTCAGGTCAACCCCGATACGGGCACTGGGCCGCCTGGCAGGGTGCTCGTGGCTCGTGGCGGGCCCAACGCCCCAACCCCCTCCGCGGTGCACCCTGCTTTGCCGCCACCTGACACAAAAAGGCGCCCTCCGAACGGCCCGGTGGGCGCCACCATTAGCAACGGTGTGACCCCTTGCCGGCAATAAGGTACCGCTTTGCAACTGAATAAACAACCAACACAGCAGTCACGCACAGCCAACGTCCTTCACCACTACCGCCGTCATCTCCCTCAAAAGATGACCTTCGCCGCGCTGTTCTACACGGCTGCGGTCCCTTTCCGCCACGGCAACATCACCGTCTCTTCCTATGGCGGACCCACCCGAACGCCGCCTGCCCCGAACCCCCGGGCCGTCTTCCCCCACACACAATACGACCAGCGCCCCACACGGCGATTTCATGAAGCAGGGGTAGCCATGCGAGCTCGCGCCGGCGTCCTAGACGGTGGGCCTGCCGCGGGGAATGGGACATGAATGAACCCAAAACACAGCTTCGGCCCCGGGGTCGAAGCCATCAGACCCACTTCCCCCCATCCATGTCGTACGGCCCCCCTCACACAAACCCTAACCCTCTTCTGGGTCCGGCATTGCGCGCTGCCCGCATCTGGGCCTCCACCCACAGCCGCACCCCCTTGGCTGCCACCTCCTCGGAATGCGCATTATACGCGGCCCACCTCGCCCGCTGCCAGTCGACCGGGCAGCCCATGTCGAGGAGACGCTGCAGCTGCTGCGGACTGCACCCGTAATCGATGGCGTTGGCGAAGGTCTCCCCGGCCGGGCCCCAGGGGCAGCCCAGCTGCCGCAGGCAGGCAGGTCAGCGTGAGCATGTCTCCGGAGCAGGCGCACTCCATCTCATCCTCGTACTCCAGCTTGTTTGTCGGGGACGCAAGGGGGAGCACATGAGCTATATCCGCAGGGAGTCCGCAACCGTGATGTACTGGCCTTGACTCCATCCCTCAAGATCGCAATGGTTTGCACATTACTTCACGCTACTTCAAACACTGCTTCACACTACTTCATTCAAACACAGCTGGTTCACGGCGACTGCTTCAAGTCGTCACCGACGAATGAGTGCATGGCTGCATGGGTGCCGAGCTTACTGCTAAACCCCAGCTGCGGGACGCATACCAAGAGCAACGTGGCAACACACCTGCACCGGGCAGCCCTCGGCCGCAAGCATCTCCAGGAGAGGAACGCTGCCAGATCGGATTGCTTTCTGGAAGGTTTCCGGAGCCCAGGGGCAGCCCCGCTCCCGCAGCCAGCGCATCATCTCCACGCTGCTCGAATTGGTAGCAGCGCCCGTCAGCTCCGCCCCTGCCCGCCGCAGCGCCTCCTCACCCTGCGGCCCCGCCTCGGGTCCCGCCATCCACTGCAGCACGTGCAGGTGACCGTTACGGGCGGCCGTGAGGTCAGCATCATCCGTCAGCCGACCAAAGCGGGCCTTGAGCTCTACCAGCAGGCCCAAGTTGCCGTCGAATGCGGCGCGCTCCAAGACTAGCGACACATCCAGACTTGTCGTTTCTGATACGTCAGCATGGATCGCGTTGTCTGCCATGTACTGTATAACAGGCAGATTTCGCCCCCTTGCCGCGGCAGTGAGCAGATCACCGACGCACTCCGCATCGGTCAGCGCTCCCCGCTCCCGCAGCAGCTGCACGCGCTCCAGGGCGTCCGGCCCAACCTCGAATACCGTCTTCATGTCCGTGTATAGCCTGTCTGTGAATTTCGTACGTACGAATGGCGCAACGCGCCCCGCTTGCTGCTCCAGCCACGCCACCTTCGCCCGACAGTCGGGGGTGGGGCTGAACACGGCCTGATTGAGAAGTCGATCTGCAGGTGAGAAACGTCTGCTGGTGAAGAGTGAGGCACAAACCCGCTGGAAGGAAGGAAGGTCCAGGCCGGAGACCGCCGATGACACGAGGCGTCTACCCATGTACCAGTTGCCGTTTGCAGGCGCGGCATTCGTGATGAAAGCAAATTATACTGTAAAGGAGCGGCCGAGAGATGAGCTTAGCTGTACGGTATCGGCGCTGTGCGCTGTGCGTATGCTTTGCCCGTACGTAATAGCCGCTACCTCCTTTGTTTTTTCATTTCCGGCTTCCGATACTCCCCCATATGACGGCTGGGTTCGCCAATCGGGTTCAGCCCCGCGCTCCTCCCTGGGTCAGGCCTGTTCATGTGCCCTCCGCCCTCCCCGCGAAGTGATTCGGCGGTTCTGGTGCGGTTTCTGGGAGAGGCAGTCGTGGCGCATCAGCAACCTGGTGTGTATAGGCGAATGACATGGGTGCGCAGTGCTTGGTAGGGTTTGACGATGTGAGGCGCCTACGAAGGCTGTATAGGCCCGTTGGACTGTCCGGTCGGGACGAAAGGTCCGGCTTGTAACGATTGCATTATGTACCAGTGCTTAAGTGCCAGGGGACCTATATGTATGTGTGTATGTATCAGTACAGTGTGATTAGGCTTCCAGCCCTGTCTAGGGTATTTTCTCGCGTTTCTTAGTATTTGATGCTACAGGACACCTTCAGCCACACCTTTACCACACCTACGCCATAGGAACCGGGGGCGCAAGGCGGTTGATCCTCCCAATAAAGGATCCCACCTCATCCATTCACCCGCACATTCGCCGTAGAGGCAGAGGGTTCAGCCATCGCCACCAATCCAGCGTGCGAATCTCAAATCCATCAATTGCGACCTCGACTCCACATCCTGCATGCCAGTGCTGGAAAGCCATTTCCGGAGCGGCTATCCCGCGCCGCGGCTCCCAGCCGCGGGGCTGGCGGGGCCCCTGCAGCTGCCGGCCGCCTCCTCGCACCGGGGGGTTCCGGAGCTCCTGACCCCCGGCTGCGGCTCGGCACGTTCGGTGTTTTACCTTCGACCCACACGTGTCACCCCCACCTGCCCCCCGCTCCCGTACCTCCGTACCTCCGTACTCCGCTCCTCCAGTCCAAGCCCCTCTCCAGAGCCTCACCCTCACACCTACTCCCGCAGCCTCACTCCCGCCGTGTCCCCCGCGCTGCGCCTGCTCTCACCCCGTCGTCTTCTGTTGCTTGCGTGCCAGGTACCTCTCCCGCGCCGACAGAACCGCAGACTCGTCGTTGCGGCGTTTGCCACCCGCACCCGCACCCGCGGTCGGCCCGCGATCCGCTGCAGCCTCAGCACCCGCTGACGTCCCCAGAGCCCCTGCCGGCTCCTCCTGCGCCCCGCCGCCGCCCGCCGGCCCCTCGCCAGGCTGTCCTCGCCGCCGACCTGCCGCAGGCTCCTCCGCCGCTTCAGCGCCCCCAGATCTGCTGTCTTGCCGTGGCCCTGGCCCAGCGCCCGAGTCCTCCTGCGCCGCCTCCGAATCCACCGGTTGCCGCCCGGGCTCCTGCGCCCGCTGTTGGTTTGATGGTAAAGATTGTTGCTGTTGCTGCTGCTGCTGCTCCTTCCGCGCACGTAGCGCCCTCTCCGCCTCCAGTCGCAGCATGTCATACCGGTCGAGCTGCGCCAGGACCTTGGCGGAGGGGCCTGTGGGAGGGGGAGGCGCAGAACACGATTGCAAGCCGCGGACGCATGCGGAGAAACCCGCCCCAACCAGCCTGCATGTGGGTGTGCGTTATGGGTGGCTGAGGCTGAAGTGACTGAGCGGAAGCAAGCGGCAGGCGGCGCGGACCGATGGGCCAAGGTGGCCAGCTCCCGGACTGGACGGGGCCGCTCCAGGGGGGCCGAGGAGCCCAGAGGAAGATCGGATCCACAATCACTGAGAAGCCCGAGCGCGTACACACGCACGCTTGGTCCTTGGTTTGGGTCGGGCGGGTCTCTTCTCTAAACCCACGCACGAACGTACGCGCGTGGCGGCGCAGTGAGGCTGTCGCGACGCAACGGCCCCCCCTTGACGGCGGGGCGCCCCACCAGACTGCCCTGGCTGCGCCGGTCCGCGTGGCCACCCAGACCGCGCAGCCGCAGGAGGACGGGCCCCGCACACCTGGCGGCACCAGGACGCCCCTCTTCATAAGGCCCAGATGGCCCATCGGGCGAGCTAGCGGCCAAGTCCACCCCGCGGGTCCCCCAGGCATCCCCAAGACCTTGCCAGCCCCTTCTTGCAGCGCTTCGCTACGGCTTCCCTTATGCAAGCCAACAAACCCTTTCCCAAGCCAACAAAAACCAAAGGATCCTTCCAGACTTGTATATCCATCAGCCCATCCACAAACCCAAAAGACGCGGAGCCAGCCCTACCTGAGGTGGCAGCTGCGCTCGTAGGGCCCGCAGATGCTTTGCCGTCTTGGCCACCCGGCGACGGCTCCCGGTCGCTGCCGCCCCCGCCAGCCTCCGGCGCATCCCCTGCCGCCGTCCCCGCGCCCTCCTTCGCGTCCTGCTCCTCCTGGTTCTTCTTCGGCTGCTCGCCGTCGTCCTTCGCCGTCCCGAACGCCACGTTCTTCGTGAGCAGGTTGGCGTAGAAGTTGCC
This sequence comes from Eudorina sp. 2006-703-Eu-15, assembly GCA_003117195.1. Taxonomy (NCBI): domain Eukaryota; kingdom Viridiplantae; phylum Chlorophyta; class Chlorophyceae; order Chlamydomonadales; family Volvocaceae; genus Eudorina; species Eudorina sp. 2006-703-Eu-15. The sequence goes on along the minus strand of BDSI01000002.1, from coordinate 2,133,819 downwards.
CAAGTGCCCCACCTTGCGCACGTCGTTGCGCTCCTCTTCCAACTCCCTGAGAGGGCAGACCCACGGGTCAGCAACCGAAAGAGTTCAGTCATACCCAGTGGTACTGGCGGGTGCTCACGACTCGTGGATCGCGGCATGGGCGACCGTGGCCAGGACCCGCCTGCGGGCCAGCCAGTAACATCCCGAACGCGCCAGCACTGAGGGTCAGCCCGTAAGATCCCGAACGCGCCAGCACTGCGGGCCGCCCGCTGCCCGCATGTCAGTCTCCGTCATCCCGGGTTCTGGGTCCCTGTGGCCACTAGGGTATCTCTACTGCGTTAGGAATCCGGACCGCGTCGGGGCCGACTGCGCTGTAAATGAGCTTGCACACCACGGGACAGCAGCAGGGGCCACGGAACGGGCCGACGGCCCTTTTGAATCCCTACCCCTGCCGCTGTAACCCAGTTCACAGGTGCGGCACACCGCACCAACCAGCCCGCGGCTCTCGCGTACTTTTGCCGCTCCGCCTCCTGCCACTTCTTGTCCTCCTCCAGCTTGCGGCGGTAGGCGCTGGTGACGAACCGCTCCTTGTCCTCGAACAAATGGTCCTCCTGCTGCCGCTCCTTCACCATCTTCCGCTCGTACAGCACGTCCTGGAGCAGTACGAACGGTACGACAAAGTGTACGGCAAAGCTGGAGGGTTCCACAGGGGTAATTCGCAGGGCGTGTGTGCAGCGGAGAAAGCAAGGGCCGTCCCGGCGGCCGGCGACTGGAAGACGACATGGGGGGCCTTGTTGTGGGTGTGGGTTGTGGGTGTGGCTGCTGCTGCTGCTGCTGAGGTGGCGCTTGCGTTCCCACCAGTGCGAGTCGCAGGCGACGCGGTTTGGTTGCAGCCACAGTCCCCCCCACTCCCACCTGCTCCCGTTTGCGCTGCTGCGCCTGCTCCAGCAGCGAGGCAATGTATTTGCTCTGTCGCTGCACTTTGTCCTGCTGCTTGGGTGCGACCCGCGCCTCCTGGATGCTGTCGTACACACCGTCGTAGTCAAACACCGAGGGGTCCGCGGCGAGCGCCTCCTCGTACATTTGCTGCACCTGCAGCCGGGGTCACCGTGTGGGTTTGTGCGTGTGTGTGGGGAGTGGCGAGGGGGAGGGGATGAGGTCCAGGAGCGAGTGGCGATTTCGTCACTCGTTGGCCTTGCCAACGGGGCGATCGGTGATCCGATTGCTGCAGGCCGCTGTGTCCATGGCTGGAAACACACCACTCGGCATCCATACGGGAAACTGTTTGAGCACTGTTCGGTCCCCTGCATGCCACGCACCCCTGTTCTGCCTGCCTACGAACACACTCGGCATCTTGTGGGCTTCTTGTTTATAAACACTCGGCATCCAGCCCGCCGTTCGAGGCGCACAGATGGGCGGGGAGGGGAAGGGACAAGTGCGCCCGACCGAAAATGCCCGGTAAGTTGGCAGCGCGTGCGTCAGGTGTGTCAGGTGTGCCCCTTGTGCGCAAGCAGCCCCAGCAGGCGGAGCTGTCGAGAACCCCAGGCGGAGCGGGGACCCAAAGCAGCGATACGCGTGGCAGGCCCCACCAGTGGGCCCTTGGGCCCGTCGCGCGCACCTTGGCCGCAGCGCGCTTCTTATCGGCCTGGCGAGCAATCTGACGCTCCACATCCTCCTCCTCAGAGTCGTCATCGCCAAAGACATTCGCTGGCGCGACCTTGCGTTGTGCGCCTGGCGCACCCTGTAGGCCCGGCTTCTTGGGCACGACCTTTTGCAAACCATACTGAACACCCTTTTGACCAACAATCATTGCGGGTGGTTGCTTACTCATCGCTGTTGTTCCTTGTTGGGATAGGCGGGGTCAGACGTGAATTATCTTTCGTTGTATGCTGGACAGCAGAAAAGAACACTTGAATAAGTTTAGTTATATTCTTAAGTATATATACACATTATAATATTCGAGTCAATTTCAGCATTTCACTGCATTTTCCTGACAAGGTTGCCAATACGATGCCTCTGCTGTGGCCCTTCCATTCAGCTTGTTTCCGGAACGCAATACCAACAGCATTTTAGACCCTATGACGTAGGACTGCTGTGCTTTGGCGTCGGACGCGCAGGGTGCGTAGACAACGCCCCCGCACGGCGCTAGTTGACCAGCAGACCATGATGGTCGATACTGCGACCGCTGAAGTGCAGAACCTTGTTTTCACTAAATGGACAGAGGTAACATCGATGAACATGACAAAGTTTCGGCTGGCTGTCAGCCATGGCGGTCGATTTCATGTGCTCCAAACTGAGCACCTGTCATTCCCTCGCAGGCCAAGCATAAAGCGGAGCCACACAACTATATCGAGTTTTTCCTTGTCACAGACACGGGAAATGAGATTTTGGCTGTCAGCGCCGAGGACCATGGAAGTTCCCACTACGTGTATCAATCGACCGGGGCGTTCACGAAATACGGCACGCTCAATAGCAAAAATAGGGCCGATACTATCAGCTGGTGAGGTTTCCACCCTGTCAGGAACAGGGAGGTTGGGTTTTCGTTGCGGGGTTCCCGGAAGGACCCCACGTCCCTGGCCCTGAACACTATACGGCTACCCTGACCACGAAGGAGGGCTGCCAAGTGGTTGGCTGGAGCGTGTGATACTGTTGATGTCATGTGAATCGTGACTGGGCCAACCAGCCGTTTTGGAAGTGCCCCTCCCTGCGCTCATGAACGCCCTCCTGTCCAGCTTCGCGAACCCTGGCTACGCCCCCCGACCCCCGAGTGCCCCAGGTTGGAGATGATCATAAAGGAATCACAGATAAAAGTGGACAGCCAACTAGCGGCGGAGGTGGCGCACGCGGGGGAGCCCACACCGGATAACCCGCTGGGCCTCTACTACACGCAGCACAAGTAAGGCAGGGATGCGACCCTGCCCTCACGGGCACGAGCTCGCATCCACGGGCAGCAGGACTCTTGACTCCCCAATGCCATCAGCCGATATCGCCCCTCGGGATGCCGCTGCACGCCCTGGATGGGAGTCCGGACCTCCTGAGGCTTACACTGCCTGTACTGACGGGGGGCCGGCACCGCATTGAGATCAGCATATCGCGCAATCGTGTTGCCATCACACGCGGCAGAGAAGTACGAGACACGATGGTGGTTTGTCGCCTGCCCGATGCGGTCGTATGCTGTTTCCCCGCAGGGTTGAGAAGACCGCCAACCCAGACGGGACTCACACGCAGCGGTTCTTCCTGCTGGACCAGTTCGGGGTGTGGCACCTGGCGGTGGTGGGCGAGGAGCGGGAGACACGGGACGGCCACTATCTGTACAAGGCGGTGGGTGAAGGGTTTGTCCTGCCATGCTGGTAACATGCTAACTAACAATGCGGTGGGTGCGCCTGCCCGGGGGGCCCGCGTGCGAGGTTACGGCGCACGGCCAAGTGATGTTTTAGTTGACACGGGAGGGAGTGCTGCCCGCGGAGAGAGAGCCAAAGCCCCGCTGCTAGTTCCGCTGTGAACAGTATTGCGCATTTTCGAGGCTTGCGTGTCTTTCTTGCGCGCCAGGCATGCATCCTGACCGACATGCGCAACCGATCCCTGCCTCCGCAAAGCGCTACTAGCCTCGACATCCCGACGTCATCCTCCGCTCCGGCCCCGACCGCTGCGAGACGTGTCGCCTGGGGCTCACTTTGTGCCCGGCGGCCTGCGTGTTTGGCCCCGCAGACAGAGGAGTTCGCGGTGCGGCATCCCCTGAACTGCCACGCCCAGAAGGACGTGATTCACTGGCTCGAGCAGCGGGTGACACACGGCCTACCGACGTCGCTGGCGTGTCAGCGCCGGCCGGAGGGCTCCAGCAGCGCCGGGGCAGCAGCAGCCACGGGTCCCGGGGGTCCCAGCACCGGCACCGTCGCGGGTTCCGGAGCGCAGAGCGTCGGGTCGGGGGACGTGTGGTGCTCTGCGGGGCAAGGCGCCGGCGCGGCTTATTCGGCAGCGACGCCGACGTCCGCTATGGACGGGATATTGGGCGGCGACGGCTGCGGGATGCTGCCGCCGCCTGGGGGCCTGTCCCTGCGGCAGCTGACGCCGCCGCCCTCGACGGGTGCAGCGGGACTGCCGCCGCACCCCAACCAGCAGCAGCACAAGCGCCTTTCCTCGCACGATGCAAGTCCCTCGCGGTCTGAGTTGCTGCAGCAGCAGCAGCCTAGGTACCTGCACCAGCAGTCTGCGTCACTGCCCGGCTACGCGCCGGTGACGGGGTCTGAAGGCGCGTCGCCCGAGCTGGCTCAGCAACAGTCCGGCATGCCGGCTGCGGCTGTGTACGGTGGGGGCCAACCGGCGAACGGCGCGCTGCCGGGGCCCGTCGAGGCCGCGGCGGCGGCGCGGCAGACGCCACCGCCGGCGATGCTTCAGCCCCTTGGCGGACTCGCGCAACCGCATGCCTCGCCGTACCAGGAGCCCCTGTACCCTGCACCGCATCTCCAGTCCCAACACAGCCCGCACCTGCAGCACCAAGGGACAGGGGTCGCCCAGCAGGCCATAGGGGGCCCGTACCAGCAGCACAATCACCACCCCCATCATCGGCAGCCTGTGCAGCAGCAGCAGACGGAGGCGACCCTTCTGCCTATGCCGCAGCAGCAGATGGTACCCGATGTAAGGCTTGTATGGGGACCTTTGCGTTGAAGTTGTTGTTACATTGGGAACCGTCGAGCGCCGAGGGATAGTGTTACTGCTTCGGGAAACGGTCGACACGTGTGTGGGCGTCGTCCGGGTGTCGATTTGGCGGTCGCGAGGCCGCCTGGTATTGTCGCTCGCCTGTGCTTAAAGCTCTGAGCGTCAACCAGCCAAGACTTCGGGCCGACCTTTGCAAGCCTCGCTCCGCGCATCTATGCTGCCCCCGCATCGCTGTGTCGCCCGTTGCAACGCAGGTCATGGCATCTGTGCCACAAGCGCACCAGAACCAGCACGCGCAGCGCGAGGCGTTCGCCGGCGGAAGCAGCCCGCAACGGGCACAGGAGGTGCAGCAGCAACTCCAGCAGCCCCAGCAGGGCCAATGCGGGTTGCCTCTGGCTCCACAGCTGCAGCTGACGCCGCAGGGCAACCAGCAGGGTACCCAGCAACAGCAGCTCGGGGTAGCCGATACGCAGGGCCTGGCGCACTTGTTGGGGTTGGCGGGGCTCGCAGCCGCCATGCCTGGTGGTGGCCTGTCGTCGCAGCTTCCGAACAACGGGCCTGCCGTGCAACTGCAGCTGCCGATGCCCCCGCAGCTGCAGTTGCACGGGTCTCAGAATGCGCTCTCGCAGCAGCCCCAACAGATGTCGCAGCCCCTGCAGCACCACCAGCACTTCACCATGCCGAGCCTGTTTCAGCCATCACCGCAGCCGCCAATGGCCTTCCCGTCGTTGAGTCCGCAGGCACAGCTTCAACAGCAGGAGCAGCAGCTCCAACACCTGCAGCAGTTGCAGCAGCAGCTTCAGCAGCAGCAACAGCAACTACAACAGCAGCAGCAGCTGCAGCAGCTGTTACAGGGGAGCATGCCCCTCTCCGGCGCCGCCGGGCCGCCGCCGCAGCTGCAGCTCCCATTCTCACAACAGCAGCAACAGCAGATACAACAGCAACAATTACAGCAGCAACAACTACAGCAGCAACAACTACAGCAGATTTATGCGGGTGTCTCAGGGCTACCTCCTTCATCCGGCTCACTAGCTGCCGGGCTGCAGCTGCCAAGCCCCGCACCCAGGACCCTGCCGGGCCTTGTGGGGACATCCGGGCAGGGCTGGCCTGGCGGCGGCGGACCTGTGATGCCTGCCCCGGCCGCTACCCCTCAGCAGCAGCAACAGCAGCAGCAGCTCCAACAGCAGCAGGCTGCGGAAGCTGCGGGCCAGGGGGGTTTCCTTCCCGGAGTCCAGGGCGCCGGAGGTCTTGCGTCTGGCGCGGCGGCAGGGGTGAGCATGGGGGGTCTAGGTCTCTCTGCCACTCCGCTGGGGGGACCTGCACTGGGCTCCCCATTCGGCCCGCTGACTGCCGCGATGCCGCCCGCGGTGACCCCGCCGCTTGGGCCGGCCGCGGGCGCGGGCGGGGCGCCAAGCGGCGGTGCGTGGACGGCCGACGGCGGCCCCGCGGGTCAGCCTGGTGTTGGCGGCGCCGCGGCGGCGCCAGCAGCGTCGGCGGGTCCTGCAGCCGCCACGCCAATCACCGGTCTGCACTGCGGCGGCCCAGCGGCAACGATGAGTACTCCAGTGGCTGGTGTCCCAGTATCGGCGGGAGTGGTTCCGGAGCCCGTTGCGGGTGATGCCGGGGCAGCAGCGGCAGCAGAGCCGCCGTTAGGTGCGCTGCCCGCAGTACGGACCGCCAAGGAGTCAGGCCACGGGGGACCTCACCACGGCGGACGGGGCGGCGCAGGCGGGCGCGGCTCCAGCGGCAAACACAAGTGCGTGGTGCCGCGGTCAGGAAGCAGAGGGACGGGGGGCAGTAACTCGCTTTGCAGGGCGGCGGGCGGCCGGCGCGGCAAGAGACTGTTCTCGGATGGGCGGCAGGCTGGGTGACGGCATTTATACCTTGACGATTATGATAGCAATGTCAATGCTCCAATGCTCCTTCCTTCCGCCGGTCTTTTGTACAGTTTCACCAGAACTGCAACTGGCCGGTGAAGGGCGTCGCATGCAAGGAAACGTTCAGCTGCGTGTATGGCTCCGGTGCGGACGGACCTCATCCCGCGGCTGCGCGTCTTCCGCTGTGCCCTCATGGAAACGATCCCCGTGTTTCGCTTTTCGCCCGACCTTGAGACTGGCTGTGGCACCTTCCCTTGCACGCACCGCACTGCGTCGCACCGCAGGCTGGCGGGCGTGGCGGAGGTGGCGCACAAGCGCAAGCTGGCGCGCCTGGCCGCCGCGGGGGAGGAGGCGGTGCGGCTGGCGCAGGGCGCCTACCTTGCCTCGCTGCGCCACCAGGCCCTGTCGGAGGCGGCGCAGCAGGAGGCCCTGCGGAAGACCATCGCGAGCTGGGTCCGCGGGCAGGTGCGCCGGGGTGGGGTCTGCCGGAGTGGGGTCTGGGAAAATGGCGCCGAGGTGGGGCCCGCGGCCGGAGCTGGGTCCGCGGGCAGGGGCGCGCGCAGCTGGCCAGCGGGGGCGGCCTGCGGGGTGGGCATTGGGATGGACTCTGGCCGATAGTATGATGCCCATAGCCATTAGTACCGGCCCAGCGTGCGGAAGGTGCTGTTGGTATACCGAGTAGACTTGGTGGGCTCTTGCTTGTGTCGAACAGGTAGGCACGACGGCCGTCGTCGCCGTCGTCGTCATTTGCCCGATGCCTATGCCACGCGGGTTTGGGGAGGATGCGACCACAGGCTTGACCTCCTGTCGCGGCGCATGCTCACACGGCCTGTCGCGGCCTTTACCTACCAAACCTGTGCCTTTGGGACTGGCGGCTTGCCAGTCGCCACCCAGCAACTTCTGACCTTTTTTCCCCCTGTCCGGCACTGCACCCCTGCCCGGCACTGCCCGGCGGTGTCCCCCAGATCTCCGAGGACGAGGAGGCGGTCACCTCCTACCATGAGACCCTGGATAGGATCCTGAAGGAGGCCAACCGCACACGGCTGGTGACGCAGCCCTTCATCTCCGCCGACCGCCTGTTGGAGATCGCCCGGGGCTCGGCGGAGGCCATCTCGCTGGCGGCGGCGGTGTCATTGTCGGCGCCGTACGACCCTGTCGCAGCGGCGCAAGCGGCCCCGCCGCAGCCGCCGCTGCCGGCGGCGGCGGCGACAGCAGGATCGGCTGTGGGGGTCACACCAGCAGCGGCGCCGGTGCCTGTTGCGGGCGCCGCGGTGAGTGCCTGTGCCGCTTCCGCGGTTGGTGCCTCCGCCGGCGCCGGTGCGACCGGAGAAGATGGTCTTCCGTCGCCGTCTGGTGCCAGCGTGGGCACTGCGCCGGCGCCGGCGGCATTGCCCGCCAGCGAGGAGCAGATGGCTGCTGTCAGCAGCTTGAAGGCCCTGCTGATGGGCGGGTTGGACGCATTGCTCGGCGCAACGGCACCGGTGACCCACGGGTCGAAAGGCACCTCCTCGGGTGGCGGCGCCGTCCCGATGAGCATCGACGCCGACCCGCGCGCCGCGGCGGCCCCTGCTGGAGCTCAGTCGCAACCTGGTTCCGCCCCGGCCCCGGCCGCAGATCTTGCGCCCGGTTCGGGCCCTGGCGCCCAGGGCTCGTCCGCGCAAGCGCTGGCGGCCGCAGCGACGCCTCCAGGCCCGGTCCCGACAGCTGTCGTGCCTGGCGGCAGCGGAGTGGGGCAAGGGCACGGACCGGCGCAGGCCGCGCCTCTCTCCGCGCCTGGCGCCGCGCCGCAGGGGCCGCCTGTGGCGGCCTCTGCGAGTCAACAGCCGCCCGGACAAGCGCCGGTGCCGCCACCCCCGGCGCTCCCCCAGCTGCCCCTGCTGCCGTCGCGACCCGCGGGTCCTCTGGGCGCTGCGGCGGTGGTGGCCGCCGCGGTCCCGGCCAGCAGCTGGTCCTTCGCGGACCCGCACATGACCAAGCACGGCGCACGGGTCGCGCTGGAGGCGCTGCGGGAGGTGGCGGCGCTGTGCCCCCCGGTGTCCAGCATGGCGAACAGCAACCTGGTGGAGACGGTAAGAATGGGACCGGGGCCGGGGCCGGCGGGGGGGTAAGACGCAGCAGAACATTAGACCGACGGGGGCCCTTGCGGGATCTGGGAGGGGGATGGAGGTGAGGGTGGAACGGCTGGCACGCGGGGACAATGCTCTTGAGGAAAGGGGATGTCCGAATTGAGGATGACGGGGCGCCGGGAAAGAGGCGAGGCCGCGTCGGGATTCGGGCGCACACGTGGCGTTGGGAGACGAGGTGTGAGACGAGGGGGGTTGGGCGGGCTCCTAGACGAGGCACGGAACCCATCCTGGCCGTCAGTGTCACGTCCGACACCTCTGTGTGTCTAGCACAGCAAGCCATCCGACCCAGGGAACCAGGGACCAGTATACCCTCTGTGGGTCCGTTTCTGGGTCTGTTGTTTATGTGTATGCGTGCGTACATGTGGCAGGGCAGGAGTGCGCGGTACCGTATGCAATCGGCGTGGGAGTGCCTAAGGGTAAAAAGGAAAGAAGTACCGAACCCCACGGTTGCCCGTCTGTGTGAATTGTGTGTGTTTAGAAATGTAGTCCGCCCGCCGTGTGTGTGTGTGTGTTTAGATATGAGACCCGCCCCGTGTGTGTGTTTGTAACTTTTGTGTGTGCGGACTGCCCGGACACCCCGCCGCCCCCCCCGCAGGTCAAGCAGTACGAGTCCCACCCCCACCCCGCCGTGTCCGGCCTCGCCAAGGACATCCTGCAGCGCTGGCGGGGCTCCCTCATCCACCGCCTGAGGGCCATGTCCGACTCGAGGTGCTACCAGGACCCCGTCGCGGCCCTGGAATCCAAGATCCAAGCCAACGAGATTGTCTTCCCGAGCGTCAACGAGCTCTTCGGCGGGACGCGCGGCGGCGGCGGCGGCGGCGGCGGGGCCCCGGCCGACACGGTGGCGGCGGCGGCAACGGCGGCGGCTACGCCGCCGCCGCTGTCCTACCCAGCAGCCAGTGCCGGCGGCGCTGGCACAGCGCTGGGGGCGGCGCTGCCGCTGGCACAGCACACGCCGACCGCGACGGCCGCGGCGGCGGCAACGCCCATGATTGCCGCCGCCGTCGCCGGCGGTGCAGGTGGAATGCTGCACGCGCACGCGACGCCTGAGGCCGTGACGCCGATGGCGGCATCCATACCCATGCCGCCGCAACTGCCGTACATGAGCGATCCCGGAACCGGGATGGCGGGGCTGCCAAGCACGCCGCCACTGAGCGTCAGCGCCGCCGCCGGCACCGCCGCGTCTGCGCCCACCACTGGCGGCAGCAGCCTCAGCCTCGGCCTTGGGCTCGCACCCGGCGGTAGCGCTGTCGCCGCTACCACCGCTGCTGCTGCCGCTGCTACTGCTGCCCCTGTCGCCACCACGACCGCGGAGACGCCGCGAGCCGTCTTCGACGCCGCCGCCGGCCCGAGCACCGCGGCGGCGGCAGCTTCTTTCCCCACGCCGCAGCTGTTCAGCCGCAGCAGTGGTGTTGAACACGCGTCCGCCGCGTCCGCTTTGCCTGGCGTGCCTCGCATGGAGCTGCCACCCGCTTCACCGCAGGGCCTGCTGCCGCATGGACATCCGCTGTCTGTGCCCTTATCTCCTGCTGCTGGCGCAGCAGTGCGGTCGCCGCTGCCCCCACAGCCGCCACCACCCCAGCCACAACAGCCAGCAGCGGTGACTACACCAGCTCGACCGGCGCCTGCGGTGCTGGAGGCGGCGCCGGCTCCGGCAGCGGCGCCATGGGCGCAGCCTCCGCTGCGGACGCCGGAGCCGCCAGCGCCGCCGTCACCCGTGGTGGCGGTTCCGCAGGTCATCCCGCCGCCGCCGGAGTCGCCCCAAGCCGCCGCGCCGCCGGCCCCACAGGCGGCGTCAACGCCCGTCGCCGCATCGACCCTCGCACCTACTGCGCAGCTGCCGGCAGCGGAAACCGCTCCAGCGTGCAGTCCAGTGGCGGCAGCACCCACACCAGCGGTAGCACGGGCAACGGCGTCGCCGGCGGAGCCTCCACGGCCGTCCCCTGCGCCCCCACCGCCCGCGGCGCAAAGCGCAGCAGCACTTGCTCCAGCGAAAGCAGTCGTGGCCGCGGCGCCGCAGCCACCACCAGTCGAGGCGCCGCTGCCGGCGGCCGCGCCGGAGGCGCCACAAGCCCCCGCAGTGCCACCGCCTGCCCCTCGCGTGCTGAACCCTGCCAGCGCGCCCGAACCAGCCGACTTGCCTGCCACGTCGTGCACGTTGGGCCGCGTGCTTCCCATCCCGGCGCTGCCGCCAGCAAGCACCGCCACCACAGAACTGGCGGCCCTGCTGGCGGCCTCGGCGCAGAGCCTCGCGGCCCACTACAGGTGCAGCCTCACTGCCGGCTCCGCGCTGCCGCCGCCGCCGCAGCCGCAGCCGCCGGCGTTCTCCGCCGCGCAGCGGCATCAGTTGGGCGCGCTCGCGTCGACCGCCAAGGCGCTGACGTCAGCCCTCAAGTCCGCCGACGCCGCCGTCGCGGCGGCGGCCCTGCAGAACGTCGTACAGCAGCTGCGGCAGGCGCAGGCGCTGAACCTGGGCTTTGGTACGGGCGCGCTGGGCGGCCTGGCGCAGCGACCGCAGGTGGTGGCGGGCGTGGTGGCGGCGGCGGGCACCGCAGCAGTGAAGGCCGCGCCTGCCCGGGGTGGTGCAGGCGCGCCGGAGGCGCGCTGACGACCCGTGCCGGATGGGAAGCGGCTTGCGGCGTGACCCGTGGGGTCCGACTGCACCCAGATGGCAGGGTTGCGGCGCGGGGCGCGGATGCTGCGTCCCGTCTGTTTGCCTCCTGAGGAGTCGGGATTTAGGGTTTCCACACTGGCGGCGCGGGCGGGGTAGATGGGGTCAACGTGATCGAATTCGTATGCCGCGGGAGTTCGATGGGGTTTGGCTGGCCGCAGGGGCATCGGCCGGGGAGTGGTATGTTTGGGGGCATGATGGATGGCCCGCGGGTATATGGCGATTGTGGGGCAGCTCAGGCAGGGGGGCGGGTGTCCACAGACGTCGTCAGCGCTGCCGGGGGGAAGAGAGATGGAGGGCGCGACGGCTGGACGAATCAGGTGGATGGGAAGCTAGAGTTGGACGGTTGGACAAATCAGGTTAGCCGCAACAAGGGTGCGGCGAGGGGGCACGCCGGGGCACGTGTGGGGTGCTCTTTTGGTGTTGACAGCGGGCTTGCATCTTGGGGATTGCGATCCGCGGCTGAAGATATTCGCGGTCACGATTTGACGCCACGACAAGGGTCGGGTGGGTGGGAGGGCGTGGTGGAGGTGCCAGGGGGCTGCCGGGGCATCACGGCCGAGGTGGGGTAACAAATAACAGATAACAGATGACTTGACTGTGTCACGTTTCGTTGAGCGGGGGTTGCAGGGGACTGCGGGCGTGTTTTTGGGGGGGCCAATGCAGGCTTAGCAGCAGCGCCTCGCGCCACGTGCGGGAGAGGGGCCGACGAGCGGGACTGTCGTGTGGGACTGACGTGTGCGTGTTTGCGTGTACGACGGGTGCGTGCTTGCGTGTATGGGTTATGAGGTCGTGGTTACCGCATTGTGATGTGACAGTGGCCTGCAATTGCTTGCGGCGGTGGACCCCCGGGTGGACCTGAGGGCAGTAACTGCTGCTTCCCTAGAGGTGCTTCCCTAGAGGTGCTTCCCTAGAGGTGCTTCCCTGCAATGGGCCTGACCGTGCTGACGTGCACGCACGTGTCCGCAGGGGCAGGGGCGGGCGCACTGGTCTGTCTGGAGCCTGCCAGGCAAGTCATTTCCTGATGAGTCTCAACCCCTGTCCTCTGGACCAATGACGAGGACGGATGCGTGGCGGGGCGGCGCTGCCGCCTCAGCCACAGCAGCCACACGTTGACAGCCGTGACGTGACGTGACGTGACCCGGTCAGGGGCTGCCGTGCTGCCACGCTGTGATGAAATTGATTTTTGCTTGCACGGGGCCGGTGATTCAAACACGCTTGCGCTTTGTGAGTGAGCCAGCACATCACGCAGCAGCATGGTCGTGTGGGGGTGCGTGCTGCTGATCCCGTGGCCCAGGTACCACTAACCTGCCGTATTCGGACTGCGCAAACCGTAAGCCGCAAGCGAACAGCACATCATGGCTGACACCGGCACCGGACCCGGTACGACACGGCATCATGGCCGCCCCACCTAGGGTGCATCTGCCCCTCAGCCCTGGCTAACCATAGTTCGTCGGCCTCGGTGCTAAGGCAGCGTGCGTGACCCATGAAAGGGGCCGTGACACATGAAAGGCGCCGCGGCAACGCCCTGGACATGCCCGCGTGCTGGACAGAGTTACCCAGTCACAGCCCTTCAGGTAACGGGAAGGCCGCGAAGGGATGGCTGGGCTTGCCGGTCTGCCCTGCCTGCCTGCCTGCCTGCCTGTGTTGCATCAGGCATCACGCTACCAGACGCAAGGCGACGTGACCGCGTGCCCCCGCCCACCACCGCGCTGTTACACCGGCGTGCTCACTAGTGCCGTCAGCGTTCGGTGCGTCACTGCGTCGCGTCAGGGGCTGGGTTGTCTGCTCGTCGTCTCATCCCCTGTGCTACCTCCGGCGCGCGCGGCGTTTGGCGGCATGCTGCCGTGAAGCCCCTCCGGCGCTCCCTCCCGCACCCGCTGTGCGGCCGGCACGCACTTCACCCATCGTCGCCGGCAGTGCCGCCTGATTTCCTGAACCTCTTCCAAACCATACCTCTTTGAGATACCCATCCGGGGATGGGCTTCCGGGAGTTCGCCGCTGGCCGCCGTGCCCATCAGAGCTTCAGCAGTCAGGGGCCTCAGGCGCAGCCAAGTGAGCGACCTCGCGCAAGCAGGCCCCCAAAGCAAAGCGCGAGACCTGCGAACCTCGCGGGTATGACACACACACCCGCCCACCGGTATCCCCAGCATCAACGGGCGACCTCCTGTCTATGGTACCCGCGGGCCCTTCGTCGCAAAGGTCAGAGAAACGGAAAGTGGAAACCAGGACACCACCCATCTGACGCCCGCCTCGGTCCACGGCCTTGCCGGTGCGGCCCGCCCTACGCTTCATAGACGTGAACCCCGCCGATGCTGGTGGTGGAGAAGCGACCCCAGTTTGCTATCCCCTGCCGTACAATGCTGTACTGCTGCCTCCGTACAATGTTTGCACCCCAGGACACGACAGCCGCCAGGAGCCCCCGCTAGCAATCACATGCTTCAGTGGACCGCGCGGGTCATCGGTGACAGCCTCACCCACCTCACCCACTGCATAAACGGATCACCCCCCCCCCCTCATGGCGCACCGGACAGGCTCCACAAGCGCACCGAAGCACACCCCGCGCGCACTCTACCAGGTAACCACCCCGACCGCACTGCGCTGTCACCGACGTTCTCTCTCTTCTCTCTCGTAATCACACACACGGAGGCAACCCGTTAACCAGACAATCCGCTACCGCAACCAGAAGTCTTGGGGCCGCACCTGCCAATTCAATCCACGCACACGCCACACCTGCGGTCCCGCGATCCCCTTGCGCTCGAGCGCTGTCACACGCTTTGCGATGCCCGTATGCGATGCCCTGCGTTGCCACACCCCCCCCTCCCCCCACCAGGGCGCAGCGGACGGCAGGTGCAGGGGAGTGACGGACGCAGACGGATGGAGGCGGTCCCTCCGTTTCCCCCTCCCACCACCACCAACAACAACAACCGCATCTCACGGAGGACGCCCGCCGGTCCCCCACCACCAGTCGGAATGGGACGCCGCGAAGCCGACCGCAAGGGCCCAAAACGCAGCATCGCCTGTGCCCCTTCCGCAGGCCGACGCGTGTCAGCGTCCGCGCACGCCCTCCCGTCCGTGCTGTGTCCACACCATGCAATGCACGACGCACAAATCACACAGCCCGCCACCAACCCTCCTCCTCCCCCCATCTCTCCTCCTACAAACCGAAACACCATAACACCAACCCAAACGACGCCTCCAATGTCCGAACCCCAACGCATTTGGCGTTGCGGGGCCTGGACACGCACGCAGGGGTATTGCGAGCCTCCAGAGGATGACGGGTGGCCCCCTGCTTCGGCATCAGAGAAGCAAGCAACCTGGTTGCCCTGCTGTTACATGTACGGCTGGTACATGTACGAACAACACGTGTACAAGCAAACGCGACAAGGTATGGGCGCGACGCCATAGGCATGGATGGATGGAACGATGGATGCACTGGCGCCGCCACGGAGCACCGTTATAGTTGCGCGCACGCACCGCAAATGGGCGGGTACGGTATCAACCCATCACGCGTACAATAAAAGTTTGCTGATTGTAATGGGTACATGTCCACGCCTTGTTGTCAAGTGTACCAGTTGACGGGAGAGCTCCGGACCGCCACCAGACAGAGATATCTTGGCACGAACGCCCAGGAGTAAACTACTACTCAGCCACCACAGCCACCTTGTGCGCTCCAGCCTCGTCTCGGCAGTGCATCCAGTCCCCGACCATTGTTTCAGCCAACCACAGTTCCCCGCCATATTCGGGGTTTGCCTTCCACCGTACGGCGCCCTACCGGCCCGGCTTCACGTCGTACAGTGCGAACCCGCCCCGCGCGCCCGTACCACACGCCGGTTTCGGGGCGCCCACCACCGAGGTCGCGCAGGGGATGGTCGCGCAACGACTCGTCGGTAGCTGCGCGGCGGCTGTAGCAGGTGGGGTGCTACTGCTGGCCAGGTTGAGGCCGTAGCACACAGCCGTCAGGCGAATGGCCCCACTGACAACCGAGCTGTAGCCCTCCAGAGCGACTTGGCTAAGGCCCGCGGCTGTAGCACGCGCGACACACGACTCCAACGTCATGTTGAGACCCGCTGTAGTGACGTTGACGAGTACTGCTACAGCCGAGCCGCTCCCTAGGGCTGAAACCAGGCTGCTGGTTGGCGAGGTCAGGCTGTAGCAGGCGCGGAAGGTGGCAGCGGGACCCGAGGGCGGCGGCGGCGACGGCTGCGCGGGCGGCCGCGGCGGCGGCGGGGGTGGAGGCCGAGGCTGCGGCTTCGGGGGCGGGCGCGGCGGCGGCGAGGGTCCCGAGTTGAACCCTGCGTGTATAGCCCGGTTGGTCCAGATCAGTTTGCGGGGGGGGAGCGCGGGTCCATGGCTGCATTCTCTGTCACGTGGACGGCACCCGGGTGGCGGTACGGCGCCACGGTGCCGCCGCCCTGTCCAGCTGGCCAAGCCAAGCCCATCCCTAAGCCCTAACCATTTACGAACTACTTGGGTCCGCGGCACGCAACTCTACATTGCTTCGCCTGCCCACGCCTCCATTCCTCTCTGATGTCACTGTGGGTACCTGACCGGCGTGCTGGGTGAGCACACGTCGTCTCATGAGGCAACTCATGCGTCACTCGGGGCTATCGGGGCTATCGGCTCCTGGTCGGCAGTGTCTAGATAAAAGACCCACCCAACCCAAAACAAGCACCAATAGTGTGTACGACTGACCCCGCGATATCCCACGGTGCGGTGAGGGCGACCTGCAGGTCAGTGTCAGCCACGAGCTCCGGTGCCCCTGGATCCACCTGCAGCTCCTGTTCCCCTGGGTCGCCTGACCTCGCCGCCGCGCACACTCAGCCCACTCAGACCACTCAGCCCACTCAACCCACTCTGGCAGCCAGGAACCCAAGGTAACTCCCCGTAGGTAACCGGCCCGGTACAGGACCCTTCCGTACGGTGCCGTACCTGAGTCGCCGGGCGGCTGGAAGTCCGCGGCCTGGTTGGCCGCCCAGGGGGCGTCGGGCGGCGGCGAGAGCCACACGGTGCGGACGAGGGTGTTGGTGCCGGCCATGCCGCGGTACGTCACGTTGGAGCCGTCGCAGAATGAAAACACCACATCGGGCGTCATCCGCTGCCCGGACATCCTGCGGGGACATGGGGTGTGTGTTTCGAAGAGAAACCCGCTCGGGGTGTGCGTGTGTGTGTGTGTGTGTGTGTGTGTAAAAGAGAACTGAGCCGCGCGCGTGTGTGTGTGTGTGTGTGTGTGTGTGTGTGTGTGTGTGTGTGTGTGTGTGTGTGTGTGTGTGTGTGTGTGTGTGTGTGTGTGTGTGTGTGTGTGTGTGTGTGTGTGTGTGTGTGTGTGTGTGTGTGTGTGTGTGTGTGTGTGTGTGTGTGTGTGTGTGTGTGTGTGTGTTTAGAAATGCAACCCGCACACAGGAGTGTGTGTGTGTGTATGTGCGCCGGAGATGCTTGAGACGGCAAGCGAAGGCTGAGGAGATCATGCCGTGGTCAGCTCGGGCGGGTCAGGTGACGAGGCCGCCCGCAGATGGGCAGGAGCCCTGTGGTCGCGCCGTGAGAGGCGACGGCCGACCCGTGGGTCGGGTGTGGATCCTGGTTCAAAGTGCCCACCGACGTTACCCTACTTTTTGTATGGCGCTTGCGGATGGTACAAACAAGCCAATGCGCCCTGAGGTGCCGACTACGGTACTATATCAATATTGTATGGGTACATGGTTCCTTGACCCGATCTGCGACCCTTGGGTCATACACGAATTCACCGACTCGCCGGCCCACCTGTAGTCGTAGTCGGCGTCGAAGGCCTGGCAGGGCTGTAGCAGACCCAACGTGTCGCGTAACACCCGCAGCCATTCTGTAACCTGCGCAGCGCCGTGCCGTGAATAATTTCGTACACTGCTTTGCCGCGTATTTCGTTAAATTGAAACTAAGCGCTCACGGCACAGTACGGCAGGTACGGAACCTGATCCACATGCCCGGGGAGATGCATTTACGAATAGTCCTGCGCCGGGGCCCGTTTGCTGGGGTGAGGAGATACAGCCCGCAAGACAACCGACTAAATCAACGCAACCAACCAACGAACTAACGAACCAACCATCCGCCGCCAAGCTAAACCGGACAACGGAAGACGCCGCCCGGACCACACCTGAGCATCGTCCTGCTCCAGCAGCGCCGACCTCACGGCCTTGCGGGCCTTCGTGCCCGCCAGCTCTCCGCACACCGTCATCGTACGACCGGTATAGTTCGTACAGCTGAACGGCACCGGCAAGCTCGGCGAGCCGCGGCCCTCACTGCTCGGATCCGCCATGTCCTTCTGGAACCACGGGCTGTCGAAGCCCAACAGCGGGCCGACCCCTGGGTCGGCGCTACTCAACCGCCGCCGGTACCCTCCATTGTCGTCGTCGCTTGAGTTCGCGGCATCGAGGCTGCGTACGACAGCGCTGGCGACGGCGGCGAAGCGGCGGCACATTGCCTCTCCCGTCGTCGGCTCGTCCTTTCCTAGCGGCGGATCCATGGAGAGGTCCAGGAAGAGACAGGTACGGCAGCTGGGCACCGGCTTGGGCGGCGGCGGCGGCGACGGCGGCGGCGGCGGCGACACGCGGCTGGCGGAGGCGAAACACCGCACCGCCGCCAGCTCGGTGAAGGGGCAATCACTGATGGGCGGCCCGCGATGGGGACAGTCGATCAAGCGCAGGGGCGCAGGGCCGGACGTCGACGTCGGCATTGACGTCGACGTCGGCGGACAGTCCACATCGGTCATCCACAGCGTGCGCCAGCGCGTTCCGGCGGCGTCACTGTGTTGTGTCACGTCGTACTGAAGCGTCGTACATGCGCCGTACAAGGGATTCGGCGGGGAGCCAGGGCGACGTAGAAGTAGGCCTCAGCGAGGGGATGGCGACAGAGATGGACGTCGTGTTGCCGAGAGGTGCACGGATGATTGCCAGTACGGGCAGTACAATTCATGTAGTACAGAAATGCGCGAGCGGAGGGCTACGTGCATCGTGCATCACGGTCGTACATATCATGGTATGGCGCAATCGCTCCGTCAAGAGATCTTACAGCCAACTGTGTCGTACCTTGGTGTAGATGGCGGACCCCGCTGCGAAACCCATCTGTCGGCACGCCACCTCCGCGTCCGCGTCGTCCCAACCGGTTGAACAGATGGTCCCCCTGTACAGCAAATCGACCCTTTACCGTGCACACCTTGCTGACGGCGACAGCTAGATAGATTCCCTGACATGTGCTTCGGTCGCAGGCAACAACGTGCACCAAACCGCCAGAGCTCGCGCTTGCCGTACAACACCAGTGGCGTCTTTCAACACGTATACCCAGCAGTATTACACTACTTCTTTAAGTACAGCCGTCCTACCCCTGCAGCACCACGTCGTACCCCTGCAGTACCACGTCGTACCAGGCCATACCCACGTTGTAGTGCGCACCTTCGGCCCCGGGTGCCGCTTGTCCAGCCTCCCGATCTCCTCCTCGCGGTCGTCCGGTGCCCTTCCAACCATTCCCACCCGCCCCTGCCAATGGTCTGGACCTACCAATCCCCCTCTCCCTCGTGCATAGCGCATAGTCCCCTGTCCAAGGACCCACCAGAGGCCTTCTTGGAAGATCTGGACATAGCCCGTGTTGCCATCGGCGGCCAGCCAGCCGCTCTGGGTCTGGTTCATCAGCCGCAGCGAGCCGGGGGCCGGGTCGTCTGCGTGAAGCGCACAAGGGAGGGCGCACGAGAGGGGGATGCATCGGAAACCTGGCGCACACTCTCAAACTACGCACACACTTTCTCACGTATACCTCGTTCGCCGCCGCTACGTCTGGTAAGGTCCTTTTCCATGAACGTCAAGTGCCGGTACCTGGGCTGGGTTGGGCGGGTTATATTTCCAAGCACACGTTCTCATTCACTGCCGCACACACGCTTTCAACCACGCTCTCACTCATATCACACGGAAATCTTGAGCTCTTCGTGTGGTCACAAACCCAACCGACCCAACCACGACAACCAGAGAGGCAGGAGAATCGTGCATCCAAGCGCACAAATAAAAGCTGTAGCAAACGATCACCTGGATTCGGAACGTACGGCAGTGGATCCAGATCCGAGGTCTGGTTCCAACAGTCAACGCTCAAGTCGTAGTCGTGTGGGTCAAACGCGATGTCAACCTTGAACGAGGGGCAGCTGCCGGCCGCTGCCAGCGGCGTCTGCGTCGGGCAACGGCGCCAGCAGGCCACGCTCACGGCGTGTATGTACAACATGTATGTACTGCACGAGAATACGAGTAGTTGAACGACGGTACGCACGGCAGCTCGCTCGTCCGGCCAGCTGGCTGCGCCTGCAGAGACACCTGCCCAGGTACTGAACCGAGCGGGGCCCACTGGCTGCTGGTGTCGTGCCAATTCACCATCGCCACCGCAACCGCCACCACTACCACACACCAGCAGGCGGATGGGTACCGGCATAATCTCCACGGGCTGATCTCCCCGAAGAGCTGAAGTCTGAACCTGCTCCAGGCTTGTTGCCTTGTTCGCTGACGGAATATGTTTCGTTCTACCAACGACCGCGCGCGCACGGAAGGAGCACAGGACGACACCGCCGTACGGCGGGACGAGCGTCCGGCATCAGCCCCCTGACCCCTGACCCCCCGACCCCTCACCCCTCACCGGCAATCCGTACGGAACGCCTACCGGCCGGACGGCCATCTGGGCGAACACCGCCTGTACGGCATCCTGGTTGCACACCGGCAGCAGCTCCCAGGAGACACCGGTGCCGCCGTTGGTGCGCTGGCTGCCCTTCTTGAACCTGCAGCAGCAGCAGTGCCAGTATCGGTCCAACGGCCGATACCGGAAGACCGAGCTGACCAAATCGCAAGCCGGTAGCTCGGTACGCTAAACCCAGCCTCCTGTCCCTAGTTGGTGAACGCAGCCGCGGAAAGCCAACCCATGCAGCAGGCCCTCGATATCATCTATACTTGCCGTACTGCGCGACCGGTATGATGCCGTACCGGCCATGCTTGGATGACCTGCACGGCCGCTGACCCTGCCGTCCCGTCATCGCCCCGAAACCGACACCGCCTCCCGCACACCTCAGTACTACTGCGACGCAGCGGTTTTGGTAGCTGATGCCGTACCTGCTGTTCTGGTATCCCAGGCTGGCGCAGGCCGCCGCCGCTTTCAGCGCGTTGACCGCCATGGCTTGCGACGGGGAGGGCAGCGTCCCGGAAGTCAAATACAACTGGAGGCGGGCGAGCGGGCGGGAAGGGCTGGCTGAATGGGGCGGGCGTGTCGAACATCGATTGTCGATCATTGAGGGTATCGAGGGGTCAGTCGTCGTCGAGCGTCGAGTCGCCTCCGCAACATCCCGCGAGGCCACGGAGAGGTTCCCTATTACAAGCCCGGCATGACCAAGTCCTTTTCAAGAAACTTCTCTGAGCTTCCTGAGCTTTCAGCTTTATCCGTGCAGAGCGAGCGGACCTATGAGTATGAACCCAAAGACCCAAGACATGTGCGGTACATACGTCATATGTACAGCATTGTACAGCATTGCACAGCACTGAGCAGTCTGAGTGCCTGACACAGCAAGTTGAAAACGGTCTATGCCTTGCATGGGAACGCTACGTACGGCGGAAGGGCGTTACACCACCGTGCAGGGTCCCAAGCGGTGCTGTTGCCCGCCAGCAGCTTCGCCCCAGCCCCACAGACACCGGCACCTTTCGTTTTGTCCTGGCTTGATAACAAACAACCACACAAACACGCACGGCACAAAGAACTGCCTAAGAACACAGCTCACAAAGGATAACTGTCCTGTCTGTCCTTGTGCAACTTCGCACAGAACGGTACGGTACGGTACGGCCGTCCGCACGGCGCGGACCCATCCAACGGAGTGGCGCGGCGATGCGGTACGGCATTCGACCTGCCGTACCTGGTTGGTGAGCATGCTGACGGTGCCCAGATACCCGCAGTAGCTGAGCTGCAGCAAGCCCGTGTTGCCGCGACCTGTACGGCCGTTGACCAGCTGGAGTTGACCATGGGGCAGGCCTGGAGGCGGGTGCCAAAAACACACACGCAAATCAGAAATACAGTACATATCTCACGTACACATCAACTCCGGCTTTCTCGCAGCTCAGTATGTGTCGTACACGTACGGTACCACAGATCCCCTGGAGTGGGACGGAGCAGCAGTGCATCGTGGGCTTCCGTACATACCGCATGCCAGGTCCTTATTACGGTAGCCCGGCGCGACAGCAGCCGGGAAGCTAGACAAGGCCCCAACTCGGGAAGGGAACCGCGCCTCCCGTACGACTGCCGTACACGCACACCCAGGATGTTAAGTGCATAGCAGGTCCTTTGGTAAGCATCTGGGCTTGTGGCTTTGTCATTAACAACTGGATCCATACGGGTTGGATCCCCAGAGATAGAGAGAGAGATTGAATGAAACCCTAGAGTTACCGTCAGCAGTTAAGCATTCACACAATAAACAACAAACGAAGAGCAAACGCCATTCTGGGGGCACTTCTCACTCGTCCGGTACTGCCACTCATCGACCAGGGCCGCCTGCAGCCTCTGCCGTATTCCCGTACAGATCTGCGGCAGAACCGGCGGCGCTGGCGGCCGCGCGGCGCGCGGCGACCCCGGGGGCCGCTTCACCGGGATGGCTGCGAGGAGGAGGAGGAGGGGGAGGGGGCGGCGTTGCGACAACAGGAGGGGGCGTTTCAAAGAGGGGTGACGCGCCACTGTGGGGCCACTGTGGACGTCAAGCGGGCCAGGACTTTACGTGTAATACCTAACCAAGGCTTATTCCGCATATGCTCCGCATATGGCACCGGGCTTGCATAAGGATGCCGTAGGTCTTCGATTCCGATTCAAGCGCCTCTGCCCCTGTCGCCCCTGTCGCGGGGCCCCGCTTGGGTGGAGGTCATGGGTCAAACCGCACGTCTGCGACATGCATGCATGGCACATGCCATCGTACTCCTCCCCCTGCGTGGTCCTTCCTGGTTCCTGCCCATATCCAAGCCTCCGCCCTCCGCCGCTCTGAGCACTGCAAGACACAACCTCCTCTTCCTCTCCCTCTCCCGCTCTCTCCCTCCCTCTCACCGCCCTTGCAGCGCACGGTGGCGAACGTGGAGCAGCCTGCGGCGCAGCGCAGCAGCGGCGACAGCCCGCCGCGGGCAGCGGCGGCGGAGGCAGGAGATGTGAGGTTGGAGGGCAGGCGACAAATAAGTCAAAGGGATTTGCAAGACGGCGACGCAGAGAGGGGCGGCTACAGACGGGCCGCTGGCATCGGCAACACACAAGCTCATCAGCGTGGCAGCCGAAGGCAACCGGATCTCCCCTCTCCCCGGGTGACACCCTGGCGTAGTCCGTTCAGGGCGCGCATGACGCCATGTGGGGCGCCATGCCGCCGCCAATGCCGAAGCCTGTGCCGTGTGCCTTAAGCTCCGGAGTGGCTTTGGTGGTACCGTACTCGGAGGGGCTGGACGGCACGGACAGCACGCTTCCAACGAACAGATGGGTGTAACATCCTTAACAAGAATAGATGGGTGCCTTGTCAGGTTGGGTGGGGCTGCCGCTGTCCCATGGGTCGGCGCGGCCCCACGTGCGCCTTGGGGGCAACCAGGGGGGCCACCTTGGGGGCCACCTTGGGGGCCACCTTGGGGGTCACCTTGGGGGCCACCTTGGGGGTCACCTTGGGGGCCACCTTGGGGGCCACCTTGGGGGCCACCTTGGGGGCCACCTTGGGGGCCACCAGGGGGGCCACCTTTGGGGGGCCACCAGGGGGGCCACCTTTGGGGGGCCACCAGGGGGGCCACCTTGGGGGCCACCAGGGGGGCCACCTTGGGGGCCACAGCCTCAGTCGGCGCCTGGGGACGCGCAAGTGGGCGCGCCCAACGGGGGCACCGCAACCCGTCGGAGTTTCTTCTGACGTGAGGACCGCGGCGTCACGCAGGTCCCGAGACGTCGTTGCGTGCCCGGGCTACCCCGGATACCCCCGCGAGGTGCCGCCGGACCTCACCCTGCCTGGGCAGGGCTCTAGGATTCAATGTGGCCAGACATGCCCCGATCGGAAATCCGAGTGCCGTAACCCGTAAGTTACAGGTTGGTTGTTGGTTGTTGGTTGGGTACCTACGCACCCTGTTGGTACTCGAGGTAGGCGATGCAGTCGCCGGCGTCGGTGGCTTGGCGCGGACACGTCAGCGCCGTCAGCACCGGCTGCCGTACGGGCCATCGCAGCGCCGCCAGCGGCGGCCCCGCGCTGCCGCCGCTGCCGGCGCCTGCGGCGCGGCATATGAGGGCCGCCGTGACGTCGTCGAGGCTGCCTGCCGCCGCGTCACTGGCGCAGACGGGAATGCAAGGCGCCGCGCCGGCGGCGGCATCGCCGCCGCATGCGACGACGGCTAGGAAGGTGGCGCCACCGGGCTGTGACGCTGCCGTCAGGGTTGCTGAGACGTCCAGTACGGCGAACGGCAGGTAGTCACGCACGCTGACGAGAGGCTGATCCGCGTCGGGAATGGCCGGCAGTGGCGGCGTTGACGGTGGCGGTGACGGCGGCGGTGACGGCGGCGGTGACTGTCGCTGCGGTGGCGGTGGAGGCCGCGGTGATCGTGGCCGCGGCGGCGGCAAGGGGCGCCGCTGCCGCACAGGCGACTGCGGCGGCGACGGCGACCGCCCGTAGCCAGAGTACGACCGGTGCTTGCTACGCAGCCGGCGTTGATGTACGGCGCCGTGAGCATGGTTTCGGGGGAGGTTGTGTGGTTGGTCGGATGGGGCTGACCCACGCGCTGCTGCCGTCAGTGATGTTTGGTCGCCGGGGCTCTGCGACTTGGGCTCCGGAGAGGGTTGCAGATCGGCCGGATCGGCCTCGGGGGCGTCGGCCGTGCCGCTGCCAACCCTGCGGCTGCTGTTTCGTGCGAGCCCGGTACTATCTGCGTCGTCACTGCTGCCTGCGTTGCTGATGATTGTTTGTTCACTTTGTGCGTGGGTACGGGATTTCACCAAGCTATTGGTGTCGGCGGCGAAGGTTCCTGTTGGGGCACAGGGAAAGGGCGGGTCCGGGCGGGCCGAGCCATTAAAAACCCAGGATAATGGTGGGCTGAGCACATTGTAACCAGCGGCGACATTTCAATGCATAGTGACAACGAGGCTTGCCATGTGTGTGCACGTCTGGCATTTCTTCATCTAGTGGGGTGCGGGCAGTTGCCATCCCCAGCGGTTCACGGAGGTGAAATCAGGGCGGTGAGCTGCGGACAACACTTAAGTCCATCCATTTTAGCTCTTGGAGTTCCATGTTTGCAATCGGCGCTCAATGCGGTTCCTAAGCTGTGCAGTGAAGCGCTCGACATGTTTCGAGAGACAGAGCGATTTCAAATAACTCAAAAAAACGCCAGAATATGTCACCCGATGCAACATGATGCTAAGATGTAAGGACAGCTAAACGTGTAAAATTAGAGCCGGGATGGCCACCATTGACCTCGCACAAGGACGAACCTGTTGCGCAGCTGAGCGCCGTCCAAATCATTAATGTCACCAAAATAACCATAATATATGTTGGTCTCAGTAAGTAACCGTGCATCCGGGAACAGCGGCAATGAGCTTCACTCCCCGTGAACACCCGGAACACCTTCGCCATGGCTCTACATCACTTTCATGAACATTAAAAGCAGCTGGTACTGAATGATATATGCCGAATGTGATCTTCATGTATGTTCTGTGTCGTCATTTTGCACTTTTCCGTGCCCGACAGTTACATTTCCCTATACGACGGAAGAGACGGACAACTCCGAAGCTGTCTGACCCCTCGTCGTCGAATTGCACAGAAAATAGTAAACGTACTCAGCATGAAAATGGTGATTTTGCTGAACAGACCCTCTCCGGTGTGTAACTGCCCGAACGCAACGACGCGATTCGGTAGCTACGGAAGCTGAGTAGTATGGTACCGTAGGCAAGGTACACAGTCGTGGTCACCAACCTGCGTCACACATACCTTATGATGACAAACGATGGCATGTATGCTTCCTTGTACTTGCATGGAATTAATAAATGGGCCAAGCAAGAACCGAACAAGGCATTGCACCCGAGCGCAAGTACGGCACATGTGGGCACACCACACCGAAAGGAACCCTGGCACGTCAAACTCCGTTGCTCCTCCACCGCACCGCGGCAAACAGCACCGCCACCATCATGAAGCTATGGAGAGCCCCGTACAATTTGTTCGTGTACCGTACGTCATCCGTACATTATGCATAGGCCTTGCACCTGGCAATCATCACAGAGCCTAGGAGGTGGCGGGCCACAAACTGGAACCATCGACACATTTCGGTTTTTCGGCGCCGAACGTCCCCAAGAACCATGGTGGTGCACACCTCCCGTCCAAAGCAATGCAATACCAGCTAATACTTACATGTAAATGTAACCATTACAGGGTGGACCTGTGTCCCCACCGGTTATGTAGAAGTGTCTATCTACGTATCAAGTGACTGCGTGGGCCCTGATAGTAAACGGTGCAATAGGCTCCTTACCGGACCGATTGCCAGGCCAGGCTCTCCGTGGTACGGCACAAACGCAGCCATGCCGGGTCCCAGCACTTTCAAGCTCGCCAGGGCCACACCGACCGACCGACGTCCACCCCCTCCCGAGGTCAACATTCGCGCCTGGCAACGGTTGCGGTGCCGTTGTGTGTTTAGCGAGGCGACCCGCCGCTGCTGCGGGCGTCTTCCGTGGTCCCCCAAGCCCCCAGCTTGTGCGGCGGCACCCAGAAGCAAGACCGGAAACAAGCGGCATCAGTAACCAGCGGTGCCCCGGCGTCAATCACGCCAGCCCTGCCCTGCTGCGCCTAGGCACGTGCACGCACCCGGCCATGCACGTCCGCGCATCCGGAGGCAACCCCGCTCGGGAACCCCGCTCCGGCTTGCAGTGCGTGCACGCGTCACCGCCGCTCGCAGAGCAGGCTGCGCACGCAGCCTGGCGACGCTGCAGTACGACAGTACGACAGTCCTCGGGGACACACCTATGCTCCTCCCCGACCCCAGCTGCGGGGTTGAGGATCCGGAATTCCGGATGAATCGTCCCAAACCCGCAGGGGCACGGCGGCACCCGCGTGACAGAGCCCCTGGGGGAGACACAAACACACCCCGTACACCTCACCCCTCACACACCAACAACATCCACACCCGCACATCACTTGTGTTCTCGCGGCTCAGTAATTATTATACGCCCACACGCCATGCAAGCACCCATCCCAAAGGCCCGGATTCATTTCGCCCCGCGGCTCAGTTCACCCAATACCCACACAAAGTCACCGTCAGCATCCCTGGGGTACGGCCGCCTGTAGAAGCCCGCAAACCCACATCCATGCCGCATGTTCAATAGTAAAAATAAGGACGTACGATGTCGTACATAATGACTTGTTGCACGGCGCAAGCGCCCAAAACCGATTGAGTTGACCGACCCGGGGGTCAAACCGTGCCGTGCCACATGACCAAGGACTGGGCCCCCTGGTCCGACCCGGGTAGGACCACCAGAGCAAAAGCAACCACCATTTCGGCTCGCCGTACATGATGCCGTACGAGTGGCGGGCGCACCTCCAAGCCGCATCCCCCACGAGGCCGGTGCGGCCCTCAGCATGACCTCAGCCACAACCCGCAGCTTCGTCTGAGTCCGCCGGGTCGGATCCACCCGCCGTGATCTCGTACCGGTCAAAGTCCGGTCAAATGCAAACAAGGTCCACAGCTGCAGACGCCGGGCCGCGAGGGCATCGAGTCCACGCAACCGTTCGACACGTCGACTGTTCACTAGTAAGCATGTGTGTCCCCTAGAGAAACGCCCAGAAATGTACCGCAGGTGTCCATATCACGTCCATATATCTGCCGGTTTGGACGATTTAGCAACAACCGGCTACGGGTCCAGCGTCGAACAAAAAGCGAACGTGTGTTGCCCTGCAGGTTGTGTTGTTCGGGACTGGTGTTTGCACTTCACACATGTCTTGGTACGAATGCAACCGAGGAACTAGAATCACCGCGCCGTCACTTCTGCAGCGTCCCATAAGAAATTCTTATCCATATGCAGCATCAGTTGTGCGGGCCTGTTTCTGGGGCAGTTGTGCGTGGCGCCCAAGACCCTGGACGGCCGATAGGGGACCGCTGACAGGGTGTCGACCCCGCCGTGTTGCCTCCTCAAAGCAGAGGCGGCAAGGGCCCGCACGCTTCGCACTCGAAACGGATCCCGATGCGCCGCCTCGCCCCGATCCTGCTTCCATGAGAGCCCATCCAAGCCCGCGTCTGTCCAACAACCAAACTTCCGTCGACGCCGTCAGTGCGCCACAACTCAATGACCCTGCCATCCCGGCGTCTTCCCCGAACGCGGTGAGCCGATCACGACAACCCTTCCACGACAACCCCTCCACGACACCCAACCCCGCCCCCCCCCCCGCGAGTATTGCTTTGGTGTCTTCCTGTCCGAAACATTGCCATCAGCGTATAAACACTGAGGATGAAATGCCGACATCTTCAGATGGCTCAGGAGTAACATTTCGCCCTGTCAATGACCCAGGCCCCGGCCCCCACGAGCCGCGACCCCCCGCGCCACCAGGTCTTCACAGTGGCCCCGCCTGCAAGACCCCTGGCTGTCAACGACAATGCCGTCAAGCATACCTTCGGGACATCATGCGCATTCAGTTCCCTCCATCCGTCAGCTCACCAGCGCTCGGGTCGCTGGGGCGGCAACCTCGACCCACGGGTCGGCCCAGGTTCCGACAGACCAGCGGAACCACAGCCGCGCCCGGGTCTGCCCCGAGCACCGACCCGGGGGACGCAGATTTGCAACCCCGCAAAACTTTCCCTCGTACACTAATACTGAGCCTACGAAGTCCCCTCCCAGCGGTCCTCCGCTCACTGCAAACGGTCCCTCCGCTCCGCCATAAAAAAGTGACTGCAACCCAGGCGCCCGAACGCCCACAGCTTCGGGAGGCTGGGGGTGCAGGTGGTGTGAGTTGCCCAACTGTGCGAAGCCGCGGGCCGGGGCGCCCGCGCAGGAGCGACCCCGATGGCGGCAGCGCCACACCTCGCCGGCGCGGCACATGAGACATGACCCCGCGGGGTGTGCAACCCCAGCGCCCCTCCAGAACCTAGTGAGCCTGTTGCAAGCACCCAATCACCGCGCAAACCACGCCGACTGATCAGATCGGGCAGTCAGAACCACAGGCACACTGGAATACAGTTGAGGACAGAACGTACATGCAGGCCGTACGGCAGAATGTAATAACATTCCAACCACATTACTCACAACGACACCCACAGGTGGGACGCGCGCGTACATGTACACGTGGTGCACATGTACAACGCTTGCTCGTACGTACCGTACTGCGACTATGCAAACAACACCAGCGTTGCTTTGCGGGTCTGTGGGTAACTCCGAGGTCGGTTTGATGGTGTGTGGGGACCGACCTCGGGACCACGACGGATAACCGGCAACTCCATAGCGCCCGAAACCGGAAACTCCAAAAACAACCAAACCCTGTAACTCCAACCCAAACGAAACAAAAACCGGCAGTTCAAATCCAACACCATCCGCCGTTTCCATCCGTCGGTGCCACCACCCGACCCCTCAACTCTGTCCAGTTGTCGGATGCAGCGGGCTCCAGAAGCCCACGTAAGCCCACGTACGCACGTAGAACACCAGTGCATCCAGCGCCAAGGCTTACACGCAGTGTAATAGGTTGTGTAGTTCCCCCTCTCCGTCTAACTCTGATTGTTGGGTACGACTCATGCGAGCTCCTTCGAAGCTTCGGCCCCCGACCCGGACCCCATTGCCATGAGCTGCGCCAGTTAATACTGCTGCTGCTGCTGCTGCTGCTGCTGTTGCTGCTGCTGCGTTCCCAGCCTCTGCGCCCGCCGAGAAGGACTGAGCAGCAAAGCGCGCCGCGGTTCAACCCCATCACCCGCACACAGCCCTCCGTATCCCAGCCCTCCGTATCCCAGCCCTCCGCATTCCAGCCCTCCGCATTCCAGCCCTCCGTACCCAAACTCTCCGTAGTCCGTACCCCAAACCTTCGTACCCTAGCCATCCGCATCCCAGCCGTCCGTACCCCAGCTATCCGCATCCACGTGCAAATGAAAAGTCAGATGAATTAAGGCACCAAGGCCTTACCCGCATCCTGCAGACAATGACAAGTGTGGAAGTGTCCCTAACATAACCCGACCTCCCGGACGCGGCGTCGGCACCTGCAGGGCAACCGATAGATACTCTCGGCCCCTCTGTCCCTTCCGACCAACCGACGAACCCACTAATCGACCGCCACCGCCACCGTCACCGCCACCGATGAACACAGCACGAGCAGAGCCCGGAGCCAATCACGCTGAGCCGCATTGTTGCCTCCGAGTCATCCTCTGCCTCTGCTATCCCATCCAACCATCCAACCAACCAACCAGCCACGCCTTCCCTTGCACCGCTGCGACCGCCCCTGGACCCAACCCACACCGGAGGACGGCTGCTCTCGGGGGCACCGCACGGGGAACGCGCCGGGCGGCCACCCGCTCTCTCACCCAACCCCCACCCACACACACACTCATGCTGGCTGGCTGGCTGGCTGGCTGGGTGGCTGGCAAGCCGAGTGGCTCGGCGGCTGGCTGGGCGGCTGGCTGGCTGGCTGGCTGGGTGGCTGGCAAGCCGGGTGGCTCGGCGGCTGGCTGGGCGGCTGGCTGGCTGGCTGGCTGGGTGGCTGGCAAGCCGGGTGGCTCGGCGGCTGGCTGGGCGGCTGGCTGGGTGGGTGCGTGGCTGGCTGGCTGACGCCGCCATGCTGACTCACACGGGTTACCGCCCAGCTCTGCTGCAGGGGCGGCCGAAAGACGGCTCGCCGCAGACGGCCTGCACCCCCCGCTGCGCCAGTTCCTGGCGGAACGCCTGGGCGCCCTCCTCCCCGTCCGAAAACACACTGATCGACACAGCGAGCTTGTCCAGGGAGTAGCGTCCGCCGTTGCTGAGCGTAATGTGGTCCTCGTCACCATCAGAGACCCGTGGGTCAGTGAGCTCCAGCTCCGGGTCGCTGTACCGCAGCGCGTGGTTGCTGTTGTTGCGCGTGAGTGCCGCTGCGAGGGAGCGGAAGGACGGCAGGGAGGGCAGCCCCGACCCCGATCTGAGGGACGAGGAGGACTGGTGGCAGAAAGACGGCTGCGAGATGGCGGCGGCGGGCAGCGTGCCAACGCTGCCGCGGCGGTTGGGCAGCGACGAGTCGGTGCCGCCGCCGCCGCCGCCGCCGCCGCCGCCGCCGCCGCCGCTGCCTGTGCAGCCGCTGGCGGTGGCGGCGCCGCTGGTGCGCCCGTTCGTGCTGCTCGGCCCCCATGCCGTCAACTTGCCGCCTCCGATGCTACCGCTGCGGGTCCTTAGGAGGCCTCCAGACTGGGTGAGGCTCCGTTGGCTAGTGCTGCCGCTGCTGCTGCCGCTGCCTCCGCAGAGGCTTCCGCCACCGACGCTACTGCCGCCCCGTAGAGGGTGGCTGAAGTCGGGCTCCCCGTCGTCGTCAGAGGCATCCCCGCCGCCTATGCCGCGCAGCGCTCCTTCGACTTCGAAGTAAAGGCGGTGGCCCAGCGCTAAGACGGCGTCTGCCTGCGGTGTGAAAATTACGCGTCCGGTCAAGCAAATCACGCGCCAGGTTGAACGATTACTGTTACGACGGTTTGGACTGACTGTTGGGCGATATGGGTGTGACACATCAATTAAAGCTTGACTTGAAAGGCTGCATATTGTTGGACGGCATCATATTTGCCCATTCACGACAAGAGATTTGGTTGCAGTGTGACGGGTTTGAAGGTAAGAAAACAATGCGAAGGCGGAGGCCAGGCTCGTAAAAACTGGCCTGGAATATTTGACTTGAAAACCAGAGTATTGGATAGGTGCGAACAAGACTTCTTGCGAGTCCGCGCCTGCCTCAACCCTCACGCCTCACCCACCGCTTGCGAAAGGACTGCAGGTATATGCGCCACCACAATGTTGGAACCCCTGGGCACCAACGCAATAGGTACACTGCAAAGATAATGAAAGTATTTGTGTCAAGGTCCAGACCTGCATGAAGGCCTCGCGCCGATGATAAAGTGAGTCCGGTGACGAAAGCTAAACTCCTACCGCCCCACACCGTCAGCACCAGTTCACCAAACAACATAAAAGTTAGGATGAATTACTTACTGATCCATGCCAATGAAGGACCTCCGAAGGAATCGGTAGCACTCGAGGCCGTTCACGGCTGCTGCTTCCAGCGCTGTATTAAATTTAATGCGCGGGTGCAAGTCTCGCTGAATTCGCACCCCCTTGATGTGAACAAGCTGAGAGAAGGCCTCCGGTCGAGGAAAGCCGTCCGAAGGAAGCCCTAGGGGAACGGAACCGCAACGGTCCCGCTCTGCCAAAGCACATGCTTGGCTGTATCGGGTTGACACTGTTTCAAACATGGGCGAATACGTGACCATAGCTTTGTTACGCTTTGCCCGTTGTTGCTATGGGCACAGTGGACACATCTGCGAAATCAAGCACACACTGTTGTGATCCAGCTAACACGATTGACGACGTTTCCGGTGCTGCGGAGGCTAAAGGTACTCCCGTACGAGATGCGAGGCGGATCGTCGCCATCGTCCTGCCAGTCCCTCAAGTGCGAATGCCACTATAGTAAATACAAGAGTAACTAATTTTAGCTGACAACCCCTGTGGTATAGCACGACGTCGAAGAATTCGTTATCTTATTTGGGCCATCTCAGCTGGGTACATACTGGTACATCTGGTTGTTGCCGCCGCCTTTGTTATGAAGAACCCGAACGTAATCAAATGTTCTGTTCTGTATAAGTTTTTCCATTGCTGCACAAATGGTCGTCCGCTGAATGCTGTGGTCGAAGCTAGACAACCACGATTTGGTAATGTGGCGGGCTTGCAGTTGCTAAGTAATCAAATCAAGCATAGACTTAAGTAACCAAATTGAGGCAACTCTTACCTAGACTTGTTACGACGTCAGTACTCGGGCCCCTTTCTACAACCTCCTTTCCCGTTAGTCACATCTTTGGGTGCGTCACGTTAGGCTCAGTTGAACTAACGCAATCTAATTATTTATGGCGACGTTCAAACCTTGAACGACGGAGGGCGAGAGGACACAGCAGTGTCCCAGAAGTGCCGCAGACCTTATGACTCATCGTCCCAAGCTTTGGGCACCGCTAAGGTTGACGGGCCAAGCGGTTGTAAACGGTCTTCAACGATGTGCTCGTAAGTCCAGACGAGCCGCTCAGAAGATGAAGGAGTCTCGTTACCCGAAAGGGCGAATGTGACGTTGTTCGGACGCCTCGTTGGACGCCTCGTTCCTCGCCTCGTTCCTTGTGCTAAGCAGGCTCTCTGCGTTAGTACACCACACAGCCACAAAAGTTTTACAACTGACAACTTGCAATTGGCAGACACGGCTCGGGACTTCACCTGGCCCGGAATGGCACCAGCAGGCCGCCAAGGGCCTGGCGCCGCGACTCGCTTTCTCCCAGGGGGCAGCGGAAGCACGCGGTCGTCAGCTGAACCCAGCGTCCCCGCCAGCCATCTGCCGGGGAGACACTATGCGAGAGATCGGTGGGGCTGCCACCCGCTAGGGGTCGCACAGCCTCATACGACCGGGGCCCGGCCCGGGCTGCTGGGTGCTGACTGAAACAGTCGAAGACATGCTTGACGCAACGGCATGGCCACGCACCGACACGCCACGGACTTACTCGTGGCTGCGACAACATCCACAATGACCGCGAGATGGTCAGCATGTTCGGCACGGGCCCGGTGGCACCCCTGGGACACGATGCCAACCACGCCGCTTCGTTTCCCGGCAGGGCGGGTGTGGCGCTTTCAACACTTTACAAGGGTACGGGCTAGGACAGCTGCCCGGACAGCGACGATGAGATATATACACAGTACTGACGGATCTGTTCATATGCTCAACCACAATAAGGCAGCGCATGCCGTATCGCGGTTGAGCATGTGGGCAGATCCGTGTGATATATGTGCGATACGTGTGTGTGATACGGCAGCAGGTGCGGTTGCATTCCTAAACACACGTACCACACACACGTACCACCCCAGGCCGGGCCTTGAACACCGCCACACGCGGCTGGCGGCCTGCATCGCGCTGCGCTGCGAACGGTAGGGGTCTACGGGACGCAGTGCGTGTCGGCCGAGCAGGGATGGGAGCTCCTGAAAAGCCAGGTGTGATGGACACCTGGGTCCAGACCTACCTAACGCCCTGGCGGGCAGCTGGTTTCCGGCGGGGCGGGGCCAACCCTCACCGCAATCCGCAGCCTCCAGGCGGACATCAACACCGACTGGCGGACAGCCGCAGGAACGGTCCTGGACCACCCAGAGCGTGCAGCGGGACTAGACTCGGAGGACGCACTCCCTGCACGGTTCGTAGAGCGGGTCGGGTGGCGGATAGGGGGAAGGACGTGCATCAAGTCGGGCAAGCGCACAGTAGCGCACCTCGCAACCCAGCTACAGCAGCAGATGCACGAGACAACGGAACGACGGGCCCATCTGCACACAGCCGACGAGAGGGAGGCCCGAATGCAGCCGCCAACGGAAGCGGAGACAGTTGCGGCCGTGGCCGATGCAACCGCGATGGCGTCTGTGCCCGCCCTGTCTGTGCCCGCGACGGCTGTGGCTCGTCAAGTGGGAAAAGAGAACAAGGAAACACTTTTGGCGCCTGGCGGTTGACGGGGTCCACCTACCCGGCAACACCCATCTTCATGGCTCCCTACCCGACCGGTGCGGGTGCGGTGGCTTCGGAGGGGCAGGGCACCACACAACCTCGCCGCGAGCACACCATGTCTGGGAATGATGCCCGGTGGCACAGGCCGTGGTCCAACAGATAGCCGCCCACGTACCCGGGCCAATCACCCGGGCGCAGGTGTGGCTGGCGGAGGCTCCGCAAGGCGTACAACAATGTGTGTGGGACCATCCAGTCTATCAGCATTAACAGCCATGGAACACGCGCGGATGGGACTGAGGGCAGCGACCCGAGACACGACCGCTCCCCACGAAGGGACGGCGGTTTTTGCACTGACAGGGGCACATCTCCGAGCTGCTCATGAACGCGCCCCGGGTGCGGCAAGGACTTGAGAGTTGAACCGCGGGCTACGTCGGCCAGGGGAAGACTGCCCGTACACATTTTCGGTCTTCGTCCGCGGTAACTCCCTTGCACCGGTTAGTTTCAATGCGCAACGTCTGCCTTGTTGGACCCAGATCGCGTCGCGACTCCGTTTTGCAGAAAGCTTGCAGGAGGTGCGCTGGAAGTGCCCCTTGCAGGCGGGACCGTCCCGAGGCACTTGGCGCCGTAGCGCCGCACACAGCTTGCCGCCAGAGGCAGCTTGTCCTCAACCGCACTGCTGTACTGAGACCGTGCTGATCAGGTGCCGGTCAACAGTATATGGTCAAAGCACGGCGAACGCACCTAGCTGGTTTTGGAGGGTACGACAGTACGATTGTACGGAGATGGTCACCCTCTGCGGCCAACGCATGCTCCCTGGTGCCACGGCCTGGGATTGCTGCCTCACGAGTGAACGTTGAGGCAGCCAGGAAGAGATGCCCGAGAGGCAGCATGTCGACAAGCCAACAGCCAGACATAGCAGGCCTGTTGGCTACTGATTACGATATCCGATCGGTAGCCGGGTGCCGTGCGGTAGGTGTCCTCCGCAATGCCGATCTGTGGCCTGCTGTAGTAAGCACATGTCGCGCAGGGCCGCTTGTCTCCAGGGTTTGTTTCACCTTGCCCTTCCTCCCCCCGCCCTTGCGCTGGGCCAAGGCGGGGCCTGTGTGCCGCCTTCCGACTGGCCGGCCTCCCTCCACTTCACCCGACGCCCCGGCTGGCGTCCTGGCGATGGGAAACAACCCAGATCCAAACAAACAACCCAGATCCAAACAACCCAGATCCAAACAACCCAAACCCAAACACTCCGAACCACTGCTCCTCCAAGACAGCAACCACGCCGGGGCCGCATCGGGGAGGGGGCCGGAGACCCGGGATGGGACTGGCCCCGGCCCCTCCAGATCGGCAAGGTCCTCCGTGATGATGATGATGATGATGATGATGATGATGATGATGATGATGATGATGATGATGATGATGATGATGATGATGATGATGATGATGATGATGATGATGATGATGATGATGATGATGATGATGATGATGATGATGATGATGATGATGATGATGATGATGATGATGATGATGATGATGATGATGATGATGATGATGATGATGATGATGATGATGATGATGATGATGATGATGATGATGATGATGATGATGATGATGATGATGATGATGATGATGATGATGATGATGATGATGATGATGATGATGATGATGATGATGATGATGATGATGATGATGATGATGATGATGATGACGATGATGATGATGATGATGATGATGATGATGATGATGATGATGATGATGATGATGATGATGATGATGATGATGATGCCTCGGCGGGCCGCCTGGCGAACCCACACCGCAACAACCAACGGCATCGTCAACACCGGGCTGCGCCCCGGCGACGGCATCCCACTACAGCCAGCGCCGAGTCCGCAGCAGTCAGCAGTCAGCACCTCGGAGCTCCGAAACCAGCATCTTTACCACCATCCCGTTGTCGCCATCACCCTCATTCCCGGGCTCATAACTCCGTCCTGTCCGATGGCAACCTCGTGGCACCCGCGGCCGCGGGATCAGCTTCGTCCCGCACCACGGGGGTGCTGCCGTACGGGAATACCCTTGACCGCCGACGCTGCTCGTCCAGTCCCTGTACGGAGCATCATTACATCACAACGACACGCACGCACAATAGCAGAGGGTTCCCGTCTGGCACGGGTGGCACGGGTGCCCGCCGGGGGGGGGCATGCGGGCTTGCGGATCGATCGTGACAGCTTGCACGGGTTGGGCCGCGGGACCCGGGGGTACGGTATGATGCAGCCGTTACAATGTGGACCCTTCGTCCCGATCAGACGATCCAACGGGCCTAGACATGACACCACGGGCTCTGCGGGTGTGGGAGCTGCTGGCCCCGGCTCTCAAGGCCGCCGAGCCGGTGCTCGTGACGGGCGACGACGGCTGCGGCAAGTCCGAGACGCTGCGCGCGCTGCTGAGTCTGCTGCAGCATCGCGACCTTCCCCTCGAGTACATCAGCCTAACCCCAGGTAACCCGCCAGCTAACCCACCCGCCGCACCCGCCTCGACCGCCTTCAACCGGCCTTATCCGCCTCCAACCCGCCACCTCGCCATCCCGCGCACCCACCCACTCACCTCGAAGAGCGGCCCAAACGCCGGCAAGCGCACGAAGCGGCCAGTGCCCCGCTGGACGCGCAGCTGGCCGTTGTGCCACACGACCCGGCCGCGGCTGATGGTGGTGACCACCTTGCCCTGCGCCAGGGCCGCGGGCGGAAAAAAGGGTTTCGGGGCCGCAGGGATATCACAGGACACGGCGGGTTGCAAGGGACACAATTTGGGAGGCGAGGGCTTCTGCGGCGCGAGGGTTTTCGTCTCGGGTGGTTCGGGTCGGGTTCAGGTTTACTCGGACCGACTCGATGGGGCGCGAGGCGCGGTACCAACGGCATTCAGGATCTAGATCATTGGGTGCGGCAGGGGTACGGCAGAGACAGGAACTGGGGATGGCCGCGCGTTTCTCTTCTCCTTAAAACACCTGGAGAACACGGTCTGCGAAGTCGCGCGGGCAATCGCCAATCGGCAATGAGTGCGACCAGCCGTACTGATCTGTAGCGGGTGGTACAACCGCGGCGCCCCGGCCAAGGAGACCGCGTTGCCACTGCCGGCCGGAGAAGAACCTCGACTTCTGGGCTGTGCTCGTGTGCCGTACCTGGATCCGCTTTCCCTCATACACGTTGGTGTCCATGCGGCTGTGGTGGGAGCCCACGCCCAGCGTGTGAGTGACCCGTGGGTCCAGCAGGATGACGTCAGCGTCGCTGCCCGCCGCGACGCGCCCCTTGCGCGGGTAGATGTTGAAGATCTGCGCAGCCGCCGTACTTGTCATACGAACAAAGTCAGAGGGCGTGGAAAGGCCTGTACGACAGGGGTGGGTACGGGATCCGGCACATCAGGGTGGATCAGCCGCAGTGAAAGGCGTCTGGAGTCTCTGGGCCAGGGCAAGGAGGCGGAGGACTGGGTATGCTCGTAGATGAGCAGCACGCCCCCTTCGCAATTTCACGCGTGTGCCGATCATCGTCAAAACTGTTCTCGCCGGAAGCGCAGGGCTACAGATCTAGCCGTACAGATCATCATCTGTGAGGCGAGATTGCCAGAACTGTGATCACCGTTCTTGTCGCGCCGCCCGTTGACCGCTGGCCGTACGGCAGCGCATAACTTACCCGACACGACCATCTCCTGCCAAGTCACGTGCAGCCGCTCCTCGATACCGTTGACCCCGTTGGGAATTCGGGTAAAATCGTTGCGACCGGCGGCCTTCTGGGTGCTGTTGAAGACCGCGTGGTCGGTGGCCACCAGCTGCAACACGCCACTCGCCAGCGCCTACGTGCGGCGGCGGGGGTGGTGCGCGGGGGTGGTGAAGCGGTAAGTGCCAGTACCAGTGCCCTCGCCTTGCCCGACCCTCACGGGGGGGCGGCGCTGGCAGCAACGCAGCAATCAGGAGCACAGAGATGCAAGCCTGTGGGGTTTCCATAGACGAGAAAGGTAGCAGGCCGGCCGGCAGGGATGCAAGTTCGCGACGGACGGAGAGGGGCCGAACAGGCCGCGAGAGAAAGGAATCAAGGACGGATACCGATCCAGCAGTCGCTCGAGCGCCTGACAACGAGGGCGGAAGGCTGGCGCTCGGCTTTGAGCGCTGCACCTCAAGACGCGGCCAGCTAATGGCGCCCAAGCCTGTGACCCCCTAGACCCTCGCTTTATCCTGTCGTGTGCGGCCTTACGAAGGGCACCGCAGCGCAGCGCTGTCCGGTTCGAGCTTTCCGAATCGGTCTCTCAGACTCACACAAGCCTCGCCCCGCTCGCTCCCTCCCGTCCGCTCCCGACCGCTCCTGCCCCCCTCCTGGCCCCACCTTCCTCAGCGCGGGCCCGTGCTCCGCACTCCGAATGGGCGGACTCATCACGAAGGCCGCCGCCCGCGTGAAGTTGGAGTCCCACAGCGGGCTCTCATCCAGCGCAATACCGGAGGCCACCGGCTCGCCGAACACGCGCTGACCGGCACGCCGCGCGCGGGCGACCTGTGGTGGCCAGGGAGTTTGCGTGGCGGGGCCGTGGCACGGGTTGGGGTTGGGGGCCGCGCGCGCGCGGGTTGGGACCTGATGCGGGAAGGTTGAGGCAGATGGGGTGAAGGGAAGGCCGGGCAGGTAGGGGCAGGTGGGTGGTGGCCTAGGGGCGGCACAGGCGGCAGTGGAGCGTGAGACAGCCACGGCAGACAGGGGCGGTTAGGTCGGGGATTACAAGAAACCCACACCCAGAGAGGTCAGGGAGGAGGGGTGGTATATGTGGCGAGGCATGCCGGGGGTCTGTAAGGAGTTTCGGACGGGGGGCCGTGGCACGAGGGGTCGGGTAACCCCGGGTTGTGGGGCACCTGCGGGCGACACGGTTCCTCGACAGTTTGTGTAGTGCAGCGGAGCCAGCTTCGTGGGCAAGCAGCGTGGCGCGGTGCAGTGCAGTGCAGTGCGGTGCAGCGCAGCGCAGAGCAGCGCAAAGCGTGTGGGCGATGCGGAAGCGCTGAGGTGGTGGCGGGGTTAACCCTAAACCCTAACCCCGGTAACAGTTTCAACCAAGACCCTAACCCTCAACTCCCCGCCAACCTGCCAGGTCACGTGCCGTACGCACCTCCTCCATCGCGTCGATGCTCATGACGTGTACGACATACAGCGGCACGCCCAACACACGTGCCAGGCGGATGGCGCGGCCCGTGGCCTCCCCCTCCAGCACGGCGGGCCGCGACAGCGCGTGACCCTCGGGGCCCCGAATGCCCTCAGCCAGCAGTCGTGCCTGAAGGGGCCCGGCGGTAAATGTCAGGTCGGCACGCAAACGGACCCGACCGACGGCCCCCGGGGCATTGTGTTGTGTCCGGGTGTGCGGTTTCCGCGGTGGAATTTTGACGCAGGTAAGGAAACAGGGCGGGGAAGGACAGCGCAGCCCGAGGAGGGCCAACGGCACGTCAGAATCAGACGGTGCGCAGATTACCGTACACCGAAGGTGACACCCTAACCGTGGCTAAGGCTGGAGGTCCCCCGGCAGCCCCGCAAGCGTCCAAATACGGCTCACCCCCGCCCGCCCCCGCCCGCCCTTTCTGTGTGCCCCTTGCCTGCAGCCACGCGACCGTGTCGCCGTTCTCCGCGTGGACCTGCGGGCGGACCCACGGGTCGAGAGCGGCCCCAGGTGAAATGCGCACGGACGACGACGGCGCTGGACAGGTCTTGAGGGTGTTGCGGAGGCTGACGGGGATCGCCCGTCGGGTGCCTGGCTGACCCCTGCCACCGCCCTTGGCTGGCAGCCCTCCAGGCCACCAACGTTCGGGCCCCTGCCGCTCATGCGGCATCCGCGTCGGGACGACATTCTCTGGCGACGCATGCGCGGCGGGTCCGTGTGCCGCGCACAGTACAGCGCGGTACGGCACGACACGGCACGACACGGCACGCTCCGGCGCCGTCGTTCAATTTTCCCAGGTTGGGCACCCAACGGCTGAATCCCAGGTTCCAGGTTCCAGGTTCCGGGGGGTCATTTGGGCAGCTGGGCTCGTTTGGGCCGAAACGGCCCAACCCCCACGCGGCTGTGAGGCTGTTGTAACACGCGGGACTGGCTTCGCGACAGATTCGGGGACTGGCAAACGCGGGGAAGGGTCCAACGCGAGGAAAGGCCCCAACCGAGCAATCACGAGACAATCACCAAGCAATATTCGTCGGACGTCAGGGCGTTAGACCCACCATCGGCAGGGCGCCCAGCTCGCGGCAGCGCTGCAGCCCCTCCACCAGCTCCGCGTCCGTCACTTGGAGCACATTCTGTGAGTGTGGGGATGGGGGAGGGGAGGGGGAGGTAGGCGGAGGGGAGGGGGAGGGGGAGGGGCCAGCCAGTCGTCGT
Organism: Eudorina sp. 2006-703-Eu-15; assembly: GCA_003117195.1. Classification (NCBI taxonomy): domain Eukaryota; kingdom Viridiplantae; phylum Chlorophyta; class Chlorophyceae; order Chlamydomonadales; family Volvocaceae; genus Eudorina; species Eudorina sp. 2006-703-Eu-15. Next base: position 2,093,457 of record BDSI01000002.1, on the reverse strand, counting down.
GCAGGGCAGGGGGGCGGGAACCATGCCGGAGTTAAGATTAAGATACCGGTACGATATGGGACGAGACCGTATTCGGACGGAGGGTATCGACGGTACAAAGCGAGTCGCGTGCGATGAAGGGGGCCGCATCGCGAAGGATTAAAAATACGAAGGTGTGTACGACGTCCGAGCAAGGGAGGGACACGTGTCACAGGTCTACGGCATGTCGTACACACGTGCGACGGCGGTCCTCGGGCGCCCGATCGACACTCGCGGTACTGTACGACACCGCCCACCCTAACTGGCTGGCGCACGCGCACCCGCAACGCGCGCATATCTGCCCCCGGGCGCTCCAGCCGATGTGCCGTACATGATATGCACGATTGTCGTACCTTATACGCCATGAAGAATTTGAAGGAGTTGATGCCCTCCCGGACCAGCTCTGCCATGTCCAGGGCGACCTGCGGGAGTCCGGACCGAGCATGTGTTTTATGTATGTACGGTAAACACAAAATACACCGCATGTAACGTTCATTCCTTCATGTATTTGTAACTGTATAACCCCAATCGCTACCACATCAATCTCTCTCTCTGGTGTCAGACGCGTTTCCTGGATGGGTCAGCCGCTCATCCCGTCGATGACCGAACCCGAGCCCCCCTACAGCCTTCAAGAGATCGAACCCAGATCCCTTGAGAGCCGCGTGCCCCGCCGGCCGACCGTCGGCCACTTCGTACTGCACACATGGTGTACGGGTGCCGTACCTTGTCGTCCCACCGAGTGATGGCCATGTGGAACCCGTAGTCCATGCAGCTGCGGGACGCCTTTTCCTGCGGCCCAGTGCGACAGGAGCAGTTACCAGACCCAGCGGACCGTGTTGCCAACGGTCACTCAAGAGAGGCGTCGAAGGGCATCCGTTGACCGTCAACGGCAGTCAACGGCGAGCCCGGTTGTTGCAAAACTTCGCTGCGGTCTCGGTGTATCGCGGCCCGCCCAGCGATCCGAAACGGTTGTGTCACAACGCGAGATGCCCTGCTGCACGAGGGTCTCAGCCGGGCCCACGTCCGCTTTGGCACCTGCTGGCTTCATACCGAGCCCCCGCCTGCCTGCCGTACAGGCGACTGAACGGTACGGCAAACCATCATAATTTCACAGATCCCGCCCTCCAACCCCCACCTTCCAGGCCTCGTACCCCGCCAGGATGTCGTGCTGCACCGGCAGCGCGAAGTCGATGTGCATCGTGGTGCCGCCCGCCAGTGCCGCTGCCTGGCCGCTGCAGTCCGGGGGCGGGTTCCCCGTCAGGTGCGGTGCGGTGCGATGTTGTATGAAAAAAGAAATAAACCCGAAAAAACAAGCCCGGGCGGTGCGGTATGTGAGGGGAAGGCCACGTCACACCACAGCATGACCACAGCACAGCACAGCACGGCTGCCAACCCAGAGGCCCCGGTGGGCAACGCTTGCTCCTAGCGGGCTCCAGGAGCCCGTGGTACGGCGCCTAGCCGCCTGCACCACCAGCGGGGCTTTTGCGTTGGCTCTGCTAGTGCTGCTGCTATCGCTGCTGCTGCTGCTGCTGCTTCTCCTGCCGGAAGGGGCCCTGCGGCGGGTGCCTCTGCCTGCCGGGCCGGATCTGGTTGGTTCGGGCGCGTGATGCCTTCCCGTGCTTGCGGCTCAGCCTGTGCTCTTCGTGCCCGGCCACGGGGGGGAGGAGGAGGAGGTACTGACCTGAAGAAGTCATCCGCGGTGACTGAGCCCATGAAGGGCATGTCCAGGTGGGTGTGCGGGTCGATGCCGCCCGGCATGACGTACATACCGGCGGCGTCCAGCACCGTCGCGCCCGCCGGAGCCTGCGGGGCCAGGGGGAAGTGGTCGCTGTCGTCAGGGTTGTGGGTGGCCGGGTCAATCGGCTTTTGGGGTGGGGTTAGAAAGAAAACAACCTCACAAAACCCAAACCACCTCACTTGTGGGGTGGGTGTGGGTGGCCTGCCAACATGTGAAAGACGGGGGCGTGGTGGGTTTGAGCCCCACCCCACACACAAAGGTGCGCGAGGGGCCGCAATCGCTGTCTTATTGACAAAAGAGGGGCACAGAAATCATATTGGGGTGCACGAACGCGGCGCGGCGGGTGGAGGGCCGCGGGCATCGAGAGCCACACAAGGGGGCCCACGGCCCAGCCCTCCCTCCTGGTCACTCGCCAGGACCGAACGGAGCAGGTCCAAGAACCCCGTCCGGTGTCGTCACGCCTTCCACCGGGGGTCACGCGGGGTCTGAGGCGGCCGCACGGGGTCTGAGGCGGTCACACAGGGCCTAACATTGGGTACACGTGATTCCAGCTCCGAACCCGGCGCCGACCCGGCCAACCGCTTTGTCGCCACCACCGTGCACCGCCACCGTCACGGTCACCTTCGCCGTGACCCTTGGCTTGCCTGAATGTCCGGCGCCACCTGCGCAATCAGGCCGTCCTGAATGAGGACATCCGCAGCCAACGCCTGGTCGTGATTGACGACCGTGCCACCCTGCGTGTGAGTTTGCAGCCACGGCCCGGAGGGGAGGGGACCGGGTCGGAAATGGTGGGCAAGGGAGCGGGAGGGCCAGGCAAGGAAGTAGTAGTGTTCAGGTAACAGGTTCGGTGGGGCGGTGGCCAAGGGGGAGGGAACAATCGAGGAAGGAGGCATTAAGGTGGCGGGGATGATATGGCGCACGCAATTTCGAGTCGAGGGGATTGTGGTGACGAGGGGCAAGGGGTATCAACGCGGATTGTAGGTGCTATGACATATGCGGCGCGAGTTTGGTAATTACGAAAACGTTTCGTTGATGCCAAAGGGTTCGCGTTTGGACGGTGCGTTGTCTAGGGTTTTAACATCGTGTCTTAGTCCATATGGTACCTTGATCAGGATGACGTCCGCGGCCCTGACACATGTAGCAATAATTAAGATCGTTGAAAAGCCTAGTGCATATGATGCCCGCCAGACGTCGCGTGATAAGTGCATGGCGATAAGGCGGTTGGCGGAAACCTTGATCTTTGTCCAATGGATAATGAAAACTATGCAACGCAAATCAATGATAATCAATTGGAAAACTACGGATTGGGTTAATCGGTAAATATGAGTCTGAACAGGTCGCAATTTAGGTACGTATACTACACTTGCTTGCTCTCAATCACAATGGCAGGACTTGCAGAGGATATACGAAGTGTTACGAACGGTAGCACGAATCTTACAGGAGCGCACAAATACAGTGCAGCGTCTCCGTAGTCAGCGTAGTTGCATTTTGTGACAGTTGCGTGGTTTCAGAGCGGGGCGCGGAACGATACCCAAACTTGCGTTGCGTCAGGACCTATGGTGCAGGAATATGGCAGTGCAGTGATGGTCGCCTAAGCCACCATTCGGCGTCCGGCCTAGGCGTGCTTGAAGGCGCCAGAACAATATCCCCACCCGCCTGGCCCGCCCGCTGCACGAACCTTCCAACTCGCAAGGATGAAGCCCGAGTACCTATGTGCGTTCTGTTGGACTTATTCAGGGGGAAGTTAGGGAGTTCACCAGGCTGTTCAGGACGGCAAGGAGTTCCTGCATGACCTAATGGACCTCCGGCTGCATGATGCCTGGCTGCAGCTGTGAACCCATGCTTCGCTCTTGGCCCAATCCTGGAACCCCGTCTAGCCGGGCGGGGGGTGGCAGGCGCTGTGACGACGTGAAGCCCGTTTACAACAAGTTAACAGATATCGAACCGTGGCAGCATCCAACCAGCAGATCCTGGACCGGGCACTTAGTAGTGAGTTTGTGATTTGCGACAAATATGTTGACTGCCGGGGCATAGCAGAGAATATGTGCGCGGCTCGCCTCCGCTGGGAGTTTAGCAGCTGCCCGTTTTCAAAACTTGACCTGAAGCCGTTGGTCTTCAGGTTTCACCAGGACATGGGCAGTGGGTAGGTTGACTCATTGCTTGGAGTTATTTACTAAGCGTATCGGAACTGGATGAAAGCGAGAAACATGGTTCCGGAGCATCAGCGCTCGGCTGCACTTTGCGCGGGACGGCTTCCGTTCGTCGCTTCCCAAATCCCAATCCACTTTTGCAAATTTCAGTTACATATGCCAAGATGTACGTTTCTATCAGCCGCCGTGCGGTTGTCTGGCAGTGACTTTAAACGGAGCTGTTACAAGCAGAATTGTTTTGCGAAAGGCATAATCTTGCCACTTACGTTCTCGAGCCATGGACCCCAGCACCCAGTCCACTGGTAACGGGAGCGAGCCGAACGCTCTTTGGTCCGTCCTCTTCACATCGTCCCAAGAGCAACATGCACCGCTTTTCGAAAGCGAGCCGCAGCTACAAACCCAGCCGCCGCAGCAACAACACAAACAGCTGCTCGAACATCAGTCACAGGTTTGCGGTGCAGGAGCGTTGGTCCCTGAAGGTCCATCCCTGAAGGACATGCCGAACCCTGGCCCGACCGAAACCAGCCCCAACCTGGGAGCGGGCTGCGACCAACCAGCGGACACAAATCATGTGACGCGGCCCCCGGCATCCGTATCCAGTCCTACAGACGACATTCTCCGCCATCCCTCGCCTCCGCGCGACATTATTCTCCCCCCCGCCCTGGCGACGGAGTCACAGCCCCAGTTGATTCCACCGCAGCCCACACCATCCGCCGCAGCTTCTTCCATTCCTGCAGCGTCAGAGGAAGCGCGAACAGCCGGTCCGACCGACCCGGACCGCTCTGCCCGCGAAAATGATACGCCAAGTGTGAAAGACTCGGGCACCAGGAATGAGGCAGGGACGGTGCCGGCTATGGCGGTGGCGGCCCTGCCGCCGCCCTTGGCGCCGGAGTCGTTGCCACCACCGTCCCTCGCCCTGGACCTGAACCTCTCCTCCAGCGCCCCTCCGGAGCCACCCAACCTCGAACTGGAGGGCTCCACTGCAGCCGCCGCCGCCGCCGCCGCCGCCGTCACGAGCCCCACCGACCGCGATCAGCCGACTCCTACAGCTGAGACTGATGAGGGTGGGAAGACAGCGACTACTGCCTCGGAGAATGAGCCAGCAGACGCTGCCGCACAGCCAACCGACAAGGACGTGGATGGGGCAGCGGCTGACGAGCCAGAGACGGGACCGGGGGCGGGGACGCACTCGACCGGGGCCCTGAGGGACGACGCAGCGCCTCGGCTGCCGACGCAGGAGATCCTCCTCGAGGACGATCTGGAAGACCCAGATGCAGATCCCGTACCGGCGGCTGCCGGCGACGGGCACGCTGACGGCGATGACAGCGACGGCGGCGGCGGCGCGGGGCGGCGGCTAAGACGGCTGCGGCGCGCGCAGACCCCCACGCCCGCGGCGGCGCCGGAGCCTTCTTCGGCCCAGAAACGCAAAGCGGATGACGGCGCCCATCGCGATGAGACCCACGGCGCCGCCGCCGCCGCCGCCGACGGCGCCGCCGGCGAGGCCGCGGGCGAGCGCCGGCCCGCCAAAGCGCTTCGGAAGCGCGTGGTTGTTCGGAGCGCGGTGGGGGACGAGTTTGACGACATGCTGCCTCGGCCGGCGGGGGAGGAGGAGGGCGGTCCGGAGAGGGCAGCTGGCGACCAAGGTGGGGCGGGGCCGTGGCCGGGGCGGTTTGGACGGGACGGTTCGAACGGTCCACTCGTCAACTTGTTCTAGGCGCTTTCTCACCCGGCCGTCGCCGTGGCTGCCGCCTTGTGTCCGCGCAGGTGCGGCCAAGGAGACCGCAGCTGTGGGCGCCAGCGGCTCCGAGGCCGGAGCCGAGGCTGCGGGCGAGGGCGAGGAGGGTGACGCGGAGGAGGAGGACGGCGGAGGCGGAGGCTGCGGCGCGGGGCCGGCGGAGGACCCGGAGGTGGCCAAGCAACGGCTGCTGAGAGGTACGACGTGTACGACATGTGTTATTTGTGTGAGCACGTGCGGGAGTACGGTACCAGCGGGCTCGCAGGCTCACCTGCAGGTCTGAGACCTCTGTAGGGTGCCTCCTGCGCGACCTCACCGACCTGCGGCCCGACCTCCAACACCAGCCCTAGCCCACTCAGGGCTCCGTGCCCCGTCCCCTGGGCTCAAGTCCGGGTCGTCCTCTCTAGGGGCTTGATTATTCGTATGGTTGTTGCGCCCCCATTTTGCCCGCACCGTGCCCGGCCCGGCCCTGCCCTGCCCCGCCCTGCCCTGCAGAGGCCGCCCTGAGGGACCGTATCGGCGGCCGGGCGGTGGCGGAGGCGCCCGTGCGGCCGCTCACCGACGTGCTGTCCCGCATCATGGCGCGTCAGAAGAGCCTGGTGGAGAGGTGCGGCGTGCGCCGCCTAGAAGGGGGCCGGAGAAGTCGGCGCGGGGGACAGAGCGGGGTCGGGGGCGGGGCGCGGGAGGAGGGGGGAGGGTCGATGGGGCTGCCGCTTTGTGCGGTGTGGACCTGGAGAGGGGAGGTGATGCGAATGTAGCCTGTCCCGCCCTGCCCCGCGACGCGGTGGCGATAGGAGTCGCGGTAGTGGCGGCGCAGGTGGAGGCAGTGGCGGGGGGCAGGCGGTAGCAGGGGGACAGGGAGCTGTTGTCCCCACCCACTCGTGGAGGGAGGGGGTCCGTCAGGTTGGCATGCAGCATTGCAGCTGGGGCCACGAGGTCGGAAACCATTTGAGACTCACCTGGACGTCACCTACGGGCGGAGCATCGCGCCCATGTTGTGCTCAGAAGTGTAGAACCATGGGGCCTTCCTTTCGCGCGCGTTCGACGGTCCGGTCTCAGCACGCCACGAGCCCTCCTACACCTCCCCTCCCCCCCCCCACATCGGAACATGGCGCTGACACAGTCCGCCGCCTTTCCAGTGAAACGCGCATGTCGTCCTGTCGTGGTCAAAAGGAAACCACACGCTCATACTGGGATGGGTCGGGGGAGCATCCTACCTCCGCCGCCGTTGACGTTGACGTTGCCCCACTGGAACACACTTTGTCCCACACGGCAGGACGCGCGCCAACGCGCCTGTCTCGGACGAGCCGCCCCCTGCGGCCGCGGCCCCGCCGCCGCAGCCCGCGGCCCCGCCCACATTCAACGTCCGTGCGCTGATGCAGAGCCTCGCACAGAGCAAGCAGCAGCAGAACCAGCAGCAGAGCCAGCAGCCCAAGCCCACGCTTCCGGTACAGCAGCAGCCGACGGGGCCTGCCTGTGTATCTGCCGCGGCGACGGCGGCGGCGGCAGTCGACGGCACGCTTGCCCCGGCATCACAGTTGGATCTGGATCTCCGGTTACACGGCAGCAGCGAGGCTGCCGTGCCGGCCCTGGATCTGCAGATGAGCCAGGTGGCGACGGGCACAGCGGCGCAGTCGCAGCCGGATGGAACGGGCAGCGGCGGCGGGGCGGCAGCGGGCGACATCGAGATGGTGGATACGGCGGCGGCGGTGGGCGGCAACGGCGGCGACGCCGACGACGACCTGGTCGTGGAGGGCGAGGTGAGACGCTTGCGGGTGAAGGACAGGGCTGCGGAGCGGATGAAATGGGGGACGGAGGGGGTAGCAGCGGGTTGGGTGCTGGCGGGCGGCCTCTGGGGGTTCCGTCCTGCACCGCGCTGGATGGAGGTACCTCCGGGTGGCTCATCAGAGAGGACCGCTGGGGCTCATCGGCAGTACGGCACCGTTCCTTCTCGTATGAAACCCCAACGTATGGTTGGCGGTTGGCGGCGTCGGTTGGCGGAACGCCGCCAACCATTTCCTTCGTGTGTGTGCATGTGTGCGTGTGTTCGGTGTGTTTCCCATGCGGGGAAAACCCGCCGGAAGCAACATGTGTCTGTCTGTCTGTCTGTCTGTCTGTCTGTCTGTCTGCAGGCTCCTCCACCGCCCACCAGCGGCACGCCGTTCACCATCCGCGGCCTGAGGCCCTTGGACGCCGCTGCCGCGGCGGCGGCGCGGCCCGGCACACCGCGTGGCCAGACCGTACTGGTGTACGACGAAGGCTCCCAGCCCACCCAGCAAGAGCAGCCGGTTTCGGAGCATGCATTGCAGGGCCGGCAGCAGGAAGGTGCCGCGGCTGGCGGCTCGGAGGGTGCATCCCGCCCGGCGGGCGGGGACCGCCTCCATCCCAGGGGTGGCGCCTCAGCCGCCACCCTAGTACCGCTGATTGATCTCGCGCACCGAGCGCCGTCGGTGCCGATCCCGGCTTCCGCAGCGGCTGGCGATGGCAGACAGGGCGGCGGCGGCGCGGGACTGGAACTTGCGCAGATGGACGTGGATCTGGATCTCGGTGAGGAGGACGACCTGATTGTGGAACCGGATCCAGATCCCGCGCCCGTGATGACTACCAGGGAGACGAAACAGCGGAAGGAGCAGCAGCAGCAGGCCGGCATTGACGACGCCGGGGAACAGCGGAAAAGGGAAGGGAGGCGCAGTCCAGGAAAGCCGGACGGCGAGGGCGAGGAAGGTGGGTGTGAGGGGGTCACAGGCGCGCGGAAGGGGGGAGGGCGGCGCCCGTGCAAAGGTGCAATACTCTGCTTCAGGGAGAGCGAGAGAGGGGATGCCGACCTGGTCCGCGCGCGGAACGCTTGCAGGCTTCCTTCGCACGTAAAGGGATGATTCAGGATATCACAAGAAACACTACGGGTGGCCCCCCATCGGGAGCAGCAGCGCGCCTGCAGCTGCCCTGCGCTTGCGTCCTTGCTTGCTCTGGCACTGAGCTCAGGACGGCATCGGCACTGCCCCTCCGGTGCAACCTGACCTGCCTGATCGCAGCTGCAGAGGCTGAGGAAGACGAGGAGGACGAGGAAGCAGAAGAAGAGGCGGAGGAAGAGGCGGAGGAGGAGGCAGAGGAGGCGGCGGAGGACGCAGCCGATGAGGCAGCGGAGGGCGAGGAAGAGGGGCAGGTGGAGGAGGAAGAAGAGGCGGACGAGGAGGCTGGAGAGGAGGGCCTTGTGTACGACGTGGACGAGGAATTCGACAGTACCGACGAGGAGGACGCCGTCGAACGTGAGTTTCCCTGATGACGCACTCGACGGCTCTCTCTATGACACCCTCTCCGTGTCTCTCTCTCTCTCTCTCCCTCTGTCTCTCTCTGTCTCTCTCTCTGTCTGTCTGTCTGTCTGTCTGTCTCCCTCTTTCTCTGTCTGTCTGTCTGTCTGTCTGTCTGTCTGTCTGTCTGTCTGTCTGTCTGTCTCCCTCCACTCACCCATCCCACCTGTCCATCCTGGATACACCGCGTCCCCGTTACGCGGATACCAGATGCACCAGGCTCCAGGGTGGTGGTGATGGCGTCCGCAGACCGTAGAATTCGCAGGTGTCTCTGCGGGAAGGGTTGCGGCTGCAACTCTTCCCCGGTGCCGCTTACGGTCGCTCCTCCCTCTATTGCTCCGAAGTCGCCCCATCGCCGTACTCTCTCCCTGTGCTTCCACTTGCAAGAACGACCTTAACCTGATTGATGAAGTGAATGACGTCGTCAAGTGCCGTCCTGTTGTGCTTCAACGGTAACTAGCCGGACCGTGTCGGTTTCAACCGTTGGCATGTACGGCTTGCGCCAGCCAACTGTCACCCAATTGCGCCGCTGCCGCGTCTTCCCTGTTGTCGGAATGATGCCTTCGCAGCCGAGGCCCTTCATTTCGAGGAGGAGGAGGCCGCGACCGCCGCCGGCGCGGGCCTGGGGGACGGCGCAGACGCGGCCGCCGCCGCGGCGGGAGCCGGGGGCGACGGCGCAGACACCGAGGCGCAGCAGCGGCGCCGCCAGCTGACGGACGTGTTGATTGAGGCGGCGAGGCAGCGGCGGGCGGCACAGGTGGCGGAGGCGAAGCGGCGGGCGGCAGCCGAGAGAGGCGCGGGGGCGTTCTTTGTGGACGTGGAGGCGGAGCTGAGCGATGAGGAAGAGGGTGCGGTGGGGGTTACCCTGGTACTGCGTGCGGGGGCTGGGACAACCTGGTGTGGGCGTGGATTGGCGGGAGGGGATTGGGTGTGGGAGTGCTTTTTGGAGGGCGGATCCCGAAGTCAACCAGTCAGGGAGGGAGGGAGGGAGGGTGGGAGGGATAGACGCGATGTGGGTGGTGTCGAGGCCAGCGGTTCTCTTTGTCTCAAAGCAGAAGCAGAGCAGTGATCAGCGGCAGGGCATGACGCAAGGGGTCCAGTTAGCAAATGCGGGATAGCTCCCCCCCGGGTGGGGCCCCCTCCGGGGCTGCTGCCTCAGGGTGGCGCCCAGGTGCACCCGGGTTTGTGCGTGTACGGGTGTGCGCCAGGAAGCGGTACGGAGCAGTCTGAGGGGCTGTCCCGACCCATGGGTTGCATGTACGACTCATGCGCTCGTGTGCGGAATACTTGAGTGCCTCTCGCACGACCTCAGCCGTCTCCCTTTTGTCTCCTCCTCGACCCCACACCCCCCATCTCCCTTGCCTCATACACACATACAAAAACACACATACGCGGATCTGTGCAGGCATTGCGGCGCTGGATGACCTGGAGGATGAGTACGACGGAGAGGACCTGGACGAGGGGATGCTGGTGAGGGAGGGGAGGGAGCGTGGAGGCAGGGAGGGAGGGAGGGGAGGGGAGGGGAGGGGAGGGGAGGGAGGGGAGGGGAGGGGAGGGGAGGGAGGGGAGGGGAGGGGAGGGGCCCGCAAGGGTCCCATGCCGGGGAGGGGACCGACGAGCGGCGGCCCCTGACCCCCTGACCTCTCGCCCGAGAGCACCACTGGGAGGGCGGGAGCAGGGACCCAGGTTGCGGGTTGGGGATTAACATGAACACTGGGGGGGAGTGGGGTGATCTTACGCTCCTAGCCAAGATGACATCGGCGCGGCTCGTCGGGGCGGGCTACATGACGCTGGGGCTATCCTCGGGGTATTACATGTACACCCGGATCCAGGACGGGGGGCCCACTTCTGGCGTCTAAGAAACTGTCAACGTGTATGACGGCCATCTACTTCCAACCGCCAACCGCCAACCGCAGGCGTCCCTGATGGGCACCGCCCGAGAGGGTGTGGCGGACGAGGCCCGGCGGGCGGAGCTGCACGCGATGTGGGAGGAGGAGCGGGACTCGGCGGCGGTGCGGGAGCTGCTGGAGGCGGTGCGGCGGGGCTTCCGGAGGAAGCGGCGGAACGGCCTGGGCGGGCTGGAGGACGATGAGGTGCGGCGGGCGGGAGGGGGAGCGGGGGCGGGGGCCGGCACGCAGATGCGGCATGCCGTGGGGTGCGCGCAGGTCGGGTGGAGAGGCAAGTCGCGGGACGGCGGGCAAGTCGCGGGACGGCGGGCAAGTCCGCTGACTCCCAAGGGGCTCCAGGGGACTGCAAGGGGCTCGGTGGGCCCGTGCTGGGGGCCGAGGGACGCACGCGGGCGGGGGAGGGACGGGCCTGCTCGTTGCTGAGGGGGCCTTACGGGGAATAAAGGAAGCAGCATATGGGGAGCTGGGGCTGTCCGATCAGTCGTCGGGGGGTCCGTCCGTCCGTCCGTCCGTCGGTTATTCGTCGGTCCGTGTGGTTATGCGTCGCGTCCCGAAGGCGTCAGTGGCGCGCTTCACCCGGTCCTACCCGATCTCGCACCTTCTTCCGGTCTCCGTACAGTACCGTACTCGGTCAGCCGCGGCGGCGCTGACCGGCGGTTTCTGACTCCCCTCCAACGCGTTTTGATCAATGGCGGTGCTTGAAGTACTGCGAAAAGGTCGTCTGCTTGTTACCTTTTAACCCCCCAACCAAGTATTTGTCGCCGGGCTGGGTGTGTCTGGGCAGTTTCTTTTTTATACCCACCCCCCAACCACCGCCATCACCGCTCATCTCTTTCAGGACGCGACTGACCACGACGCCCGGCGGCGGCGCGCACACCTCTTCGCCAGCACCGTCGGCGACGACGACGACGCGCCGATCAAGGTTGCCCGGGGACACGGTCTGGATCTGGATCTCGCGCGGGACGAAGAGGACGACATCGAGGCTCTGCCGCCGCCGGAACCCGGATCCGGGACGCAGGACGGAAGTCTGAATCCAGATGGCACCGCCGCCGTCAAAGGCAAGGGCGGCGCCGGCGCGTCGTTGCCGCCGCCGGCGGCGCGCGCCAGCGCGCGGTTTCCGCTGGGCCGCGGCGTGGGTGGAGCGCCTGGATTCGGCGGCATCTCCCGGATCCTGGATCCAGTGGAAGCTAAGCGGCAGCTGCGGCAGCAGTCCCAAGAAGCCGCTGCGCCGGCGGCGCGATGGCAGGTCAGTGTCTGATGGATCTCCGGGAAGGTCCCCGGGAACCCCGAGGGGGGTCTTTCGGTGTATCCGCCTGCCACCCCGTGTAACAAGGACAAACAAACTGGCGGATCTTCGGACCCGTGGGTCGGTGTGCTCTGTGCCCGTACGGCAATCACGACGACCCATGTCAGTGCCCATGCTCTACATCTTACGGCCGTCACATGTCCCTGAGTGAAGTACGGAACATGGCCACCGCCCACCGCCCACCGCCCACACCTCCCGGACCTGTCGTTGACCGGTGCCCTCGTTGCCCCCCATGTCGATTGCTCACCGACGACCCGGGTGCCGGAGTCCACTGAACGATCATTGATTGAAAATGCTGTCGTGACGGGGGGATGTACAGGACGGCGGCTCCGCGACTGCAGCGGGCAGCACCTCCCCGGCCGACCGGCTAGGGCCGTCCCCGCTTCGCCGCGGCGGCGGCGGCGGCGGCGGCACCGCCGCGTCGGCGGCGGCCCGGGACGGCGACGATGTGGTCGCGCTGCTGCAGCGCTCCGCCTCCGCTGCCCTGGCTGGGCCTGTGACGGGGGCGGCGGCGGCGGACCCGGCAGCAGCGGCAGCAGCACCGGGCGGCGGCACGGGCCACCGGTTCACCCTGTTCGGGTCGGACATCACGAACCGGACTGCGGCGGGCGGTGGCGCGGGGCAGGTAGGAGTGCGGCGGGGTTGCGTTGCGAGGGCGCGGCGCCGAGGCGACGGAAGGATAAATTCTAGTAGGGGTTAAGGCCGGGTAGGACGCAGGGCACCGGTAAGGTCTGTCGTGTGTAAATGCGGCGTGTAGGCCGGGCTGGGACCTCAGCCTGGCTGGGGTACCAGCCCTGGTCCGGGTCCGGCCTTTGGCGAACGGGTGTCAGCGTGCCTGGCGGGCTGGCGCGTCAGCTGCGGCCTGGCCTGGGCAGAGAACCCGCTCCACACTCTGATGTACGACGTGCAGTCATGAGGGGCGGGTGTGGGAAGTTCAGCCCCTCCGGTGAACCACCAGTGCGTGCTTTGCGGTCTGCGCGGTGGCCGGACTCTCACTACTGTGACCCATGGGTCCGTCACGGACCGCGCTCTGATGCCTCTCGGCCCCCGGTTTCTGGGTCTCCGTGTCCTTCGCCGCAGCCGGGCCCCGGCGCCTCGACCTTCCTGGGCCGCTCCGCCGCCCCCACCAGCCTCCGCACCACTTCCAACGCCGCCGGCGGCGTCAACACCCGTTCCTTTGTCTTCGGCGGCGGCGACGCGTCCAACTCGGGCTTCCCGGAGAAGTCCAAGGATGCCGCCGCGGCGGCGACGGCGGATGTGGGCGGCGGCGCGGACGGCGGCGTCGCCGGGGCGCCGCCGTCGTTCGCCGCCCTGCGCTCCGTCATCGGGCAGCAGCCCGGCAGCAAGGCCGAGGGGCGCCGAGGAGGGGCAGGCGGGCTGATGGGCTTGCTGGGGTTGTCGAGCGGCGGCGGGGCCGCTGGTGGTGGGGCCAGCGGGTCCGGTGGCCGGGGCGGGGCCGGCGGTCCGTCGTCGTCCTCCCTGGATCTGAAGCGGAAGCTGGTGACGGGCGATGTGGCTGCAAACAAACGGCGGGTGTGATGCAGCTGAGGCCGTACATGCGCGTGTTTGGGATGTGTGTATGTGTGTGTTTAACAAGAAGCGTTGTGTGTGTGCGTGTGTTCTTCTGAAACTGGAGGGGAGGGGAGGGGAGTTGCGTGTGTTTTGATGGAGAACTGCGTGTGGGTGTGAGAGAGTGAGGATGTGTGACATCGCGTCAACGACACGGCGCGGCAGGGGGCTGACCGGGGCAGCAAGTACCGGAAGGAGGTGGGTGGGAGGTTGCGCAGGCGCGCACGGCGTGACGGCGACGCGAGAAAGACGCGTCCGTGAAGGTCGCCCTGCCCCCTCCCCCGCAGCGATCACTGCTTCAAAGGAACGGACGAAGGAAGACTCGTGGGATGTGGGCTGTCCGACTGTGTTCACTCCCGTGTACGACGTTGGTTGTATCCGTTGGTGAATCGTTCTCATGTTGCTGGAGCGGGACGTGCCCGCTGGTACTTGGGGTGCAGTGGGGAGGGGAACGGCAGGTGGTGACGGCGACGGCTGTCAAGAAGGTATGTGGTGACGGCGGCGTTGCGGACGGGTGCTTGAAGTGAGGGGGGATGCGACAGGCACGCGCGCGCGCCCCGCCCGCGAGGCAAGACGGTGGCACCGAACACACGGCAACGCATCGCACCTTCGCATGTGTGCGCAGGACCGGACGGGACGGGACAGGACGGGTCCTACCAGGACCAACGCAACAAACAAACCAACCAGGTCATGTGCCGGGCTGCCGCTCAGGCGGGCACAGTGTCTGTGTGTTGCCCCGCTGCACTCCTTTTCTTTCCGTCTTGGATGCGGTTCATCAAATCGGTTTCCTGGCCTCCGCGAGCAGGGCACTGCCGCCGCTGTTCCCCCGGCGCACCCGCCGCTCGTGTGCCGCGGGACTGCACACAGCCCCTTCCTCCCTCCCTCCCCCGGCTCGGAGGCTCCCTCCCGCAGAGCCTCAGATGCCGCCGCCAGCATCCCGGGGTCGAATCATCGATCAACACACCCCACACGGAGAGGCATCCGTGCCCCGCATCGTCCGGGCGCGCAGCGGAAAGCGACTTGTACGGCGCTGGCCCCATCGGGGTGCCACCTCGCCGCACGGCACGGCACGAGACTACTCCCCCGCCCTCGCACGTCAAGTGCACCGCAACCCGGCCGTGACTGCCGTACAAAGAGTAGTCCCCCGTGCGCACCCCGCAGGGACTCCGTGGGGAGGGAGGGGGGGCCGCGCGGGCGCCTCGTGCACCCGTCCCCCGACAGTCCTGCTCACACTCACCGCACGAACGCGCAGTTCACGGCCTAGCTTCCTTTCGACGTCCACTACGCGCCTCGCGTGCTGCGTGTGGAGGTTCTAAGGGCATGCGCCATGCGGCCTGGCTGGGGCCGGGGGCGGGGCGGGTCCCGCCGTGCCTGACCAGGCGCCGGTCCCGTTGCAGGTTGCAGGCAATCGGCGTACCGTATCCCCGCAGCTGGCGGCTGCCCGGGGGCCGGGGCCTCCGCTGCCTGAAGGCCCCCCGCCGCCGCCGCTCGCTGTCCGCGCGCCAGAGCGGAACGCCCCCTGAGGCGAAGAAGCCCATCCACACCGGATCCTATTCCTAATCCCCTCAAAGGCCATACAAATACAAATGCAAATGCACCTTCATGAAATCTCATCACACCCTGTTTCGACAAATTCCATGTGCGCAGCCCCCTAGGAGCAGCCAACTGGTTTCGGGGCACGGCGCACAGACTGTGGACTCCGATGGGACCTGGGCCGTCTGCAGGCCGGCGGCAGTCACTGCCCCCAGGCGCGCGCCGCGGGGCCGACCCATGGGCCCGCCGCCCCGGCCTCCGCCAACCCCACTTCCGCCGTGGATGCCGGTGGCGACTGCGGGCGCGCAGGAGCCGTCCCCAGCGGTGGCAGGAAGCCGCCGCCCGCCTCCGCCACCTCCTCCACCTCCTGCTCCTCTGCCACGCCCATCGCCTCCGCCACCGCCGCTGCCGCCGCATCCGTACTGAACGCCACCTGGCGCGTGTGCGATGTCCAGGCACCGGAGGGACGCGGCGGCGGCCGTGTCACCATCTCCGGCAGAAGTTGAACGAACCTGGCGTGTCCGCCGGCGCCGTCGCGTATCTCACCGCCGGCGGCGCCGGCGCCGGCAGCGCCCCGTCGGTTGCCGGTGCCGCCGGCACCGCCGCCGTCCGCAGAGCCCACCGGCGGGGGCTCCGAGCTCGACGGCAAGATGGGTTCCGGCGGCGGCGGCGGCGCGGCGCCCGGCGGCGGGCTGAACGCCGCCACGGTGGCGGCGTTGAGCTGCACGCCCGCGCTGTCGTCCAGTTCGTACACGTGCGTGGCGGTTGAGTGTACGGCAGTGACGGCGACGAAGGACTTGCCGGCGTTGAGGCAGTCCACTTGGGGGGAGACGGTGAACAGCGACACGCACAGGAAGTAGGGGCTCTCTGCCGGGGGATGAGGAGGGAGGTGAGGAGGGGGAGGCCGGGCATTAGAGAAAACGGCCCAGGCAGGGGGAATGGGGAGGAGGGGAAGGAGAGGAAGGGGTGCCCTCCGGAGATGGATGTCGGTGGTCAGGCGTAGGATGAGGAGGAGCGGGGGAATGGCGGGGAACGGCAAACATTGAAGATGAAGCGTCGTCGGGTCGACATTGTGGGATTGCTGCGTGGCAGGTTGGGTGCCCCTCCTCCTCCTCCTCGCTCTTGAGAACGAAGGAGATCGGAGTGGGTCCCACAGGCTGCTGCCCGAAGAGGGATCCGTTCGGTGCTCCGGCCCCAAGAATGTGTCCAAGGTCGACAAGGTGAAGTACAACACATCGCCCCCAGGAGTACGACCGCTGATGCAAACTTACGTACGGACACGCCGGGCAGCTGTACGACTCGTACGATGGCGCCCGTACTGAGGGAGAAGAAGCCCAAGAGGCCATGCGCCAGGCCCGTGATCAGGTACTCCGAGCCAAGCCCCGCCACCCGGGGGCTGATCGCGAAGGCGGGGGGCGCGGCGCCCCTAGAGCCAAGCAATCACCCGGCCAGGCGAGGGGGGGGCCGAGGGCGAGCGGGGCATGTGGAGCAGGGAAGGTGCCCAGCAAGGGCACATCACGTTCGCACTGTGCAAAAGACAACTGAGCCGCGAGAAGCGAAGTCCAGCGTAACAGGCGATGTAGGCAACGGAAGCAAATGACACCTGAAATACCCGAAACCCGAAACCCGAATTACCGACAACCCAGATGTGTGTGTAGGGGGGGAGGGGGAGGCAGTCGGTGCGCGGAGAAGAGGTGCTCCACGCACCGGGGTGAGGGCACCGCATCTGGTGCATCGATGAGCTGCCAGCAGGAAAGGAAGCGGGTCCACAACGCCGACACCACCCGATGGAACGCCCGGTCGGGTCTCAGGGTCCACCTTGTAACGGTTACAACGCCGACACCGCGCGTAGCCGCACCGCTGTCTGCGCTAGTGTCTACGGCAGCAACTGCCATTTCTACGGCAAGTGCTGCTACTGCTGCTACTGCTGCTGCTGCTGCTGCTGCTGTCGCTGTGAGTGCCACAGCCCAGGGGCGCCGAGACAGTACGGCATGTGACAGCGTGGCCCCGGCGAAGGGGGAAACGCAAAGGGGGGACTCATCACTCACGTGCACGGTGGCCATACACGCTACACGCGCCCGCGCGCGCGAGACACGGTGGGCCCCACGCCGTGGAGCTATTGCCCCACGTATGGTACGACCGTGGTACGGCAACCCAACCCACTTTGAGTGGTCGTAGATCTCGATCCGGGGGCTGCAGGGCTTGAAGCCCTCCTCCACATTCAGCACCTGCATGCAGATGGCGGGTTGTGGGGGAACCATCAAGGGACGCCACAGGGCAGAGGCGAGGGCTGAGATAGATTGGATCACGAAATCCGTGCCGCATGCGTACCGCACGAGACACGTACGGCAGTGTACGGCAGGCCCCATGGGCTGGTGGTTGGTGGTGGCCGCAGCAGCGCAAGAGGGATTCAGGAGTCGGGAACACCGGGGCACGGTCGTGGACCCACATGTACGGAAAAATACCCGAAGCTGTCCACGTCAGCCGCCTGCGGGGCCACGTGGCACCAAACCACCAGGTCACGCCGGCTCGGAGTGAGCTCCGCCGCCACCAGGCGGTACGGCAGCTGGGCATGTACGACCTGTGGCACACGGCGACGGGACGAGCAAAAAATCGATCAGTACGGAATGTCCAATGGCGGACTGAACAACTTCCACACGCAAATCGTAGGTTTAGCGTGACCTGCCGTAGGAGCTCCTACAAGCAGCAGCCCAATGAGCAAAGCCCCGTGGGTCGCATCAGGGCCGGGTGTGATCGGCCGACCCATGGGTCTCAAGAGCTGCTCGACTGCGTCCAACCCAGCCCACGGGTCACTCACGTACTGCTTGGCGCGTCGTACCAGCTCCCCGTGCATCGTGTACGTGGAGATCACCAGCGGCCGCCCCGCGCCGCCGCCGCCGCCGACGCCGCCGCCCGCATCCCAGGGCGACGGACCCGCGGGTCGGTGGATGGCCTCCCGGAGCAGCCGCCCGTTGCGGTCCGTGAAGAACCTCACCTGCGCGCCCCGAGGCAACCACCCGCGCTCAGTTCGTGTCTGGTTTTACTTTTTCCCCCGGCGCTGGCGCCATTGAGTGCCCGACGGAGTGTCCTCCCGCGGGAGGAACCAATCGGTAGCCCGATACGTTGTGCATGACGGTTGGTCGGTTGGTTGTTCCGTTGTTCGGTTGGCAGAGAGCGACAAACGCGCGAACGGACCGTACGGGACGACTGCGTCCCGCCGCCGCCCCGCGGGTTTGTCCACCCGGGTTCGACCCATGGGTCTAGTACGGCACCCCCGCGTCGTCGTCGTACCGCAGCGCATCACCATCTGAGGCAGACAGACATGGGGACTCTCCCACCAGTCCCCCCATGGGCTGTTTCTTTGTAACTCCCACCGGTCCCCCCAAGCCGCCCCCGTGTCATACACATCCAGCCCGCACCCGCCTTCCCCCCTATCCACCTCAATCAAGACAGCGAAACCCCCAAGGCCCCCCTAGCCCCTCCCTGATGCCATATACGGTACGACAGCGCCAGTCCGTGTCATTTCCCCCGCCCCGGGCCCGCCACCCCATCTCTCACACACCCCCACCGACACCCCCCCCACGCACCAGCCACAGCTGGCGGCTCTCCAGCAGGAAGTCCCCCAACGGTAGCTCGTCCAGACGCGAGGCCTCGTACTCGTCGTCCAGCATGCCTGAACAGGATACCATCGATCCTCATCACAGTTTGCCCGATTATCACAGCCTGCCCGATGTCCTGCGCCTTCCCGGGTGCGGCTTGCCCTGGTATACACCGGTGATCCCTTTGGGGTCCGCTGTAACGTTCATTCATTCATTCATGTGCGTGGCGCAGGTCTCGAATGTCGGGTCAAACATCATGCCGTATCGATGCCGTACCAAGGCCGTACGAAAGTGCCGTACTCACCGGCGTCCGCCAGCATCTCCGAGTAGGTGACTGCGGGCGGCAGCGACACCGCCGGGAAGTGGCTGGACGGGGCGGAGGACGCGCCGCCGCCGCCGCCGCCGCCGGAGGACCCCGAGTCCGGGTCGGCCCGCCGCCGGAAGAACAAGCCGCGGAGCAGGCCACCGCCGCCGCCGCGGCCGCCGCCGCCGCCGCCGCCGGCCCCGGAGGGGGGAACGGCGGCGGGGCCGACAGGCGGCCCTGCATGGGCAGCTGTGCCCTGGTGTGGCGGGTTGTACAGCATGCCCTGGGTGGGCCGTACAGTCGGAACGGCACTTGCTTCGGTAACGCGCATGACGGCAGCGCGCACGCCACCCCGCACGAGATCCAGATCCAGATCAAGATCAAGATGGCAACACACGGATGTCCGTACCCAACCGGTGTTGAACCGCGGTTGACAGCCTCCCCTCCACCGCCACCCCCATCGCTTCGTTGCAGATGGATGGCTAACAAGACCCGAACCCAGGGAGAGGTGGGTTGACGAGCTCGTGTGCTCCCCCATCCGTCTGCAGCCCTGGAGACACCCCTTCCCACAGGAGGCCCCCACTTGTGTAACCCCCTTCACCCGCTTCACCCCCGCCCGCCCCGTCCTCACCCGCAGCGCCGGCACCGGCACTCGCGGCCACACGGGGTTGAGCGGCCCCCGCGCCTGGAACGACCGCAGCGTGCGGGGCAGGCGCCAGGTCTGTCGGGGCCGGAACCAGCCGTACCCGGTGCGGTCCCCGTCGAACGTCTGCAGCGGGCGGGCGCAGGCGAGGGGCGACGGGTGCCAGCCCGCTGGGCCTTACACAGGGCCGTGCGCAGGGTCCTTTACTTACAGGGCCTTACATAAGGCCGTACACGGGCTCCGCCCATCCAGCTCACCGTGGTGAGGGGAGGACCCCGCAGGGTGGCGTTACATGCCGTACCTCATGCCGTACCTGCTCATCCCGGACCTCCAAGGTCCGGGAGGGAATCTTCCCCCCTTTGTCAAGGAGATCAGGGAGCTCAGGGACCTAAGCGGCCCTCCCCTCCCATCCTCCCTGCCGTCCCCTCCCCTTCATCCCTCTCCGCCGGTGTGGACCCCCCTTTTTATCAATAAAGACAGCGAAGTCGCGAAAAGTCACCGAATGTGCAGTGATGCCCCCCCCTACTTCGTCTCGCCAGGACGGCGGAACCCAGGACGTCACCCAAGGGGGGCCCATCCTTCGGTGCGTCTGTAGGGCCCCTCCCGCCCACCGCCCACCGCCCACCGCCCACCGCCCACCGCCCACCGCCCCCTCACCGCCCACCGCCCACCGCCCACCGCCCACCGCCCCCTCACCGCCCACCGCCCCCTCACCGGCCACACGTTGATCTCGCCGCTGGCATCCACCGACACCACGGACGCGCAGTCGCCCAGCACCCCCACGAACACGACGTGCGCGTCGTGGCCCCGCAGCAGCGCCTGACGGCGGCACTCGGGCGCCCGGATCTGGTGGACGAGCGGGGGGGAGGGGACCCCGCAGTATGAGGAGCACGGGGGCAGGGTCCGCACGGACCAGGCAGATGGTGTCCTAGGGGAAGAAGACGGGCCTTACGAGCCGCGGTACACTCGAGCGTGTGTGTGTGTGTGTGTTCTTAGGCAGGCAGAAGCAGGTGTGCGTGACATGCAAGGGGCAGAGAAATGCCCACAATATTGCCCGTGTGCGTTTGATTGTTCGGGTATGTAACGGGTTTGGGGGAGTGTGAGCGACAATACCGTCGTACCGTCGTACAACCGTCGATCGCTTCCCCTTCGCGGCATCCCACTGTTCGCGGGGCGGCATTACCCCCCTCCCCCTCCCGGTGTAGGTAGCGGCAAAGCATCCGATGCGCCGAAACCAGTGTGCACAAAATCCGGCAAGTCTCCATCCCACCACATTCTGCTCCCTAACCCCGATCGACGCTCCCGAAGCAGCATTCCCACTCCACAGTGGGTCCTCCCGCTCTCAAGTCCGCTTCAGTTCACGTCAACCCCACACCACCACACGTCCCCACTCCTCTCCGCTCCACTCCGCACTCGCCTGGGGCGGCATCAGGAAGTCCGCGGTGGGCTGGTTGAGGCGGGTGCGCACGGGGCGGCCCCGGCTGCGGGGCAGCGGCGCCGGCAGCACCCGGCTGCCCACCGTCAGGGTCAGACGCAGCAGGTCGCCCGTCAGCTGCGTACGGCGGACGGCGGGGAGGGGGGTTGCAGCACCGCAGAGAGGGACACCCCCGGGGCAGCGGTTGCAGCGAGGAAAGGGGTGGAGGCGTTGAGGGGTGGAGGGGGCGAAGGGGTGGAGGAGGTCACCGCCCACCGAGCCCCGGTTAAGGCGGGGTAGGGACGGTTAAGAGCCCGAACAAGAGCCCGGCCGGGAAGTTAGGGTCAGAGGAGGGCATTAGGGTTCAAGGAATTTAAAGAGCCGTCGGTAGGGTGGATGCATCACTACACCGCTTTGCCCACGGGACGCACCGACCCATGGGACGCATACGGTACCTGCGGGAGCATCACCGTGGGCTGCACCCCCGCGATGTTGAACTCCGGATGGAAACAAAGCGACCACCGCCGCCGCAGCGCCGCCGCCTGGACGGCGGCGGCGGCCGCCGCCGCAGCGGCCGCCGCCGCGTTCGCTGCCCCGCCGCTGCCGCGCGCGCCGCCGCCGCCGCCGCCGCCGCCGGCCGCGGTCTCCCAGCCGGGCTCCGACATCAGCCCCAGCAGCTGCTCCTCCTGCAGCGGCTCGATGATGGGCGCCTTGCCGCTTATGGCGTACGACATGGGCCCGACGGAGAGGATGAGTTCCGGAGCCACGGGTTGGCGGCCGGGGTCCTCCTTCACGTTGGAGCCTGGGGGCCGTACAGCACCGCGGGGCCACAGTCGGGAGGAAACGAAAAGAAGCAACAAGCCTGGGCCGTGGGGTCAAGGGGGTGACGGCAGTTTGTGCGGGATGCTTGCGCTCGGACCAACGCTGTACCGGCGCCACACTCACGTTTACCTACCTTCCGCTGCAAAGACGGAAAGGCATGAAAAGTTGAAAACCGTCATGAAAACCACTCGCCATACCGTGTGTGTGCTTCATTGGACCCACAACAACCCCCTTTCCCGTTGTGTTGTGCCCGGTTATGTTTGTTTGTTTCTGGGTTTGGTGTTTCTCTCCATTTCAGCCCCCACCCCTCCCCCTTCCCCCGGCCGCACCCGGCTCCGGCCGCATCCACCACATGCGCAGGTTGGACACCGCGTCCAGGGAGGCCAGCTGGTGGCTGTCAGCGCTCCAGGCGAAGGCCACCAGGGCGGGGTTGCGCGGCTTGTGGCGCCGGAACCAGGGCCGCTTGTACGTCTGGCCGTCGCCCAGGACCTGTTCGGTTGGTCGTTAGTAGTTGGCGGTTGACAGTCTTGCGTGGGGATTCATGCGAAACGCCGGTTGGACGCAGCGGCGCAGCGGAGCGGGCAGCTGTTCGAGCCGGGCTGAGCCGACAGTCAGACACAGCCGCACCTCCACCCAAACCCAACCATTCCGACCACCCACCGCCAACAGGCAACCGCCAACCGCTAACCGCACCTGGAACCAGGGCGCCACAGGGTTGTTGCGCATGTTGAAGACCAGCATGGCCCCCGGTGCCGTACCGATCGCCAGGAAGGCGCCGTTGGGGCTGGCGGACGTGACCGTGATGGGACCCAGCTCCTTAAACACCTGGATCGACCCGGTAGTTGGCAGTTGGCAGTTGTGAAGATGAAGACGCTGCCAGGTACCCACCTCCCCTCATCTACCTGAGCTCAGTCATCCCCATGGCCTGCTCCACAACCCATCCCAACGCCACCTCGAACCTCCACCCGAATGATCTGCACCGATGGTTGAACCGGCGGTTGGTGGTTGACAGTTGGCAGTTGCGGCACCTCATCCCACGGCTCCCCCTTCCCCCTCCCACCCCAACCACCTCCACCTCAAAGTCACCTGCACCATGGGCAAGCTCTTGGCGGTCAGGTAGGTGGGCCGC
Organism: Eudorina sp. 2006-703-Eu-15; assembly: GCA_003117195.1. Lineage (NCBI taxonomy): Eukaryota > Viridiplantae > Chlorophyta > Chlorophyceae > Chlamydomonadales > Volvocaceae > Eudorina > Eudorina sp. 2006-703-Eu-15. Next base: position 2,070,282 of record BDSI01000002.1, on the reverse strand, counting down.
AGCGCCACCCGGCCCCAGAACAACCGCTCCCGCTCCGCCGCCGCGGCGCAGTCGGGTCCGGGCCAGGGGGCGGCGGGGGTCCGGATGAGCGGCTCCCTCAGCAGGTGCCGCCACACGGAGGGGCCGGCGGCCAGGGCGGGCCGCACCCGCTGAGCGGCCAGGCGCTGGGCCTGTGCCGGTTGGGCGGGGTCGGGTGGGATAGGTGTGGTGGGACGGGTGGGATAGGTGGCGGGTGGTCAAGCGGGCTACCCGCGGGGGAGGGGGCGCATATGATCCGTGTCGTTCCTGCATGCCGGCTGGCCTCGCCGCGGGCAGCGCTTCCGGTGACTGCCCTTGCTGTGTGACCGTGTGGTGTTGGGGCCGCGGCCCCCCGGGACACCTCCCCAGTGCTGGATGGGCTGCGTGCCCTGCACCTCCGCCGGCCTGTGCCGTGTGCACCCCCCGCGCGTGACGCACGACGACGACGGCGGGTTTGCCCCACCTGGGGCCACAGCTCATGCGCGCCGCTCACCGGCCGCCCACTGTCCCCCTCCACCCACCCGGGTGACCTGGACGTACGGCGGCCAATACACCGACAGCTGCTGCGTGTGGCCGTACGGCGCGTCGCCCCGGCGTAGCCGCATCTCCTGGAGCATCGCCTGCGGAGCGGTTCGCCGCGGCGCACGCAAAGCCAGAAAGGCATGTGCAGCGCCATGCAATTCGTTGTTAATACCGGGGATGGGCTCCGGGGAAGCACCCGGGCATCAAGGCCAGAAGAGAATGCGGCCTGTTGCTCCCCAGCAGTGCTTGGAGGGGGCATAGGAAATGGGGAGGGGCTGGGCACTTCCCCCCCACCCCTTTGAGGCCCCAAAGGCCTCCATCCCATCCCCCGCCCGCCGGGCCACACCCAACGTGCGGCATGCCGGGATGCCATACCACTCGTTCACAATATGCCGTACATACACGTACACGCACCTCTAACCACACACACACAGGTAACCACACACACACACACACGGGGCCCCTCGGGCCCCTCTTTTCTATATACACGTCCCCGGCCTGTCGGCAATGCGCAGCCAACGGCCTCACTCGTCCGCGTGCGCAATTAGGGTCCTCGCAAGTCGTGTCTCTCGGTTTATTTTAACACACACACGGGTTGCACTTCTAAACACACAGGTAAGAGGGCTTCTCATTAAACACACAGTTAGGTACTTGCAGGTTATGTGGTAAGTATATTTGCACCTTGGTTCGGGCGGGCTGGCGGGTTTCATATCTAAACACACAAAGTACACAGACACGACGCACAAACACTGCATGTGTTCGGGGGGGTTGCTTGCCGAGCGCAGCACATGCGCACATTTCTTGCGGCCGCCCTTCTCCGCCGCACCTTGAGGCCCTGCAGGTAGAGCTGTTTGTCGTCCTTTGCCATGTGGGTGTCGTTGAAGTCGCGGTGCATCACGTAGATGGCCTCCTCGTCCAGCTCAGCGGACAGCGCGTCGCCCAGCTGGGGGGGAGGTAGGACATGGGGCCAGGGGCCAGGGGGACAGCAACCTCACGCAATCCCCATACCTCCGCTGCCCACCACAATAGATAGAATCCAACCACGACCACCAGCCCCTATTCAGTTGGGTCAGTTGACCAACCCAACCGAGTCAACTGACCCAGAAGCAGCGATGCGCTGTCCAGCACGAGATTCCCTGGTCATAAGTGTCCTTGGGGCCGAAACAAGGGACCTTACAAGACCAGCCGAAGCACAAGTCGGCGCAGGCCCGCCCCTGGACCTACGGTAGTCTGTGCGCCGCGCCCACCTTGATGCCCCGGGTCGCCGCCGCCGCCATTGGCCTCGGCATGTACGGCACGACCTCGTCCGCAGCGCCGTCATCGGCCTCTCCCCCGCTGACGGCACCGCCGCCGCCGCCGCCGTCGCCGCCCCGGCGCTGCAGTGTGGCCTTGCGGCTGAGGTTGCGAGCCAGGGTGGCGGCGCGCTTGGCCGCCAGACTGCGCGCCAGCTGGGCCTGTTGTGAAGAGGAGGTGGGCGAGGACGAGGAGGTGGGCGAGGAAGAGGAGGTGGGCGAGGAAGAGGAGGTGGGGGAGGAAGAGGAGGTGGGGGAGGAACACGGCCTCAAACGGATCCGCCCAGCCAGGGTGCGGCCCCGGAGGATGAGCGCTCCATCGTGACGCTTCACGTGCAGGTGTCTGTGTTTGAGAACGAGAGAGAAAGAGAGAGAACGAGAGAGAAAGAGAGAGAAAGAGAGAGAAAGAAAGAGAGAGAAAGAGAGAAAGAGAGAGAAAGAGCCAGATGGAAATTAAAATGCGAAATGGCGTGCGCTTGATCCGTGCCTGCGCGCGTGCCGTACAGCAGCTGTACAGCAGTCGTACAGCACTCGTACCCAAGGCACTCACGTCCTGCTCCATGGCAGCGTCCCGCAGCCGCGCCCGCACGCTGTCCCCGGGCCCCGTGAAGTTGTACTTGCGCTGACTGAAGGCGACTCCCTCCACCAGCAGGTCGAACGCGAAGGAGTCCGCAACCTGGAAGAGGGGGAGGAGGTGGAGGAGGAGGAGGTGGAGGACGAGGAGGCGGCAGAGGAGGAGGAGGAGGAAGAAGAGGGAGATAGAGGTGGCGGAGGAGGAGGAGGAGGAGGAGGAGGAAGAAGAGGAGGAAGAGGAGGAAGAGGAGGAAGAGGAGGAAGAGGAGGAGGGGTTCCGAGGGAGTGGGAAGATGGGGTGGGGCAGATAGGGGACATGTTCGGAGCAGGCAGCGAAGTGGGAGCCCGCGAGTTGGCGCTGCCGTACACACGCGGGCGCGAATCACCCACACAGCTTCTTCCATCTTCCTCGCGGTATCGCGGAGCTCCGGGCCGCCAGGGGAGCTGCCCGCTGCTGCCCGATGGGACCCCAACGGCCATGAGGACGCAGCGGCCGAGCCCCTCAGCGGGGGGAGGCGGCGCTAGGCGCCCCAGCGGCCCCCGGGCGCGGGTCACCGTGGCCGCCGTGGCCACCGTGAAGAACACGGGGGACAGGGACCGGATGCCGCACCGGGCCCATACGGTACACCGGCCACGGCGGGGCTGGGTGGCACCCTCCCCCGCGTGCGCGCGGCTCGTTCACCCCAACCGGCACGCGCCGCCCCGCCCCACCGCACCTTCTTGAGGTGGCAGATCTCGTCGTGCGCCTTCGCGTTGCGCGCCCGCACGTGTGTGGTCCGTGTGTGGTCCGTGTGCGGTCCGTGTGGGATGTCGGTTGTGTATGTGTGTGTGTGTGTTCAGGCACCGGGCAGCCCACCGATAGGATGGCGAGGTCCGGTTCGCACGGGGAGGACAGAGGGACACCGCGGGGTGGGTGGGTGGGCGGGGGGTACCGAATGTGGTCAGGCGGGGCAAGCAAGACGGCGGTGGGATGCGCGATTGGAGCCAACGGCGCGGCACCCCACCACCCTTTAGGTCGTTCCGTACGGCCGCTTTCCGATGTCCGAAGGCGCCGGAGGGCCGGAGCCGGGAGTTCGCACGAACCCAAATAGGCGCAACCACGCCCCGTGCTGTATGGGCGACGTCGCGGCTGCACCCGGCCGGTGGTTACAAGGAGAACAGCCCACCAGACACAATCAGGCAGAGGCAACAACGAAAACAGCCCACCAGACACATACTCAGGCCCGGGATGGATCCGGGTCACCCGGGTCTACACTCTGCCGCTTGCTGCGGTCACAACAACGCGGGGTCTGGCTCTCTCCCTCCCTCCTCAGGCAGGCAGACGGGCAGGCAGGCAGGCAGGCAGGCAGGCAGCACAGCGCACCTCGGCGATCAGCTCGTCCACCACCTCGTGCGTGAGCCCCTCCGCCAGGTGGCGAGCCAGCGACGCCAGGGCCCCCGGCTGGGCCGCGCGCCACGCCGCCACCTCCGCCGCCACCTGCTCCCGGGAGGGCCGCTGGGCCAGGCGCTGCACCATCACATCCAACAGCTCGTCCACCTGCGAGCCGCACCGCACCGCACACACACCGGGAAAGGAAACAGCGGGAGGAGGCGCGGGGACAGCGATCGGTGAGTTGGGTGAGTTTGTTGGGTGGTTGAGTTGGTTGGGTGCCCCATACGTGGTACTGTCGATGTCGTTCCCCGCCCTGTGGGTTCCCCCACTCACGATCTCCAGCGCCATCGACCGCAGCTCCCGGGACCGGGTGTCCAGCAGCAGCACCCTCCGGCGCTGTGGGACGCGGTCGCCCTGCGCGGCTGCGCCTGGGCTGACGTCGCCGCCGCCGTCGCCGTCGCCGTCCGGCTCCTCCCCGGGCGCCCAGCCCAGCCGGCGGGCCCAGTTGAGGCGGACGGAGGAGACGTTGCGCTGCGAGCCGGGAGGGGAGCGGGAGGGGGAGGGGCATAATGGCATTGACGAGATAACAGGGGTTGCTGTCCACGCGGACGGCTGCCATCGACGATGACGGCTGCCATGTGGCATTCCGCTCCTGCTGCTCCTGCTGCAGATGACGTTGCTGCTGCTAATGATGCAGCGAATGACGATGCCGCTGCTGCGGATGATGACAACAGGCCGTGATGGATGAATGGAGCCGCCTGGAGGCCTTACCGTACCGTCCCAAAATCGACGGCCACGCGGGAACCCGTACAACACATAGTTGCACGGCGTTGCACGTTGCCCATGAAAGAATGAATGAATGAATGAACGTTACAGCGAGTTGAATGAATGAATGAATGAATGAATGATGAATGAATGAATGCACGTTGCCCATGTTGGTCACCCGGGTGTGACCCCACGTCTCCAGTGGCCACCAGGGGTCACCAGACCTGACCCGAAGCGCTGCCTGCCGAGGCGCTGCCCCTTCCCCCCCCCCGATGGCTGTGAGCGGAGGACCCGCAGTGGCATCCTGGATACAGCGGCGGCCCTCCCGCAGCGCAGCTTTAGTCCGTCAACCACCAATTTCCCACATCCCACATCCCACCGCACCCCACTCGCACCCCACCCACCCGCCTCAGCGCAATGGATAAGCCTGTCTACCAACTTCCTAAACCCCAACCCAACCCAGTCTGTGTCTGGGCTGTTTCTTTTTAACCCCAACCAACCCCAACCGCCTCACATGCTTCCTGAGCGCCTGCAGGGCCAGCTCCTGGCCCGGCAGGTCCGACCGCAGCGCCGAAACCAGGTCATCCAGCCTGACATTGACGGCCACCGCCGGAAGTTTCGACCCCTGGGTCAGCCCGGCGGCTCCGGCGCCGGCTCCGGCCCCCGCCCCGGCAGCGCCGTCGTCCTCCTCCCCTCGCGGCGCATCACCGCCGGCTCCGGCTGCGGCTGCCTGACCCGCGTCCTCGGGGTCCCATCGGGTTCTGTGGAGGAGGGGGATGTAGGAAAGTGGTAGACATATTCAAAATTCGCCGCTGCCAGAGCAAAGGTCCGGTGAAGGAGGGGGAGGTGGCGGCTCGGGCGGCGAGGCGGTGGGGCTCGGGCGGCTAGCAAAATCATCAAACCCAGATCGTTTGGTCCGCGCGCCGTAACGCACAAGTTGCCGCAGTCCGTGCCCGCGCAAGGGCCCTATCCGACCCTCCTTGACCCTCTCTTTGATCATGTAAACAAATAAACATTGACAATAAAATAGATTGCGAAACGTTTAAATAGGTTGTTTGAAGTTTGAAGGTTAACGCAGTCAAATCAAGCATCTCTTATGGCATATGTTGGCAGTTGGGCCGTTCTCCCGTCGGGGGCGATGGGGGCCGGTGTCTGTCGTCCCAACCACCTGCCGTACCTTAACGCCCGGAGCAGCTCCGCGGCTTTGGACGCCCCCGGCTCCACCGCCGGATCCTCGCTCGGGCGGCCCTCCCCGGCGCCGGGATCGGGGGATGAGGCTCGTACGGACTGTAAGGCACGCCGCGCCGCCACGAAGGCGTCCAGACTAACGCCACCGCCGCCGCCGCCGCCTGCCGCGCCGCCGGGGCGGGTGGGCAGCTTGGGCAGCGGCGGCGCCAGCTCCGTCAAGACCTGTAGCAGGAACCACAGCAATGTAAACTCTCATCGTACGACAATATTGTACGATGCACGGGAAGTGTACGGGCAGCTCCGAGGCGTCGCAACTGCACACCAGAGCGCTATTCTCTGGGCCTCTCTCCCCCACCGCGCACGCCGCCGAGCGCTTCTTCATGCCCCCCAGGCCCCCCCTGTGGGTAGCTCGAGTGCGTCCATGCGGGCAGGAGAGAGGTGGTTTTGGGTGTCCTGGTTCTTGAGCTGCACTCCCAGTGTACGATTCCTCCGTGGTACGGTGTACGGCACCTCGTGGGTGGGTAGCGGTGTCCCTCCATCACGAGCAGCTCCTCGCGGCGCCCTCACACCCACCGGCCGCCCCACACAGCCTCGCTGAAGGAAGCTAACCGCAGCACGCCACACCAAGCCAAGCCATCCCGAGCACACGTGAACCCAAGCCAGCCCAGCCCAGCCCAGCCCAGCCCAAGCCAAGCCACTGCATCTCCCCCCGCCACGCGCGCTGCTAAGCCCTGCCCTTCCAGCCGCGCGGCCACGCCGCCGCCACCAGTTCGCGGGCTAGCTCGCCCCGGGTGCTCATCTGAACCCCAAGGACCTCAGCAGGATCGGGGGGCCGAGGAGGGTGTCGTATGGGAAATGAGTACATAAGTAGATACCGTATAGTGAAGCTGCGCTGCTGCCAGAGCAGATGTCCGATCGGAATACGGTACAGTGCCAATGGGCCATCGATCTACAGCGGTGTGGGGGTCAATAAGAAACCGCGCCGACACACCGGGCGCGGGGGGGGGCCCGCGGCCTCACCTGCTTGGTTGGCAGGTCGCCCAGCCGCTCGTCCTGCTTCAGTGCCGCCTGCCGAGACACCCGCTGGGCTCGCCGCTTCAGCTCTGCGGAGTGCGGACCCACCCACCACGGGGGGCTACCGGAGTGAGATGCGCCGGAAGAAAACCCGCATGGGGGGGGTGCTACCAGCCCGCCGCATGCAGCCCAGCCGGAGCGTGGGGCGGCATGCGGCGGGGCGGTGCTGCCCCCTGGCGCGCAGTTCGAATATGTCTACCAATTTCCTATGCCCCCCTGGAGCCGGGTCAGTGGGCCGGCCGACCGGCGGACCGTCGTGAGATGAGCCGCAGGGTGCGGCCGCCCGCCGACGGCGCTAGGCATGCCGGCGGGCCGTCGTGGACCGCCGCGGCGAGCTGTGGCGGGGGAGGGGGGCCGCAGCTTCGCCGCCGCGGCGCCTTGGCCTGGTCGATCCCTGCCTCGCTCCCTGCCCAGACGGTCGCCACACGGCGCCTAACTGACACACCCCGGCACTCGCCTTCCCCTTCTGGTTCATTAGTATCGAGGAGGTTACAGCGGACCCCGCGGGTCATCGGTGACAGCTGGTTCACGCAACGGGCTTTCCCGCCCAGGCTAGGTCCCGCACAGGCAGGGGGACCTGTCCCGCGCCTCTTGACATCTCCCCCCCCTCCCAGCCGGGGGCTCTGGGACCCGACCCGCCCGCCCGCTGCCCACCCTCTTTGAGCACGAGCTGCTGGGCACTCTGCTCCAGCTCCTGACGCTGCAGCTCCAGCTCCAAGTTATGCCGACCCAGCTCCTGCAAAGGAATGGGTGCGTTGAGTGAGTTGCGTGGATTGCGAGGTGCTGCGCGTGGGGTTGGGTTTGTTGGGACGTGCTGCGCGTCGGACTGGGTTTGGTCTGACTTGCTACGCCTCGAGGGGCCCGGCCCCCGCTGGCGTGCACGGAAACGGGCAGAACGGAGGGGACCTGGCCTAAGCGCAGTTAACCAGACGGAGGAGTGGCAGTGCCGAACGGTGCCGTACCTTGATCTTGGCGATGTGCAGCTTGTCCACCGTGCGCTGCGTGGCGGGTTTGAGCGGCCGGGCTGCACCTGCCCCGCTGTCCTCCGTCCAGCCCGTCCCGGTGCTGCCCGCCTCGTAGTCGTCTTCGTCGTTGTCGTCGGCGCTGTCGCCGCCGCCGAGGGCGGTGCCGCTGCCGCCGGTGGTGGCCGTCGCGCCGCCGTCGGAGGCGGCTGGCCGGCTCCGTTGGGAGACATCCCCCGACAGGAGGTCGGCTGGGATGGAGGCCACGGGGCCCGGCGCGACCCACTGGTCCGAGGGAGCGTCAGCGCTGCCCGCCCGCAGCGGCTTCTGGGGCGCGTCCTGCATCGCCTGCGTGCCACCGGCACCATCCGTGCCGCTGGAGATGCCGCCGCCACCGCTGGTAGGTTGTGTCGTCTCCGCGACAGTTGGCCTAACCTCCTCTCCGGGAAGTTCGCCGCCAGCAGCGTCGCTGAGGGCCTGGTTGTCCGCTGAGTCCACCGGCGCTGCTGCTGCTTCGGTGGCTTGCGCCACCTCATCATCCGGCCCCGGCGTTGCGGCGCTGTCCTGCGCTACTGCCTGTGCCCCGGGGACCTCATCGCCACCCTGCGAAGTACCGCCATTCTTCTCCTTTCCCTTACCCCTGGCTCCGAAAAACCTCATGAACAAGCTTTCACTATGGACGCAGCCGGGCCCCCGCGCATGTTGACGTAGCCCTGTACGTGCTCGGCCTTCCTACCCGCCGGCCTACTCTTTCAATAAAAAGAGCAGTAACGTTTTTTACATGTGTCAGACGAGACTGTCAGATAGGCGAGGTGGCCAGCCCTGCGGTGCAGGGTTTGGTCGATTGGTCCTCATTGGTGCACCCCTTTCCCTTGGTAGCAACTGGGCATCCGATATGTGAAATAAAACAATCACAATGGCGATATTTTGTTTGTATTGAAAGGCTTGTTTGTACAACAAGTCAAATTTCAACCTTCGATCAAATGCACCGTAGGCGTTGGCAAGTAAAGGCTGATTCCATACAAGAAGGAAACACATTTTCTTGACGCTTATATCTTTGCGCTACCTATGCTGCGGAAATATTGACGGTGCGGTTAGTGGAAGGTCCACTCAGCCTATCTTGGTTGCTCACTGGAAGTGACCTCTTAAAAGACTTGACTTGCTGTGTTAGCAATTGCGTTTCGGTTAGTCATGCGGCACTTGCACTAAGCGGGAACACGTAGGTACCGCACAGAAATGCGCCGTCACGTTTGAGTGATTCCAACTCAAACTCCAGGATGGGCAAGCGGCGGGGTGGCGGCGGTGAGCCCCGAGAGGACCAGTTCGGCGAGATGGGCGTCTCGCAGGACAAGCAGCACTTCTCCGGCTTCAGCAGCGGCAGGGGCCAGACGGGGGGCGGCTCCGCCGGCGGCTCCAAAAAGGGCGTCGACTTCACGTTCCAGCGCCAGGTGCCGAAGTTCCTGCAGAAGTACACGCACCTGATGGGCAAGACCGCGGCGGACGAGGACGCGCCCGTGGTTGTGGGTGGCGAGGGGAAGCTCGGCGGCAAGGCCGGCGAGGAGGATGAGGACGACGAGGAGCAAGAGGCGGAGGAGAACATCGAAGTGGTGAGCCCCCCAGGCCCCTCCCAACCCAACTCACCTCCCGGCCGCCCGCGCATGCCTCCGGACGATGCAGTCTGCTGCGCGCCCGTCCCGCTCGCCCCTTCCATCACTTGGGGACAGCGCCAGGCGCCGCACCCTCCCAAGCGCTGCCATAACGCAACCCGGCGCGACGTGCGGATCTCACAGCCCGTCAGCCTCTTTGGCTTGTCCCGCCCTGCATGAGACATCCAACTGATCGGCGTCGCCGCCCCGAAACCACCTCGCAGGAGGCCCTGAAACGCGCCATGGCGGACAACCCGGAGCTCGCTCGGGAGTTCGAGGGCACGCTGGCGAGCAAGGTACGGCCGCGCCAGGTCGCATCTGCGGTGTGCGTGCAGACCCATGGGTCATGGGTTGCAGTTCCAGAAGTGCAGCGGCAGTCATAAAGCAGAACACAGTACCGGTGCTTGCACCACGCCGACCGACCTGCCCCGGGTTCGGCCCATGACACGTGGGTGGGGTGGAGTGGGGTGAGGTGGGGTGAGGTGGGGTGGGGTGGCGTGGGGTGGGGTGGGGTGGGGTGGCGTGGGGTGGGGCCTTGCATGGGCGCGCCTTGCTCAGCTGCCTCCGCCAGTGCGTCACGTGGCTCTGTGGGCGGCTGGAACCCCGTGCGCGAGGCACCGGCCGCGTGCCTGTCTGCGGGACCCGACCTGGGCGGCCGATTCCTCCCCCGTTGTCCTTCCCTGCGACTGTCCGCGCCAGTGAGCTGTGCGTCCGCGCCAGTGAGCTGTGTGTCCGCGCCAGTGAGCTGTGTGTCCGCGCCAGTGAGCTGTGTGTCCGCGCCAGTGAGCTGTGTGTCCGCGCCAGTGAGCTGTGTGTCCGCGCCAGTGAGCTGTGTGTCCGCGCCAGTGAGCTGTGTGTCCGCGCCAGTGAGCTGTGTGTCCGCGCCAGTGAGCTGTGTGTCCGCGCCAGTGAGCTGTGTGTCCGCGCCAGTGAGCTGTGTGTCCGCGCCAGTGAGCTGTGTGTCCGCGCCAGTGAGCTGTGTGTCCGCGCCAGTGAGCTGTGTGTCCGCGCCAGTGAGCTGTGTGTCCGCGCCAGGCCTGAAGCTGACCACGGGCAGCTACCCTTGCCCATCGGGGAGACCACCGAGGCACCCCTCGACTGATAACTGTGTGCTGTGTGCCCTTCGCCCCTGCCACTCCTGCAGCTGAAGCAAGCGGAGGCGGCGGAGGAGAAGGAGCGGGGCAACGCGCTGTTCGGTCGTAAGAAGTACGAGGAGGCCGTCAAGAGCTTCAGCCGCTGCATCGAACTGGACCCCAGGTACAGCAGGGAACACGAATACCGGTACGGTAAACGGGCGCGGGGGACGGACGGACGGACGGACGGACCCGGTGGGCAAACCATGGAGAATGGAGTTCGTGGGGGTGCCTTCCGATTCCCCGACTGTCATTGGGTGTCGAATGCGGCGCATCAAACCCGTTACTACTGTGGCTGCCCAACCGTCTCAACCAACAACGAAAACTCCCCAACTCCCAACCGTTCGTTGATGACAGCGGCGAGGTGTACTTCTCCAACCGGTCCGCGGCCTATGCGGCAATGGAGCGCTGGGACGAGGCGGCCGTGGACGCACGGCGCGTGGTCACGCTCAAACCCGGCTGGGCCAAGGGCTGGGCGCGCCTGGGGGCGGCGTGCATGGGGCTCAAGCTGTACGGCGACGCACGGGAGGCGTACGAGAAGGCGCTGCGGATAGAGCCCGATGACCAGGCGCTGCGGAAGGCATGTGAGAAGGTGCGGTCATACTGTGGGGTATGTGCGAGATTGTGTGTGGGTTTGTGTTTGGTTTTTAGTGAGGAACCCGCCCGATGTGTAGGTGTGGACCCGGATACTGTGTGTGTGTCGGATGATTGGTGTGGGGTCTGTCATCGATTGGGACTGGCGGGACTGATGTGGGTCTCTCTTGGCGGTCCGGGGGGCGGTCCTGCGAGGTGAAGCCGACTATCTTGATGATGGCCCGAAGGATCCGCCAGCCGTCATGCATCGGCCTCCGAAATCGGGCGCGGTTTCGGTACTGGACCGATGTGGGGTTGGGACCGGCTTCACGGCGCCGGCACTCTCTGCTGGCCAAGCCGAGATCCCCCGGGTCGGGTGGGGACCCGGCCGGGTAGGGTGCAGCAGTGCACGGTGTCGGTCAACAGAGAGGCCCATCGCTGACGAGGCGTGTGGTACGTGGCGTGCGCTCACACCTGCAGGCGGAGTTCATGGAGCTGCAACAGATACGGGAGGGCAAGCACACGTTCAAGAAGATGCGGACGGGCGGCGGCGGCGACGCGGGGGCGGGAGGCGCCGGGAAGCCCGCAGGGGCGGCGACGACCGCGGGAGCTGGCGGCGGCGGCGGCCGCAGCGGCAGCGGCAGCGCTCCAGGGACGGCGCGGGCAGGGGGTGACACGAGGGAGGCGGGGAGAGGCGGCGGCGGGGGGAGCCAGCCGCGGAACAACGCGAACAAGAAGATCCTGTCTTTCGGGGCAGATGAGGAGGAAGGGGAGGAGTAGCGCGGTAAACCTTGTGGTGGGTTGCCTGGTGTGGTGGGTTGCGTCCAGGTTCATGACAGCGGGGGCGGGGACTGGAGGTTGGACGAAGGGCGTGACGAGTCCGAGATGTCTGTGCGAATGAGTCATGGCAAATCCCGACGGCCGTCCTTTTTTCCTGTCATGGTGGAGCATCCGCCCCAAACTGCCGCAGGCCTGCAACGGTTCACAACATTTAGCGCACACAAGGCCTACAAGGGTGGGCTTTGAGTTGATGTTGTGATCATGGCCGGCTGGCTTGGCGCGTTGATGGTTCCCAAGAAATCCATCTGTTCCATTCGGCACAATCTCGATCCCAGGACCTTGACCAGACAGCAAGAGCCCAAAAAGGCCCAACAAGACTGCAGGATGCACAACCTTTAAGAACCCAAGCATTCCGTCATGATAGCCCGTCCGAGATGAGGCTCGACTCTAGCAGGGCAGGCCGCGTGATGTTTTGATGCAACAAAAAATTATACCAAACGGCGTCGGTCGCTTTTCCACATCAGGGGACGTGCGGTGCGGTGCGGCCACGTTTGTCGTTCCGACCCTTTCGAATTGTGTACGGCAAGATGATACCGAGGAACAAGGGCGTGGTCAACATCTTACAGTCGTCAAACCTTGCTTCGATCATTCCCAACCGAAGGCGGCGTTGACTGGTGCTCTCATTTGTAGGACCACTCCGGGAGCCGCAGCAACGAGACCGTACCGAGCATCTAGGTCGGATACTTCTCGTCCTCATCAGCCCGGAATGCATGTAACTTTTGTCGTCGCGCTGCCTCACCGCTGACGTTTGTGATTCGGCCCGCAACTCTTCGCGGGCTTTTTTTCGACCCGTGGGTCGCCTTCAGGGAAAGCCGCCGGCCCCCACCACCACCGCGGCCCATCAATCGACGCCCTGTGCCGCCTGGCGGCGCGCAATCACCCTACGCCTGCCATTGCAATCCTACCGCGGACATCCGGAGGGGAGGGGAGTACCAACGTACGCTCTGGTCCACACACGGCATCACGTCAAAAGACATCCCCGCGGTGCGTGATTCAGCAGTCATGCTGACATCCGCGCCCGAACACCGCCATGATGCACCTCAGCAGCGGCGCCGGGCCCCCTCCGCGCCGCCTTCCTGCCATCGCCAGGCCACAGCCACGGAATCAGCCGCAGCAGCCATGGCATTCGCACCCAGCAGCCCGGACTGCGGCAGAGAGGAAGTGAGCCAAGGGCACGGCCATGGCCATGGCAGCCGCCGGCGCAGCGCGGAGCAGCAGTGGCAAGCCGCCGCCGCGACGCCGCTGCCGACATCGTTAGGTGAGATTTCCAACACGGCCGATGTCGAATACGGCAATACCCCAATGTGTCGACGAGGCGATGCCGACGCCGACAGCTACCTCAGCGACGATGTCGGGACGTCGGCCTACATGACGGCAGCCGACCGGTACGACAACACGAACATCGGCGTCCTGCCGCCATTGCCGCCGCCATCGCTGCTGCTGTACCAGACATTGGGTACGGCAGATGGGTCGCGAGCGCGCCAGATCTGCCACCCTGGCGGCGGCGCCGACGATGCGGACGTCGCCGTCGACGCGTCGCTGGCGCTGCCGGACATGGCCAGCGTCGCTGACGGCCGCGCCGCCGCCGCCGCCGCCGCGGCGGCGGCGGCGGCGGCCGGCGGCATGAGCAGCGACGGGCACGGCGGCTGGGGTTGCGGCACGACAGGGAACGGTGGCGGCGTTGGGGCGCGGCCGGACGACCCTCTCGCGCATCTCCACCGCCACCACCATACCCAGCACCACCACCTTCACCTCCACATGCAACATGGTGACAAACCCGGGACCGGCTCTGTTGCGCAGACGCAACGGCCTGAGCGCCCGCCGCTACCCGACCAGGGAAGCCCGCGCGAACGGCGGCCCTCGCCGCAGCAGCAGCAGCTGCCGCCGCAGCTGCCGCCGCAGCTGCCTTCGCCGCAGCCGCCGCAGCCGCAGCAGCAGCTACAGCAGCAGCGGCCGCTGCGACGGCAGCTCCCGCTGCACCACAGTCCCGTACCGTGTTATGGCCGTACGATAACCCGCCCGCTGGTGACGGACGGTGCCGCTGCGGCGGCGGCCGCCGCCGGCGCCGATGCCACAGACTTTGGTGCGGTTTTCATTCTCGGAGGGCTGGAGCGAAGGCCCACTCCGGGCCCGGAATGGCATGCTGGGGCTTGCCCGCGGGGCTACCCTTGCATGGAACATTTGAGTTTGGGGCCGCGCCGTGTACGGCACGCCGGCGGCGGCGTCGGCACTCCTGGCGACACCGGCAACAGCGGCCGGGTAGGAGGGGACGAGCCCGTACATGCCGCTCGCAGGACCGGCGATGACGGCAGCGGCGGCGGCGGCGGCGGCGGCGGAAGTTCCGGCTACGCGTCTGACGGCGGGATGAGCAGCAGCGCCAGCAGCGCCCCATCCGCTGGAGGCGACGAGGACGCGTGTACGACAAAGGCGCCGTACAACCAGCTGCCGTCGCCACGGACGGCATGCGCGGTGTGGCCGCCGGCGCGGCCGGCGCGGCCGCCCGGCGGCCGGCACCGCCGCAGCAGTCAGCGGCATTGCATCCCGCACGGGACGGGACGGGCCGCGCATGCGGCCGCTGCGGTCGGCGCCGGCTCGGGCGGCGGCGCTTTCGGCGGAGCAGGCTTCCAGGCAAGGTGCAACGTGGATTCACATAGGAAAGTTCAAAGTCGAAATGAAGACAGCTGACGCTTCCTGGAGCATGGGGGGCCACCGAATATGGAGGCCGTTTGACCCATCAAATCCACGGCGACTAATATGGCCCACCACTGCGTCCGATTTCGCTGCCGCATAGGGGAAGTGGAGGAGGGCTTGGGTGGCACGGGGCGCGCCGTCGTGCGCCGGTCGACGGCAGGGAGCCGGACGCAACCCATGGGTCACAGCGGTTCCGAATCGCGCGGTGTCTATGTGCCCACTGGCGCATCACCCCAAACCTTATTGTCCTGTACGACGGATATGACCTGTACGACAAGGACTTCCCGTACATTTACGACCATAAGTCGATCTGAGTCCGAATTGGTGTTTGAATGAAATGAATGAACGTATTCATCAGATGCTTCGTCAACCGCAATGGTGTACGCAGGCTGTGACCCAACCGGGGCTGTGCGGCAGGCGCGGCGGCAAGGGCTGGTCAAGGGTGGCGGCGGCGACGCTGGCGGGCCCTTTCGGTGATGCGCCGCCGGTGGCTGCTACAGCCAGCGAGGACATGGAGGTCGATGACAGACCCCCTGTCGACCAGGCTGCAGCGCGGGGTGAAGATCTCATGGATCTGATGGACGACAACATTCCCATTTTCCAACTGCCGGTCCAACTGCCGACCCAAATGCCGGCCCAACTGCCGACCCAACTGCCGGCTCAACTGCCGGGCCAACTGCCAACCCAGCTGCCGACTGATGGGACCGCAGCAAAGAGTCCGTTCAACCTGCTGACTGTACGGGGCGGTGACGGCGCCGGCGGCGGCACCGCGGCCTCTGTCGCGGCGACGCGTCGCCGAGTCGCATCGCCTCACAAGGCTCCTCAGCTGCCACAACAGGTGCCACTGCCGTCATCGGCACAGTCTCTGCTACTGCCGACGGCACAGCCGCCGCCGTCAATAGCCACTGCGCCACGCGGCACTCAGCATCTGGAGCGCCGTCGCCGCCGCCAGGCCGGCGCCACAGCGGCCGACGGTGGCGGCGGCGGCAGCGGCGGTGGCGGTGGCGGCGGTGGCGGTGGCAGCCAGCCCAGTGCCAAACGGAGCCGCCATCACAGCCCCTCCGAGCCCGCTGGCGCCGCCGCCGGCCGCGCCGCCGGCGCGTCGGTCCCGCCGCTGGCCGTCACCGCCGCCACGGGCGCGCTCGCGCAGTGCATCAGGGCTCTGAGTTTGGGGTGTCGCGCGCCTCCCCTGCCGCCCCAGCAGCGCCCATCACCTGAACAACAGCTCCAGCGGCAGCAGCAGCAGGAGCAGCAGCCCCAGCGGCAGATAGAGACACAGCAGCAACAGCAGCAACACCAGCAACAGCAGCAACAGCAGCAACAGCAGCAACAGCAGCAACAGCAGCAACAGCAGCAGCAACAGCAGCAACAGCAGCAACACCAGCAACAGCAGCAGCAACAGCAACAGCAGCAGCAACAGCAGCAGCAACAGCAGAAACAGGAGGAACTACAGGGCCAACACAATCTCAGCCCCGCCGGGCCCCAGCCCGGGCCGTCACAGGTCACAGGCCTGACGGAGACGCGATGGGATGCAGCCGTCGCTGCCGTGGTTGACAGTTCCGTACGACCGGCACCGGTACGGCGGGCGCCCGTGTTCCCGCCGTCTGCGCTTCTTCTGAACGGGTTTCCGTACCCTGGATCTCCGGCATCAGCGGCGGCGGTGGCAGCGACGGCGCCAACGGCGGCGGCGGCGGCCACGGTAGCGGCAGCTGCCATGATGTTCGCGCAAAGGTCACAAGCGGCGCCGATTCGAAAACGAAAACGACCGGAGAGGGACCTCACGAAGTCCGGGATATCCGGGATACCGACGGCGGCGGCGGCGGCGGCCCGAGGCAGCCCAAAAGGGTTGCAATTATTGCAATTCCCAAGCGCATGGTGCCGCTGGTACGATGAGAAGCAGAGTCACGCACAGGTGGCCGCTGCAGCGGCGACGACGCCGCTGCCGTGCTTCTTCGCGGCGCCGCTGCCTCCGTCGATGCCAGCCGAGGGGCCGGGGCCCGCGGCTACGTCGCCACACCGGGGACCCGCGGCAGCGGCCGACGACAACCGCGTCGGTGACCAGGCCCCGACGTCCGCGGCGGCGCCCATGGCCTGCGATCCGCTCATGGCGGCACCGCAGCTGCAGGTGGCGGAGGCGGGCCGGACGCTGTATCAGCAGCAGCAGCAGCAGCAGCAGCAGCAGCGAAAAGAAGCAGCACAGCCTGGCCAGCAAGAGGACGAGCAGCAGCTACAGCAACCACTGCTGCAGCTACAGCCGCAGCAGCTACAGCCGCCCCTTCAATTGCATCAACTGCTCCTAGCTGCCGCCCCAGAGGGAGCGCCCGCGGCGGCCGCAGCAGGCGATGCTGCTGGTGGGGAGCTGCCCTGTCCGGCGGACCTGCAGCCCGCGCAGCTGGGCCCTATCCCCCCGGCGGAGATGCTGGACTCGGAGCTGCTGCCCTCCCTGGCGGACCGCCGCAGCGCCTCCATACAACCCATAGGCACGCGGCGCAAGGCGCGCGTGTAGGCGATGGTGGGTCCCGCTACGTGTAGGCGATGGTGGGTCCCGCCTCTTGGGGTTTGGGGTTTTGGACTGCGAGGATCTGCGGGCGGCACAGGCGGGCCGAGGCACAGGCCGCAGCGGCAAGGCATGCACACCCCGGGCTCGAATGAAGGACAAGCGCAAATTGAATCTTGACATGTGGCCGGGGCCGAATCGCGCGGGCTGCCGTACGCTAGGTGGACGTGGGCTCCTGCAGGATGGGCTGGAATCTGGGACGTTGCTCCGGGCTTGCGTGCGTTTGCATGTACGGCAACCAGCTGCTGCCGGCTGCGGCGGCGGATGATGCGGAGCCACAGGCTAGGGCTGGGGCTCTGCGTGACCTGTGGCGGTTGGGTGCGGGGCATGGGTCTTCGCCTCTTCGGATTCATGTGACGGAGCTAGGTACTGGAGTTTGGGGTGTGACAGGGCGTTACAAGTTGGACACCGTTACTAGCGCGGGGTTGTGGGCGGACCTCCTGGGCGCGGCCATGAACGCCAGAACGCGTCATTGTTCCACTGACCCACGGGTCGACCGAGTGCGGGGCGGAGCAGGCGGGGGTCGAGGCAAGGAGTCCATAAGCTTGAAAAGGACAGTGTCGGAGGTTGCCAGGCGGATGCGGCTCGCCGTACAGGTGGTACGCGTGGTTTCAAGGACGCTTTAGTTTTTCCTTTGTGGGACCCAGGACTCTGATACACAGATGGATGGTCTTAGGGAGCGCGAACTGCGGGCATGGGTTTCAGACGTAGGCTCTTGGTTCGTCGTCTCCGAGACGGCACGGGTCGTGGGACGACGCCTGAGGGCGTTGGCGGCACGGTGTTGATCCTAGGACCGATGAAACGACTGCAAGAAGGCTGATCTTTCATTCATACACATGAGGACCAGGCGATTACCACCGCGAGGAATTATAGGCTGCCTGCAAAGTTGTATCAACATTGACTGCCGCGGCCAGTTGCTTAGGGTTGCTTTTGTGTCAACCGTCACCGAAACGCACTAACCGATTTGCACAGTTCACGTAGCTCGTCATGGCGGCCGGTCGACGTTTCAGATCCTGGCAGGCCTTGTCAAAAGATATCGAAGGGACGGATTCTTGGGGTGGTTCGTGTGCTGCGTGCGGGATACAGGGGTATGCTTACGCTGGAGACGCCGTGCGCATTAGGAAGTTGGTGGGTTCGGAACGCGTACAGATAGGAACAATGCAAGGGCATTTTTGCAAAGAATAACTCTAGGAAATGTTGGTGTTCAGATAAAATATCTGGCCTGCAATCTTGGATCGATGCGAGGTTCCGAAAGTGGAACCAAAAATCGGACGAGTCAATTCCCAACAAGCCAAAGGTATACATGTCTCGTTGTGGCATTCCTTGTCAGCATGAATGCTAAGGTACATTACTTTGTTGCAACGCAACCTGTGTAGGTGCATTTTCTCGGCCGCCCTGGCTGTGAAACGGTTGCACACCTTTTTTGGCAGGACTTCGACCTACTGTTATGCTGCTTGTCAATTCAAGCGTTCGGGGACCACCTTCTGTGTCAGTCTTTTATCACACTCCGTTTGCGTCAGTCGCTGACGTGTAGAACTTTGGGTCGGAGTGCCTGTGGCACTTTGAGACATCCAGACACATTTTTTCCAAAAGCCAGTCGCCATGGAGGAGCCCCCAGGTGCCTCGTTGGCAATCAAGAAACTGGCTTTGTCGGTGTCCGTGTATCCAGTCGCTGTTGTGAATCGTCCCTGCCTCGACGCTAGCGGCAACGGCAGCAGCTCAGGTTACCAGACCTTAGTTTTTGCAAACGACAAAGACGCTCTGTTTGGAAGCGACAGTCGAAGCTGCATTTTCGAGCTACTTGGTGAAGGCAATGGCGCAACTGGGCAGTTTCGGCTAGCAGGGCAGCCGCTGGAGCTAAAGGTGGGCAAATGACGGCCATCATGGCCGGGACTGGGTTAGGTTATGCTTGCTTCGGGACCCATCGATTGCAACTGAGTCGGACGGGCAGCACGTTTCATTGCGGCCGTGCGTCGCCCAAGGGCAGCTAGCTTACGATGTCCTATTGCAAGCTGATAAGCCTGGCCTGACTGGCCTTGTGTCCAAAATCGGAACTTTACGTCCGGCGACTTCGCCCGCCCGTCCGTATGTCGGGTGCAAACTGGCAATGCTTCCACGAACCTTTCGAAGACCCTAGGCTGCCTCTGATCCCGCCAGAAGTATCTGAATGTTCGGGCCGGCCTGTCGGGGGTGGGGGCGGGGGTGTACCTGCTGCGTCGGTTCCGTACCCTGTCTCTTAGCCAGCCAGCCAGCCAGCCAGTCCCAGCCCCGCACGGACCGCGGACCCGCACCCCATCGGCGCGCGCGTCGTTGCCCCCCCCCGGGGTCCCCCCGGGCGTCTTTCCTTCGGGGCTGGGTTAGCAGCCCTTGGCCAGCGGCCAGATATGTAACACATCAAAATTAACTTAACGCGTCTGTTTCTTCAGACTACGCTACGGCAGCCATTCAGCCCCTAGCCTTACTTATGTATCGCGCTATTTCCTTAATGGGCTGGGGCAGGGGCAGTCGTGTAGCATACCGGGCTTAGCTATGCCCCTCGTCGGTGACGCACTCCTGCTGTGTCTGCCTACGAACACACAGCGCGCGCCCTTGGTTGAGAGCGAAGGGACAGAGGTCCCTTACGCCCCTCTCCCCCGAATCCGGGGGAGAGTGCTTCGGCGGTCTCCCGTATGGGACGGGTTAGCGCCCCCGGCCAGCGTCGGCCCGGCAGATATGTAACGATTCGCACAATATTCGTTATGAACACACACACACATACACACATACACACATACACACACACGGCTGTGTGCAGAGCAGCCCAAGGGTCCGTGCCCAAGGGTCCTGCACGGCGTCGACGCCAGCTCGCCATCACCGTTGCGCCCCACCCCGCCCTGCCTCTCCGGCGCTTCAACTCACAAATTCAGATCGATCCCAGCGGCTGGCAGTGCCTCCGCGTCCGTACATGCAACCACGACGAGAGGAAGTCGCGTCAACGTCGTGACCCAGATCCTGTGTAGTCCGCTAACCACCGCCTCTGCGTAAATTGCCTAACCACCAAATCTATGTGGAATCCCTAACCACCAACCACCGCATCCTCACCGGAAGTCACCCTGCACCCCTATCCTTACAGGAACGAGGGCCGGATGGAGAGCTGAGGCCGTACTGCTGTCGGGTTGCTCTACACCGGGCGGTGTACGACCCGTACTCAAGAGCCATATACTTTGTGGAGGGTGGGTACGGCGCTCGTGGTCGGATTAGTGGTGTGTGTGTGTGTGTGTGTGTGTGTGTGTGTGTGCCCGGCAGGGCTTCACGCGCGGTAGTGCCGACAGCAGTGGGCGGCTGACGGCTTTCGAAGGGGCAACGAGAGGACATCCGTTTTCCATTGTTGTATGCGTGTTCCTGTTCGTGTTCGTTTCGAGTTTAGCGCCAGGTGTGTGTGTGTGTGTGTTTTAGTGCAGGTGTCGGTGCGAGGGGGCTCTGGTGTGTGTGGACCGGACATCTAGGGTTCTTTGGCCACGTGCGGTCGGTGCTACTGCTCTGAGGCGTCCCGGTGTACACACACGCATGGGTTTCTTGACACACGCATGGGTTTCTTAACACACGCACGCACGTGAATTTCTTGGGCTGAGTCTTCTCCAACACGCATGTCTCGATGGGCTCCTCATTAAGCGCATGTCTCGGCATTTCTGCCGCGCCTTGTGCTTACAACAGCCAGCCGCCTGATGGTAAGACCGTCGTACTTGTGTACGGCAGATCATATCCTGAGTGGTATGGTCGAGCCTGGCGAGGGGCATCCCGTGGCATTGTCAGTCCACACTGCTCACTGCCCACTGCCCGTGGGCCCCACCTCAGGCCGGGCGCTGATGCGGCTGGGGCCCGACGACGTGGTGTCGCACCTGGCGGGGCACCGGGAGCTGTGCGGCGCCGGCGACGGGCCGGGACCCGTGGCTCGCTTCCAGCTGCCGCACTCCCTGGTGGCGGACGGCGCGGGCTGCCTCTACGTGGGCGACTGCGGCGCGGTGCGGCGGGTGGCGCTGCCCGGTGCCCCCGCGGCTGTCGCCGCCGCGGCGGGGCAGCTGACAACCGCTGCTGCGGCGGCGGTGGTCGCGGGGGGCCTGCCGCCGCCACAGCAGCAGCAGCAGCAGCAGCCGCAGCCGCAGATGCTGCTCCTGGCACCCGGGGAGCAGGAGCCGCAGGCGGTGGTGTCCACTGTGTGAGTACGAATAATGGTTGTACGGCACAGTACGGCGCGGTCACAGATGGGGTCGTCGTTGGAGGGGCGCCGTGGGCGGGGCCATCGGCGGGACGCGTTGGGCCGGTACCAGGCCAGGCCGGCCCGTCTCTGCCGTCGGGCCTGGCTGGTCGCTGCGAGTTGGGCGCCTGCGTATCGGGCCGTGTGTATTACGCCCGGGCGGCCCCGGCTGAGGCTGCCATCTTTCTGTTCTCGGACCTGGCGCTAACCCGTGTGACGATAACGAATTAACGATGACCTCCGCCCTCCGCCCCCCCCCCCCGCTTTGCAGGTACGGCGGCCCCGGCAACTTCGTCGACGTCGCGTACGACATCATCAACCGCCGCCTGTACGCCGCCACCATCCACGCCGCCTACCTGATCCCCGGCGACGGCCGCGCGCCCGTCCGCATCGCCGGCTGCGAACGCGCGGTGGTGGGGCCCTCCGGCGCCGGCGCGGCGGCGGCCGCCGCGGCTGCAGGTCCCGCCGCGGCGGCCGCCTTCGCCTCCGGCGCCGGCAGCGGCGGTGTCGGCAGCGGCGGCTCCGCCACCTCCGGCAGCCGGGCGCGGGAGTTTGCGGGCATCAGCGGGCTGGTGGCGGATGCGGACGGGGGGCTGCTGATCACGGACCGGCACCAGGTGTTCCGGATGGAGGCGGAGGGCGGCCCGGAGGCGGTCATCTGCCTGGGCAAGGGCGACACGCAGTGGGGCGGCATCGGTGAGGATGGCCGGGCCAATACTGCTGCGGCGATGCATGCAACGCGGGCGACTCACCAGGGCCACACGCCGCCAGGCCCAATTTAAAACGCGGTTCGTCGGCCCGGATGCCGCCAGTACCATCAATGGCCTCGTTTTCTCCGCTGTTGGGTGCGCTGTGACGCTCTTCAGCGCTTCATCGATCATCACGCATCCATTCCTTCATTCACTCATTCGATCCTTCACTCCTATTCGGTCAGTCGAGCTGGGTTGGGTCGGGTCGGGTCGGGTTGGGCTAGAGGGTCGGATGTGCGTTTCCCACATATCCGTACACACATATGGGCGGTTTGGGGGTGTCCTCACTAAACACAAACCTACATAACATTTGTTCACCTCGCCACCACCCACCGCTTCCTCCCGGCCCCAGGCTCGTACCCGGTCCTGCTCCACAACGGCTGGGTGGCCCTGTGCCAGTACCACGCCCGCCGCGTGCTGCTGCTGCAGCTGGGCCTCCGCTGCGGTCCCGCCTCGTCGGTCGGGCTGCTGCCGTACTCCCGCGCGCCGTGGCAGCTGCACACGGAGGGGGTGGTGGGGCTGCTGGGCGACCTGGCGTCGCTGCTGACGTGTCCCGACGGCTCTGACGACGTGGAGGTGGCGGTGGGCGGCCGCGGCTTCCGCTGCCACCGGCTCATCCTGTCCACCCGCTGCCTCTACTTCCGGCGGCTGTTCGCGGGCGGCTTCAAAGACAGCGGCGCGCGCCGGGTGGTGCTGCAGGTGCGTGTGCGTGTAAAAGGAAACTGAGGTGTGTGTGTGTGTGTTTAGAGATGCTACCCGCCCGCCCGCCCGATCCCAGGTGGCAATATACTTACCACATAACATGCGAGAAAGTACTTAACTGTCTGTATAATGAGAAGCCCACTTACCTGTGTGTGTGTGTGTGTGTGTGTGTGTGTGTGTGTGTGTGTGTGTGTGTGTGTGTGTGTGTGTGTTTAGAGATGCTACCCGCCCGCCCGCCCGATCCCAGGTGGCAATATACTTACCACATAACCTGCAAGAAAATACTTACCATATGTAGGCGCGTGAATAAGGCAACCGCGCCACCACCGCAAGGCAAATCATACAGCAAACGTTAAATACGGAAACGTTCCACGCACGCAAACGGCGTTGTTACCGACCTGCAAAGTATATGATGAATGAGAAGTGCCGGATGTCCCCGGAAGCAGCGGTCGGCCGCCATGCGGGAACGCGAAAGGGAGCAGGTCGTGAGGCAAAGCGGGAGGAAGCAAAGAGGAGGACGGTACAGGGACAAGGATAAAACTAACAGGTTACTATGGTGGTGGCGCGGCAAAGCGTAAAAATGGCAGGTAGGAGGGATTTGTAGGCAGGGACGTGTACGGACGCTGTACGATAACGTACGGAAGGGATGTGGTGTCGCGAGCCGCTATGGGCAGCACGGTACGATGCTACATGCGCGTGTGTGGATCGGGTAGCGGGCCAGAGGAAATGTTGGCTCCCCACCAATCCCGGTCACGGACGGGATGCCCGTATGCATGCGGGGCATCGGCCCAAGCGCTGTGGGCGGGATGGGAGGGGTCGGCATGGTGTGAGGGGTGGGGGAGGCGATGGAGTGCGTTGCGGGGTTCAGCCGGTGGGTGGGCGATAGTAGGTGTGGCCTTGTGAGTCGGCCGAATGGACTGCCCGGCATCATGTGATACCCCGCCGCGAAACGCGTGGAGGCGGTGACGCGGTTACAGTTGGGGTGCGTAGCGATCAGTGGATATCAGGGGGGTTAGCGGTGGAGGGGGCGGGGCCGGCAAGGTGGCGGCGTACGACTGCGACGATGTCAGGATGGGTAGTCCGCCGGGCGAAGTAGAGCGCATGGGGAGCGGAGGTGAGCAAGGAATGGAGGCGTGCCAGCATTTTCTGCCGCGCATAGCCTTGAGCTTCGAGCGCGCGGATGAGCGTGTGTGTGTATGTGTATGTGTGTGTATGTGTGTATGTGTGTGTGTGCGTTTATAAAAAGGACCCACCCAGTGTGTGTTATTTAGGCAGGCAGAACAGGAGTGCGTGACATGCGAGGGGCCGAGTGGCGCCGAATGGTTTGCCCAGATGTGTGTCTGTGGTGTGAGCAACCCGCCCAAACCGTGGATTGCGGAAACGCCGCACCGGGCGGGCGGTTGCCTTCCATACGTACGTTCCGATGGTGTACGGCACCAAGACACGTGCCTGGACCGCCCTCCCCGCTCTGCCCTTCCCGCACAGGACGCCGACCCCGACGCCTTCGAGCACCTGCTGCGCTACATGTACACCGGGGACATGTCCTTCCCGCCGCCCCTCATGCGGCCCGTGGCGGAGCTGGCGGACCGCCTGCTGCTCACCCAGGTGCGGGTCTGCGGCAGGTACCGTTTCCTCCTTCCCCCTCCCCGGAAATGGGTCTACCGAGCTCCTGTACCCGCCCCGCTCCCTTTTTGACGGGCGCGCGGACGAGATACGGTACGGACAGGAGGGTGTACGCGGGGCCCCGGGCGGGGAGCGGCAGGCAGTGCGAGACTGTGATGCGTGGACGCGCGAGAGCCGGGCGGGGCGGGGCGGGCGGGGGGGGCGGGCGGGCGGGGCGGGCGGCGCCTCTCCCTAGCCGACGCGGGTCGCGGTAGCAGCCGCGGTGGGACGTATACCCGGGTGGATCGGTGCCCCGCCTCGAGGGCGTGTAGGGGCACATGGCCTCGGGGCCGCCCCCGCCCCCGCCGCCGCCGCCGGCGACGACGACGACGACGACGACGACGACATGAGACACGTCCGGTGCTGTTCCGTTGGGCCGCCGAGTTGGGGCGCGACACGTCGGCGCCCGCGTCGCGCACCCCGCCCCGCCCCCCGGGTGCTGGTCCGGAGTGCTGCGCGGGTGTCGAGCCCGTATCATCAGGGCCGCGCTGGATCGCCACCCCTGGATGGGTGCTTGCCCGTTGTCCCTTCCCCCTTGTAAAGGGTACCTTCGCCCTACATCCGCAACTCTAAATCCGATCACGATTCTCTCTCCCTCCTACCGTCTCCACCGCCTTTACCGCTCGCGTCTCCCTTCTTTTCGGCGCCCCCCCCTCCCCCCCTTCCGGCCCCCGCTCCCCCCCTTCCGGCCCCCGCTCCCCCCTTCCGGCCCCCTCCGCCCTCCTCCCCCCTCCCCCGGGGCTTCAGGTGGTCCTGCACGTGCACCGGCGGCTGCTGGCCGCTGCCCAGCCCGCCACTGTGGTGGCCGACATGCTGTGGGCCCACCAGCAGGGCTTCGAGGAGCTGCTGGCCAGTCTCAAGGTGGGAGGGTGGCTGGGAGGCTGGCTGGCTTTTTAGAGGGGAGGCCTGGCTGGCTGGGCTGGCTGGCGGGGGGGGGCGGGGCCTGGCTGGCTGGATGGTTGGGTGGGTTTTACAGATTTGGTCACGGTGCTGCTGCTGGGGCTGCGTTCGAAAGGCAGGGAGGTGGGAGGATGGACGTCGTGGGCCCCTCACAGGCCTGGGCAAGAGAAGGCAAGGGGAGGGGTCAAGACAGGGGGGGGGTGAGGGAAGGAACTCGGCCGTCCGGGTGGCGGCTAGAAAGGCGGACCGTGCGGGGACTGTGGCCTGCGCGTGCGGGGACTGTGCGGGGCGGGTCGCATGGGCTGCTGAGTTGGGGAGGCCATAATTTAGATTTTGAATATGGATTGAGGTGTCATGTTTGGAGAAGCGGGACCAGAAGGCGGCGGTCAGCTCGCGAGGGAGGCGGGGCTAGAGAGAGAGGCGGCGGGTGAGGCCCCTGCCGGGGCCCCTGCCCTGTCCGGGCGGTGCGTTGGGGTGCTGCCCCTAGAGACCTCAACCCACATTCTCGATTGCAAAGCGTCGTTTGTCACACTTTTTCCAGCCCGCATCTTTTCCGCCCCCCACATCTTTTCTTCCCCGCAAGTCTAGTATCGTTTCGTCCCACACATCTTGTCTTCCCCCCATGGTGAATGGGAGCCCTGCCGTACATCCGAATCTAACCAACAACCAATTCCTTGTGGTGATACCCCCGTTGCCGTACAGGATTGGTACCTGAGGCACCAATCGGAGGTGCTCGCCGCTGCGCCGGACAGCGTGCGCCAGCTGTTTGTGGCGGCACCAGGCCTGATGTACGACCTTCACTGCGCCACCGTACGGCAAGTTGACCGCAGGCGATAGCTTGGCGCAGCGCGCAGATTGGGAGAGAAGCAGCAGCCCGCGCGCCTCTCCGCGGGCTTCCCCGCGCGCTCCCTGCCGTCCGACTCCACATGACTCCGAAACCAGACCGGCCCCATCTTCCCAAACGGCACCCCACGCCCTCAAATCCCCTTACCCCGAACACTCGCCTTTTCCCGTCCGACTACTTCCCATGCTGGGCAGCCTGCCTGCGGCACAGATGCCGTTGGCGCTGTCGCCGCCCGCTCCGTCGCCCTTGCTGTCGGCCGCGATGTGCCAACCGGCCATTCATGTGCCGGGTAGCGCCGCCGCCGCCGCCGCCATTGCCATCGCCACGCCTTCCTGCATCCCTCGGCGCTGGCGGTGGAAGAACGGCGGCTGGCGGCCGGGTGTACGAGGTGGAGGTGGTGGCGGCGGCCCCACCGGCGGGGCGGGTGAGGTCTGAGCCGGGGATCATCATCATCAACATGATCGCCGCCGCCGCCGCCGCCGCCACACAGCCCTCAGACCGGCGCTGCACGGGGCGTCGTACTGCGGATCCAGGTCTGGATTGTGCAGCGCTTCAGCGGTTTGATGGTACGAGCTTCTCCGCCCATGGATCCTGGATCCTGGAGAGGTAGAAACTTCCAAGTGAAAGAGACACCCGCCCACCCACCGACCGACCGACCGACAGACCCGCGGATCTAGTAAGATTCTTTACTGATGGACGAGCTGTGCGATCGACGGACGAAGTATCAGGAATGACGAGGTGTAGAGATGAAATAAAAACAGCAGACACCGCGCTCTTCCTTTCGCGCTGTATGTTGTCCTGTCGTGCCCCCGGCCGGGGCGGGATCCCGACTAGGGTTTCGCAACCCATGGACCCATGGGAGAGCAAAGCTGATTGCCAGGTCGCGTGGAAAGAGAGGAGAGAGGGAAGAGAGAGGTTTGTGGTTCCGAGGGTGACAGATCTGAGGGTGCAGCCCCAACGAAGAGCCAACGCGGATTGTTGGTGCGGACGCCCGGGAGCCCGGGGTCATGTCGCTGATTGGGCCGAGAACCCAGAGAACCCACCCGCACCCGCTGTGGCGGGTCTCATATCTAACCAAACCCGCTGTGAGGCGACGCAGCGCCGCGTCCGCAGCTTTTTGAAAGAGCGCGGAGGGAATGCCATATGCTCTTGTGATCTTCGTTTTGCACGTGTTTGTGTGCATGTGCGCTGGTGTGCAGGTCTGTGACAGGCTCGGCAGGAGTGCGCGGCATGCAAACGGGGCATAGCTGCGCCCGTGCTCGTGTGTGTGGGGGGGGGAGGGTTTAGGGGAGCTGGGTCGGGGGACCGAGGCTCGGGGGGGTGAGGCCGATGGGCTGCGCCCTGTGTTGGATTTGGATTTGGATTGGTGATATGCCCCTGCCCTCTGCTTTGTCCTTACACTTCTGCGGGTGCTACAGCTGCTGCTGCTGCTGCTGCTGCTAAGCACGCCTGACGCTGCGTATGTTGCGTTGTTGCGGCTGGGGATGCTTTGGTGCTGCTGCTGCTGCTGCTGCTGCTGACATTCTTTTATAGTCGGAAAGTTTGACGGCTCCGCTGAGGGGTGCACTGCCAGTCTCCTCGCTGAGGCTTTGTGGAGACCTCCCCCTTCCCCGTTGTGGGACACGCTGCTACATTGCAGCATGTCATTCGCCTTGTTGTCATCGTCACGGGTTACGTGGCGCTGCTCAGAATGATGCCATCACCCAGGGGCTTTGTTGGGGTTGGTGACATGGAGCCACGCCCGGCGGGAATGCCCGCTGGAGCCTCCCAACGTAGGGCGCACGGCTGGTTTCGGAGGCGCTGTGCTTTGCCGTGCCGTAGGTATGCGCCCATGATGTGCGCTCGTTGGCGGCCATTTCGTTGGCTGCCCTCACCCCACCCCCCTGGGCGGGCGCTGTGCGACAGCCCGCTGCCTCCGTGGCCCACAACAAAAACTAAGTGCGCGCGAGTTGTGTTGGTATTGGTGTTGGTGTTGGTGTTGGTGCTTGTGGTTGCAATCGGGTCGGTGCATAGGTGGCGGGCTGCCTTCGATTGCCGTGTGTTACAGTGCCGGTCTGGCTGATGTTGTGGTTGTGTGTGGTTTTTGCTTTGGTAGTTGATGGTGGTGTTCTCTTTGGCGATATTTATTTTGGTGTGGATGGGGGTGTGTCCGGGACCCTCTCCTGGATCCAGACTCGCGGAATCCGGATCCTCGGAAGGGCAACGGTTCGACTGGAAATCTGGAATGGACGCGGCGTGGGGGGCTGGGGTATGCGGAGGGCAGGGCTCCAGCCCCACGGGCCCTCACATGCCTGACGCGCCTGTGCCTTTCCGTTCAGCGCACCTGGTGGGTGTTTCGAAGCAAGCGAGCAACCCCCTCCGTGTGTCGCCCCCCTCGTGGAGAGGTATGGCTGCATGCGTGAAGGGCTGCCAGGTTCCCGCTGCTTTGCAATGTCCTGGAGGTCATCTCGAGGCCCGGATGCGCTAAACAGTGCGAGCGGGCGTGTTTCTTAAACGTGCCGGGCCGGCGGTCTGTCTGTCTGTCTGATTGTGAGTCTGTCTGGTTGCAAGGTGGATTGGTTTGACCCTCTCGGGACGTCCCCTGCGGCAGAGATGACCATACGATAACTGTTTCCTGCACCATTTTTTAGTATCTAAGAAGTGATTGAACTGCACACGGCAAGTGTGAAACAACAATCCTTCGACCACGACAGACGGATCCGTGACGGATCCGCCCGTACCTGTGTACGGCATGGGCCGTTTGTACGGAAGTCGTTCAGCGGCGCGAAGCGTCGGCGCTCGTTACTCCGTGCACTTGGGTCGCGCACCCGCTCCCTCCCTGGCGGACCGCCGGGGGCCACACGGATCGAGCGGTCCGGGTGGCGGAGAGCGGAGGAGCGCTGGGGTCGTGCGATAAGTTGAATGTTTCACAAACACACACACACGCACGCACACACGCACATACCGTACATATATAGGTGCGCTCCGTACTTGACCGCACGACCGTTGGTGTGTACGACGTGCGGGTATGCGCAGCCGCCGCGTGCCGCTGCAGAGCGCGTGTGTGGTGTTGTTGGAGATCGGCGGCGGTCGGGGCCGGCGTGGGGTGTTCCGCAGGGATGGCCTCCGCGGCGGCGACACCTGCGGGGTTTGTACGGCCGTACGGCATCGCAGGGGTTGCTGGAGCTCCCGAGGGGCGACGGGGTCTTTGCGGGGGCCATGGGAGCCGAGCACGGCGCGCCGGCTTGCGAGCGGTGCGGCCAGTTGGATGCCGCGCCTGCCAGCGGATGCGGACGGGGTGTGGCCTGCGCGAGGAGAGGGACGCAGAGCAGGCTCCGCGGCGGCGTGGTGTTGAGGCGGCGGCGGCACCTCCCTGGCGGCAGGATGGAGCCGCCCGATGCTGTGGTGCGGTTGTGTTCCGGGTGCTGGCTCTGTCGCGGATCTCCCGGTTCGCCGAGGTGTTGCTCCTGCGGGTTGTGCAGGGTGGGAAAAGCCGTCTGGCGCGCGCTTCTCTGCACATACAAGATATAAACAGACCCCATCTGGCAGGCCGGGCAGACCGGCAGGTCGCCAGGCGGGCCGGCCGACGGAGGACTGATGGTTCCGGTTCCGAGATGCGCAATGGAATATTCGAGTACGGTAGTAGCAGTACCGGAACTGCAGGACACGGCCGCCATCGTCGGCGACAGAATTAGGAGTGGGGGGCCCGTCCGTGTCGTCCGTGTCGCCTCTCGCCGCGTCTGTCGGCGCGCGCTCTCGCAGCGCGCACCCACCCACCCGTCCGACAGGCGAGCGGAAGCGATCGGCGGCCCGGGCTGCATGCGCCCCCACCCGGACGCTCATCGTGACACATGCACACACACATACATGGGGTCATGGGCTGGGCCGCTTCTCGCGGCTCAGTTATCTTATACACATGGGCTTTCCAGAAGTAACGCGCCAAGCGTCCTTGGCATGCACAATGCACACAATCAAAGGAACTTGCCGGCTGGTGTTGGCGCTGGCGCTGGTGACGCGTGTCGGGTGGGGGGTTGGTGGGGGGGGAGGGGGATCGAAATCTGAATGTCGGTGGCGGCGCAGTGCGCCCCGCTGCGTGCGCTCGACCCCGCCCCAGCGCCAATGTGGGTTCTATCGCTTTCGCAAACAAGGGTGTCGTCGTCGTGTGGTATATATAGGGTTTTAGGGTTTTGGGCGGTCACCTGCGCGGTGGCGGCGATTGCGAATGGCGACTTGGTGATTAATGATTAGCTTGTGTTTACCAATTATGTCATCCTTCGGATCCCGGACTCTCTCTTTCTCAAGGCACACGCGACCGGAAATGCGCCGGGTGCGGTATCTGCCACGCGGTGCTGCGAATTTGGGGAGGTCGTTTTTGGCGGTGTCGGCCCGCCAGACAACTGCTTGCCCGTCGTGTCGGTCCGCATGGCGAATGGCAGTCTGGGGCCGCTGCGGAAGCACCTGGTCAGAGGTGAGGTGAGGAAGGGCCGCGCATCCGCGCTGTCCCGCACCCCAGAGAGGTGGGACCAGGGCGTGCGTGTGCGGGAATCGTGCAGATAGCGACGCTTCGACGGCGGGACGGCTGTGAAGCTGTGAAGGGGGAGGCCGCATGAAGAGCGCTCGCGCAGCACATGCGCGTATACGCGTGTACGTCGATTTCACGTGGTACGGGGGAGGTGCTGCGTCCCGATGCGGCGTTTCTGGGCCGCGCTCAAATCATCGCAACCGCAGGCCTGTAAGCCATGCATGTGCGGGCAAGGTTTCAGACGCGTCCAACAAGAAGAGGTCCGAAGGTTCTTGGTTCAATCCGTGGCTTCCAAATGGGATGTCCGCGTCACACCAGCTGGGCTGCATCCATCCATCCATTCGGCTATTCTTCACGGTATCCTGCACCGCACCCAAGGGCTGTGCTTCCGGTGGCAGCACAGCGAGGAGTCATGTGATGCAGAAGGAGGCCGCTGTACGGAGCCGCCGTCCGTACGTGACGAGACTACCGAACACGTTCGCAGTGGTGGGCGCCTCCGGTTCCCACAAGGTCCCGCTCCCCAACAGAAATGCGTTGGACATCACGCGCCCTTCGTGAACTCCTTATCCGCGGCCGCTGTTCAATACGGCCCGGTCGTACGACTGTACAACTGCCCTGACCAAGAGCTGGTCGAATCGAGACCGTCCCGGTTGCGCGCTGTCACACTACCTCGGGACCGCATCCCCTGCACCAGTTCACCTCCCTGCTCGGTACCCTGCACCCTGCGGCCCCCTGCCCTGCCACCCTCCAGCTCACTCGGGACCCAGCTCATTCCCCCGACCTGAGCACCTGCGGCCCCGGGGCGCTGTCCCGCTGTGGGGCCCAGTCGGTCACCACTCGGTCACCTCCCCCTCCCCCAAAGGGTCTCCAGAGCCTTCTCCTTCCGTAAGCCCCACGGGGCCACGCCCAATGGCCATCATTCCCCCAGAGGGGAGTTCCTCGATGCCGTTGCCGTACGGAAAGCCCTGTGTCGGAGACAGGAGCGCCCCCAAGGCGCGAGGATGTCCCTCAGGAGGCCCCTCCGTCGCTGAAGAAGTGGACCTTGCCGTCCAGGCAGGACAGCGCCATCTGCGGGTGCAGCGGGTTCCACGCCACGCCCGTCACCGCCTCCGTCACCACCCCCCGCCCGACCTTGTGCGCCACCACCCCCTGACGCATGTCGTACAGGTAGGCCTGCTTGTCCTCGGAGCCGACCCCCAGGTACCGGAGGCAGGGCGAGAAGGAGACGGCCAGGGAGGGCAGCTGCGAGTTCTTGTGGCCTGAGGATGGAGGGCGGCAATGGCAACGGAGGGGGGCGGCACCAGGGGGGCGGCACCCGGGGGGAACCGGGTCACAGGGGGGCCAGCGCCCATCGTGCTACAAGTGCCCGCACAACAAAAAACACATTCCAGCAAGATCAGCAACCAGTGAGAGACAAATGAGAGAGAGGGTGGGGAGAGGAGGAATGGAGACGGCGTGGTCGTGTCATGCGCTCATGCAAACGTCATGCCGTACCGCGGCAGCGCGCCCCCCCCACCCCCCCACCCAAACCCCGGGTCCACCCGCGCACCCGTAAACGCCCGGACGCATCTCTGCGGTGATCGGACGTCCCACAGCTTGACGGTGCTGTCCGGCGCTGACGTGGCGAACAGCTCGTACGCCTCGCGGGGGTGGTTCACGAAGAGGGAGGCGGTGCCGACCTGCCGCAGCGGGGGAGGCGGAATGAGGTCCCATCGGGGGACTGGCACTGAGACGCCACGTGGGGGACTGGGCGTACGTGCGTGTGCGTGTGCGTGCGTGTGTGTGTTCTCGTACCGAGGCATCCACCCAAACCAGCGCGAACCCTGGATGTGTGAAGGCGGGGGGGATGGGGTTTCCGAAGTGCATGTATGGGTTCTGTTGATTTACGGTGGGTTGCGCCCAAAGGCCACTTTGCCGCCGTTCCAGCGCAAGCGCGCCCACACGCCCACACGCCCACGGGCGCGTTTGCGCAACCCGGCTGCGGCTGTCCCATTGGATGACCCGCGGGACCCAAACCAACGTCACCAATCCCCCAAATAGCGACTGCCGTGTACCCCGGAGCGCATGTGGAAACCCCTGGGCGCACACCTGGCCCCGGTGCGGCAGGTGGAGTGGACCCCCCACGCCACCCGCCGCTGTCCCCCCTCACCGCGCCACAGACCCCGGAGGCCCCTCCCAAGTGCCCCCCATGTGGCGCCCCGCTGCCGCTCCGGGGTGGATCGCCTCCCCAGCCCAGCCGGGCACCCCCTTGGCGCCACCGCACTGTCCCTGGAGGAGCCGCACCCCACCCCACCCCACCCCACCCCGAGCCCCACCGCCCACACCACCCCACTGGTTTCACTTTGTAACCCCACCCCTCCCACCCCACCCTGGGCCACACAGCCCACCCCACCCCACCCTGGGCCACACAGCCCACCCCACCCCACCCCGCCCCACCTGCGCCACGCAGCCCACCGGGCGCTGATGCGCGTCCTGCACTGCCGCCAGCGGCCTCATGACGGCCAGGTCCACCAGCTCCAGGGAGCGGTTGGAGGCGGAGGTGATGGCCAGGGGCGACAGGAAGGAGTTGACCGCGGAGAAGTCGTGGAGGGCCTGAGGAAGGAGGGCGCCCCCCCGTGCGGGGCAGGACCGGCGTTGCGGTGATGGGTGAACGCGGGAACCGGGAAGAGTGTAAGACGGCTGTTGGAGGGGGGTCCACGTAGCACAGCAGGGAGGGGGTGGATGGCGTGACGGCATCCGGGCATTGAAGAGAACGGAGTTGTAGGAAACTGTGGCCCTAGAACCCTACACACCCAACGCCCGGGACGGGGGGAGACAAGGAGGGGAAGGGGGAGGTCCCCCGGATGTGGCACAAAACACACACCGACCGGTCCGAAATGACACCACGACGCATGACCGTCCGGCCGGCACCAACGCATCACACACAAAAGCGGCACAGCAAAAGGGCGGCGGCGCCGTACTGCCGTACCTGTGCCTGGGAGGTGTACGACGCCACGAGGCGGTACGTGTGGCGGGCGCGGAGGCGCTCGATGTCGCTGTCCGGGTCCTCAGCCAACTTGTACCTTGGCATGGCGGGCAGGGCGGGCAGCGCGGGCAGCGCGGGTACGGCAGCACGGGGGGCGGTGGCTGCCGGCTTCAGCCGCGCGGCCCCGCCAGCTCAGCCCGCCCGGCCGATGCCGCCTCCAGACCGCCCAGCCCCCTAGTCGATCACATCGCGGGTCACAGCCCCCACCGCCCCTTCTCTCATACTCACACCGTTGTCCACCAGGGCACGCGGCCACTGCTGCATCAGCTCCTTCCTGCACCCCTCCTGGAGCCCACACCACAACCCTCGTGTCTGGGCTGTTCCTAATAAACCCCTCGTGTGCATATCCCGGGCGATTGGTAATTGATCCCACGGGTCCCCGCCGGGCGGGGTCCCGATCCGGCGATGTAAAGAATGCCGACCGCTGCTCCACAGCACCTTGCCGTACGGTCGCCAAGTATCGTTCTGCCGTACCTGTACAGCAGCACTTTATTTCCGCAGGCCAGCGTGATGAACTGGTCCATGTACACGAACCTCGCCGCGCGGACCTCGTGGGGGAGGGGCGGGTTGGCGGGGGAGCGGCCGCCGCCGGCGGGGGAGGCGGCGGGCAACGGCGGCGCCGGCGGCGGCAGCGGCGCCGCTGGCGCGCCGGCGGGCCCTGTGGGCCGCACGGGCGGCTGCGTGTTGAGGTGGCTGAACTCCAGGAGGGGCTGCGCGCAGGCGGCGTTCCACAGGCGGGCAGTCCTGGGGAGAGGGAGGACCACAGAGGTAAGGGTGTGGAGGTAAGGGTGTGTGTTTAATGACAAGCCCGCCCAGAACCGCCCAGGCCCAGATACTTACCAAAGGACCTGCGATGTACTTACCATATGCAGCATAGGGCGAACTAACAGGACAGCCACATCAATACGACCGCGCCACCACCAGTGCGCGATGCAAGCACGGGCACAGCAGCAGGGAACCCTGGAAAACGGACGGACGCAACGGAAACATTATCGGTAGGGGTATTCTCCTTTTCTACATCAATACTTTTTAATTAGGTCGGTATAATTAGTACAATTTGTTTCGGGCGTTGCTGGGGTGCCTGCTTCCTGCCGGGTGTTCCCTTTGTTTGCATGCTGGGCCGGTGGTGGTGCGGCTTCCCTGTTCCGTTGTTGTTTTGTTGCTTGTCCGTTTGCAGGTTATTATGGTAAGTATTTTGGTCCTTGGTTTGGGTCGGGCGGGTCTCTTGTCTAGACACACCCTTTTCCGATTATCCCAACCCCGACCCTTTGTACGACATAGCACCAGCCGTCCGTACCCTCCCCGTACACACCCTTCATACATCTTGCGCGACTCGACACCAATTCCTTACGCCGCGCCACCAGCCTATCTTCCTCTTCCAGGGTGTGTGTGTTTAGAAATGCAACCCGCCCAGGGTGTGTGTATGCTTCCTGTCCCGCGCTTCAGTTCTCCCATAACGGTAACCCATACCCATCCCCTTACCCCACATCCAAACCCAAACACACATCCACACCCATGGGCAGTGCCCCGCCTTCTTCTTCTCCCCCTTTTCCCCCCCCCTCTTCCCCGCGGCCAGCCCCACCTGTCCGCCGACGCGGTGAGCACCAGGGTGCCCTCCCGGCTCCAGTCCGCCCCGTGCAGCGGCCCCCCGTGCCCCACCAGATCGGTGCCCTCGCCCGACCAGCGGGACACCGGCAGCTTGAGCACCCGGGCGGTGCGGTTGGCGGAGGCGGTCAGCAGCCGGGAGGCGTCGCCTGAGGCCGGAGGCGCGGCAGCGGGGGCAAAGGGAGCGCGGGTTAGCGAGGGGCGGGTCGGGAGGGTGCTACACGCGGGGGAGGTCACAGGTCAGGGCGGAGGGGAGGCAGCGGAGGGGCGGGGCGATAAGGACCCGTCCCGCCCCGCCCCGCCCCGCCCCGCCCCGGCCCATCCCCCCAGCAGGTAACTCCGAGACCATTCCTAGGTAACCCCCGCCCCTCGGGAGGGACACCTTCCCCGCCTATCCGGGCCCCCAGCTACCCCCGCCCCTTGGGCCCCACCACGCTGCCCACATCGCACACACACTTGAGAAGGCCACCCTCACGATGGCGCCCCCCGGGTGAACCGCCTGGCCGCCCGGCAGCGCGTTGCGGGGCTGGTGGGTGGTGAGGGGGCCGCACTCCGCCGGGTACTGCCGCGCCTCCACCATGTGCTTGCCCACAGAGCTGACGGCGGCGGCGCGGCCCACCTTGACCGGCGGCGGCGGCGCGCGGCCCAGCTGGTGGGGGCCCTGCACGAAGCCGTACCTGGCGGGGGTTGGCGGGCGGGGGCGGGGGTGCGCGGGGAGGACGCCGCACACGCCGAGGGCGGAGCGGCTCAGCCGGGTAGCGGTTGGCGGGTAGCGGTTGGCGGTTGGACCCTTACCTCAAAGGGGATCTGGAAGAAGCCAGTGACAGAGCGGCGGGATGCAGAGGGGTGGTAACCTAACTTCCCTGCACACCACGAGTCCGCACGCCTGCACCCCAGGCGGCCGCCCCCTTACCCTTTGGCGTCATCGGCAACTTAACACTCACCCACACACCGCAGTGTGTGGGCAGCTTTCTTCTTAACCCAGACACGGCAGCACCCACCCGCTGGACTTGATCTTGCTGTGGAACGTGACGGGCTGGTTCTTGATCCCGGCGGCGCCCTTGCTGGCCCCTGGCTTCGACAACGCGCTTCCCGACGGCGGTGGCGGCGGCCGCCGGCCCGGGCTGGGGTTCGTGAAGCGGCCGCCGCCGCCGGCGCTGCCCGACTTTCCGGAGGCGGCGGAGGATGGCCCCGCTGAGCCGCCGGGTCGGCTAGGCCCCGCAGAACTCGACCGGCGGCTAGAGCCAGAGGGGCTGCTGACGCCACTGCCGCCGCCGCCGCCGGGGCCGGCAGGGCTTGGCGCCCGGAGCGGCGAATCCGCGGGCAACGGACCCGTCTGAAAGACGGAGATGGCAACGGCTCCACCCGCGTCGTCACCGCCGGCGGCGGACGCATGACCGTTGTACGAGCGTTCGTACGCTCGGTCGTCGTCGGGGTCGGCGGTGACGTCACCGCTGGCGGAGGTGCGCGACGCCTTGACAGAGGGTGCCCGCTGCAATCGCAGAGGCGACGGCGCGGCATCGGGTCCCGCGCCGCCGCCGCCGCCGGCAGCGGCGGCGGAGCTCCCAGGATCGGAGGTATCGTACCTAAGTACGGCGACCGTCGGCTCGCGAGCGGCTGCCGTACAGCACAGCATGCCGCCGCCACCGCCGCTAGCGCTCCCTGGCCGCCGATCATCCGCGCCCGCCAATGCAGGTACGACAGCGAATGCGACGCAGCCGGACTGTTCGACCCGCGGCATTCCGCGCAACGCCAGTCGAGGGCGCAGTGTCGGCGGTGGCGGCGGCGGCGCCGCCAGCGCCCCCGCCGGCGCCGCGCCCAGGCGGCCCGGGCGGCCCATGCCCCCCACGGACACCGGGGCGACGCCCGACCCGCCCGGCGGCCCGGGATCCGGCCGCCCCAATAGAAACGCCTCCACGACATCGTACGAACGAGTGTCAACGAGCAGTACGGCACTCGACATCGCGACAACGAGGGCAGGACATGAGGGCAGCAGCAGCGGCGGCGGAGCGCCGCAGTCGGGCGCCAAAATGTCCGGCAGCTGCAGCGGCGGCGGCGTCGCCGGCGGCCCTGGCCCCGCGTACGACACCTGAAGTATGTACGGGTTGTCGCCGCCTTCCGCCCCGTCGGCGTCGCCGTCTTCGTCGTCCTCGTCGCCGCCGCCGCCACCGGTGTCACTGCCCGAGGAGGAAGGCTGCGGGCACGACGGGCGGTTGTACGAGTTGCCGTACGCATAACCGGGGCGCCGGGGTCCCACTTGCTGGCCACCCGCCCACCTACCCACTCCATTCCGCCCTCACGTCAACCACTCTGCTACAACATCCCTCACCCTGCTACAACATCCCTCACCCTGCTACAACATCCCTCACCCTGCTACAACATCCCTCACCCTGCTACAACACCCCTCACCCTGCTACAACATCCCTCACCCTGCTACAACATCCCTCACCCTGCTACAACACCCCTCACCCTGCTACGGCCCTACCTCTGCTACGGCCCTACCCCTGCTACAGCCCTCACCTGGCGTTGCAGCCCCATGGCCGCCTTCCAGGCCGGTCGGCTGCTGATCACCTTGGGGCCCGCAGATGCGGCGGCCGCCGCCTCCGCCGCCGCGGCCGCCGCCGCCGCCAGCGCCCGACCCAGCTTGCGACCCACATCAATCACCTGCAGCAACCTGACCACCGTTGCCCCGCGGGCCGGGGGCCGGGGCCAGGGAGGGGCCGGGGACCAGGGCCAGGGAGGGAGCCAGAGAGGCATCACCAAATTGTATGGTTGGCAAGCATGTCCGCGCAACCTGTCCCTGTCACAGCTGCCCTCAGGTGGAACGCCTCCCTTCCCAAGCCCTCCCAACCAGTCGACCGGTGTGTCGGCGTGCGCTGTCAGCGACCGCCCTCCCCTCACCACTGCACCCAATCCACCCAATCCACCGCGTCTGTATACCCTGTCCCTCACCACCACCACCACCCCAACACACACGCAGGTACATTGGTACTTGGTTGGGGTCGTACTTGGTTGGGGTCGTACTTGGTTGGGGTCGGGCAGGTCTCTTATCTAAGCACACACACAGGCCGGGAGGCCACTCACCTGGCCGCCGGCAGGCTGGAGAGGTCGAAGAGGCGCAGGGAGCCGTCCGCGGCCCCCAGCGCCAGCCTGGGCGGGTGGGCGGGCTCCACGGCCAGGCAGGTGATGGGCGCGGGGCCCAGCACCGAGGACTGCATCACCAGGCTGCCCGCCTGCGGGCGTGAGGGAAGCGAGCCAGCCAGCGGGCCACAAGTCGGGGCGGGTGCGTGGGTGCGTGTGGGTGCGCGGTCGTTCGTTGGATTCGTTGACCGTACTGACCACCCCAACCACCTACTACGGTACGTCCCCAGGGCCCTGTTGTACCGGCTGCTCCCCGGGGGGGCCTCCCTGGACTCCCCTCCCCCTTCCGGGGTGCCCCCGCGGGGGCCCTACGGTACTCTACTCGCCTCCAGGTCCCAGATCTTGAAGGTGCGGTCGGCCCCCGCAGTGATCAGCAGGTGGGGGTTGCCGGGTGGGGGACAGAAGGCGGCCGTCAGCACGTCGGCGCTGTGGCCGTCGAGCCTGGTAGGGCGGGAGGGCGGGGTGGCAGGAGTGCGGGAGGGAGGGCGGGAGGGAGGGCGGGATATAGGACATTTTTGGACACATGCCAACTGCGATCAGCAAGGCAGGGAGGGAGGGAGCTGAGGTGAAACAGCACAGGGAGTGATACCTGTCGAGTTGGTATACAACTACGAATCGAGGGCGAGGGGAAGGGAGGAAAGGGAGGGAGGGGGCGGGGGTATCCCTGTCTTTACCGACAAAGGGGGTATCCCTGGGCGGGGCGACGGGGCCCAGGCGCCCCGGCGTGGCCGGGAAGGATCGGCATCGGCACCCAGTGACCCCGTCGGGCCTAGCACACCTGCGGCTAGCAAGGAAACGATTGCTGGCGCGTTCGCCCTCAGGCAAGGAAAGTGAAAACTGTGTCAGATCTTTGGCGATCCGCGCAGTGTGCTGAGATCTGTTGATCTTGGTCTCCCGCGGATCTCCCACATTCCTGCCCCGACCGGCCCCGGATCCTGCTCACCGGTACACGTGTCGGAAGGTGCGCACGTCGAACACGTTGACGTCGGGACCCACGCCCACCACGAGCATCGACAGGCGGGCGCTGTACGTCATGCAGTACACCGGGCCCTGGTCCGCCATGACCTGCAGGTCGGGCGTCGCGGATCCTCACGACACCGCCATCCACATCCACGACGACAGAGCGTTCGCCCCACAGGACCGCCCCACAGACGCCATGCCAGGGACTTACCCCACAGATCCTCATACCACGGATCCCATACCACGGATCCTGTACCTTGGGTCCCCATCCTGGACCCAAACAGCCCCCGCCGTTGGGCACTGCGGTGGCACCCACCCACCTGGATGGGCGGCGACGGCGGATGTCCCCGCGCGACAGCGTCATACACCGCGCTCACGTTCCAGGCCACCACCGCGTCCCAGGAGGCGCAGAACAGCACCGCCGGCAGCAGCGGGGGCGGGGGCGGGGGCGGGCGGCCCCGGCCGGCGCCCGCCCCGGAGCTGGGCGTCGGGTCGCTGGTGCCTGTACGGCAATGTCAAGGGCGGGGGTCGGAGGTCCTGGGGTTGTGGTGCCGGTCGGGGCATACTACCTGGGGCACGCTACCTGCCCCAGGGGCATGTTCTGTATCGCATGGGACCCAGGGAAGTCGTGTCAACTCGTGTCAAAGTGGGCCCAGGGTTGTGTGGATACTGATACTGCATACAGCGTCCGGAGGTCGTGCTCGTTCCTCCCGGCCGCTGCTTCAGCGGCTCCGCGTCCCGGGTCCGCGCTGCACGGGGGGTCCGCCTATCCTGACGCGGCCCGCGCCGCCGCCGCCGCCGCCACCGCCGCCGAAAACCCACATCAGCGAAGCTCCGGAACCGTGTTTCGCAACCATGTGGGTATCCCACAAGGACCCGGCGGTCCAGATCCTGATCCTGATCAGGGCGTGTGTACCCCCTGACTCCGTCCCCGAACCCCGCCCCTAGCCCCAACCTGGTCTCGACCCACCACCGCTCGGGTCGCGGGCAGGAGACGGGGCATCGCATCCCGGCCCACCCAATCCCCCAGGATCCCCAGTCCGGAGGTGTCTGATGCTAAGGCGGCTGCCAATCCGCCAGGTGGCTGTCGGCCTGCTATGCCCGGCCTCACACGCCCCTCCCGCTTCAATCCAGCGACCTGTGGCCATCCCCCTCCTCCTCCTCCTCCTCCTCCCCACCCCCTCCTCGTCATCCAAGGGTCCACCTTGGGATGGTTGCGCCCTCCTCATCCTCCTCATCCTCCTCATCCTCCTCAATCTGTTCCCCGCGGACTCCTGAAGCACTGTCGTGTCCTCCCCCCAACCCACCGATGGGTCCCGCTCCGAAACACAGACAGATGATCGGCCGCTGATGCATCTCCGACTGCAGCTGGACGGGGCTCCGGAGGCCTCCAGCCGCAGCGCCGCCGCTCGGGGCCAGGCTGTGGAGCTCCACGCGGGGGCCACCCGGTAACGCGAAGGCCAGGTAGGTGCCTGCGGGCGGCGATGAAGGTGCAGGATGTGCAATGGGTTGGGCCGCGCATGGGCGCGGAAATGCGCGGAAGGGCGCGGACGGATGCGGGGTTTTTGCGGCGCCAACTGGTCTTGCGGACATCCAACGGACCACGTGTAGGTGGTTGATAAATGCTGTAACCCAAATCGGGGAGCCACCATGCGGTGGCCTTGGCTCGCAGGAGGTTGCGTGGAGGAGTAGGGTGGCAGCAGGAGAGAAAAACGGCGGCATAGGTCCAGAGGTGCTGTCCAGCAAAGCAAACATTGAGTGGGCGAAGAGATGGGTTTGATTTGACACGTTGCTTCTTGGAATTTTGTTCATGGACCGATACAGGGGGGCAGGCTGCGGAACGACATGTAACGTGTGGGTGCGGTGACGGTTGAAACACAACAACAACACAGCTGCACACAGCCATACATGTCGGCTTAGAATCAAAACATGGAATATTGGACTTTGGAGTGTAGAATTAGGAGAGAACGCTCACCGTCGGTGGCGACCACATGGGTAGGTCCGCCATTGCCTTGTACCCCAAACTCAGTCAGGAACCTCAGGAAACCCATAGTTTGATGATGCGTTTCATGTGCTCGGACAGTAATATTTTATGAAACAGCCTTGAGATTGACGCTTTGGCCACGGCATGATCTGGTGGAGTTTTCCTTATAATTTTGCTGGGAAAACGATTCAAAACACTTTGAGGATGACAGACATGTTGAACAATTTCAGGTGTTCGTCGAAGAGCTGTCTCTCATCAACACATTTCGTACACGAGAATGCCGAGACAGAGTTATTTTGAACGATGACCAACGCCTGCTTGAAACAAATTGAAAAAACGTGAACTTCCGCATACGCCTGTCATTATGGAAGCTGCCGTTCGCCATCTGCGTGACGGCGCACAGCCGGACACGGCAGCCTGCGCGACCTGCTGTGTGCTCGACAACTTGGCCGTGGTTGGGGGAGCGCTAATCTTGCGCCATGTAAGCACGAAAATTCTGCTGCCTGCGTCGCGCTGCCCCTCGGCAGGAGCTCTCTCCGCGCGCCGACGCCCTGAGCTGAGGCCGCCCGCTCTCCGCAGGCCATCCAGGCTTTCCTGTCCGCCATGCGCCAAGGCCGCAGCCAGGCGACCAGCGTCCGGCTTGTTGACCTAACTGGAGCTCTTGCTGATATTGCAGCGCCCCCGCAAGCAGCCTCGCGGACTCCACACGGGGAGCACCGCCACGACGCATCCGTCGAGCTGATCGACCTCGTCTCCGACCCCTGGGGCTGGCGGGAGGCAGCCCCGTGTCCGGCCCCGGAGCAGCCTTCAGCGTAAGCACGACGTACATATCTTACATGCACATAGCCAACTGGTTTGGGTCGTGCGGGTTACTTGCTGGTTTTTCTTGCCCCGAACACATACACCGCACATGACTTCAGGCACTTCCGTACATGGGCCCTGAGGCCCATAGGTGCGGACTGACCTCGGTCGGGCTCGCACCGACCGGCCGTCCCGCAACGATGCCCCATTCCCCAAACCCGGCCCGCCCG
The DNA here is from genome assembly GCA_003117195.1 of Eudorina sp. 2006-703-Eu-15. NCBI lineage: Eukaryota > Viridiplantae > Chlorophyta > Chlorophyceae > Chlamydomonadales > Volvocaceae > Eudorina > Eudorina sp. 2006-703-Eu-15. Next base: position 2,027,738 of record BDSI01000002.1, on the reverse strand, counting down.
CTTGTGAGTCCTTCAAGACCACGTCCCCTCCCCCCAACTCCCTCCCTCCGACTCCAGTGTCTGCGGATAACGCCAGTCCCCGTCTCCCTCCTGAAAGGACATGAAAGGCCTCTTGGGACAAATCAAGACAAGCCCGCCCTCTGTCGCTGCGTAGGTCCCCTGCGGCGGCGAGCAGCAGCAGTCCCCAGGCCCAGGCCCAGACCCCGGGCCTGTCGATGAGGCTGGAAGCGTTGCAGGCGCGGCTGCTGCGACCGCCGACATCAACACTGCCGACGCAGGCCACTGGGGACTCTGTGGGCCTCGGCGGCAGCAGCGGCGCACAGGGATGCGAACCCCACAGCGCAACCGGCAGCCCATCACCTGCTGCTGCCGGGAGTGTGCGTTCCGTCTGTGTCGTCATCGGCTGCCTCAGCACGCTGATGGAACGGTACGGCAGCTGGCAGGTACGGCGGTCTTGGGTTGCCGTACTAGTACGCCGTCGTGGGCAAAACCCCTGTGGCCGGGCCGACGGCGACGGAAGCTGACCTGAACCTGCCGCGCCCCTCGCGCGCCGTCTCTTCCGTGATTGCTGTGTCATTGCGCTTCACAGCCTGTCTACGGTAATCTATTGAGCTGCGATGCTCCCCGGCATCGCCCCTCTTTCACCTTTCACCCCTTCTTCTTGCCATGGCTGGCCCCTTCGGAAAGGCGCTCCGGCTGCTGGAGGCGGTGCAGCGCGCACCCGCGGTGTCCTGCGTCCTCACCTCAATGCACACGGTACGACACAGTACGGCACTGTCTCGTGTCACAGCAGCAGCACGGGCGCGTTTTCGTCCCGCCGCTTGGGACCCGTTGTGGGGGATGTGGGCTCGTCGCATCCAGCAGGCCCGAGTGCGGAGTGCGGGGTGCTTGGGGGGTTACATTCAAAATGAAAGAAACTACTTGCGGAAGTCTGCAGCGATCGCTGCCCGGCGCCCCGGTGCTCACCCTCACGAGTGAGCTCGGCCCGCACAGCCGCCCCGTCAACGTCAACGGGGTGTCTCGAGCCGCAGTCCGCCATTGCGCCATGCGCATAGAAACGGCGGGACATGCCCGGGCAGCTGGGTTCTTGGTCTCCAGGACGGGCTCCACTCTCCCGGGTATGTCACACTGCAAACGAGGCGCCTACAAGCTGCCGTGTCTGGGCCCGTTGGAACACCCGGTCGGGAGTCGGGTCCGCCTTGTAACGGTTGAAAAATACGGCCAGTCGCTTCCCGGTTCCCGCCCGCGTCGCGCGTCCGCTTCGGTCAATGAATTGCTGCTGTCCCCGCGGTTCCACGCGGCGCTTTTTGTCCCCCGCGGCCCCCAGGACCTCCACCCCGATCAGCTCGTGTTCGCGGTGCGAAGGATGTGCAGCTGCTCTGTGGACGTCTCGGGCCTGACGGCGCTGCAGGCGGAGGTCGCGCAGAGAGCGATCGCGGCGGCGGCGGCCGCGGGGGCGCCCAGCGGCGGCGCCAGCAGCAGCGGCGGCGGCCCGAGCAGCACCGGCGTGCTGGCGGGTCGTCTGGACTGCCGCACAAAGCGCAGGACAGGTGGGAGGCTTTGAGAGGGCGGTGCACGTGGCCACAACCAACGTAACCGAATCAGTAGAGCCGCCTTGTGCCTGTTTCAAACGCCCCAGCAAGACGGAGGCTGTCCATAGTGGCTTTCAACCTCATTTGCCGTACAAACCTGCTGCTTTGATCAGTCAGTGGGACGATGGATGACCTGTCCCGGGGTTGTGCGTACAGCACCCCGCCGCCGCGTCTGCGTCACGGCCGCTTTCTCCGTCCGTGCCTGAGGTGCCAGAGCTCGGGCCGCCGTTCAATGTTTGATCGTGACTTCGTGACTTTGTGTTTGTCCCCTAGGCCGTGTCAAGGTGGATTCGGAGCTGTACTCCCTGGAGCTGGCTTCGTCGGCAGCGGCACAACGACCAACCGCCTCCACAACGGGCACCCCAACCGACTGTACGACGGGACCCCGGCTTGCATTCCACGCCGTGCCGCCGGTCCTCGACACCCCAGACCCGAAGGCGCTGTTGCGGCTGCAGCCACCAGGAGCAGCAGCAGCGGAGGCGGGCACCGCACCAGCGGGGGCGGCTGGCGCCGCAGCCGCGGCCGCACGGGCCGGTGTGCCTGCTGGCGGCGTGGGAGGCGGCCCGGTCGCGGGTCTGTTGGGCGGTTTGACGAGTGCCGAGGATCTGGCGAAGGCCGTGGGCAGCAGCATGCGGCTCACTTTGACGGAGGAGGTGAGGAGCGGTGGGCGCGACATGGGCTTGCTGTGGGCATGACTTGCTGTGGGTGCGTTGCCCATGTTGCCGCCGAGACGATGTCTCTGGGAGGATGAACGGTGTCTTGGGTTGGGTGGATGGACGCGCATGGTCAGAAGGCCTGCGCGTCTTGGTTTTGAGGTTAGCCCTAAGCTGTGTGCACTGGCGGAGACTGCACCTGGTTGGCGCATCTGATCTGTCTCTTAAGGACGCGGTGCCATATGCCGTAACATATGCCGTACACACGTGTGTGTGCTTTCAGGAACGTCGCGCCAAGCAGCAGGTCGTACTGCCGTACCAGCACCAAGGGCAGCAGCACCGCGGCTCGCTTGCAACAGCCTACGCGGCGGGGGATCACGCGGGGTACCTGCCGCCGGCGGCGGGCGGTACGGGTCCGGCGGCGGGGAGGGGCGGACAGCAGGCGCTCGGACATATCCTGTACGTACGGGACTCGGCCAGCGAGGCGGACTCCGACCAGGAGCTCGACGAGGATCTCGACATATGACGTACAGATCGTACAGCGAAAGCAGGATGTCACTGCCACGCATCCGGTGAATACGCTTGCCTGTCGCCGACGTGGATGGCGAATTGACGATCGTGGCGAATCGTAACAGCACGCCTTGCATTATAAAGGACTGCTCAGCACCGTGCGCTGTTCATTGGTTCTGTCAGAGCTCGGAGTGGAGGTTAGTTAGGTCTACGAGGTGTGTGGGTGGGTGTGCCGTTCTGTACGACAGTTACGGCAGGGTGATTGCTTAATCAAACCGAGCTATCTGGGCCCGTTGGAACGCCCAATCGGAACTCAGGGTCCACCTTGTAATGGTTACAACTGATACGGTACGAGGACGTCCTCGTTGCCACCTTGGTCGCCACAGCACAATCCGGATCGTATAAGATCCGATTCGGATAGGTTTGGATCCACCCCGTGCTGCGACTCGAAATTTGATGTGTCCTGAAGATGTGTGTGTATGTCCTCGCCCCACAGAAAGAGCCCATACCGTTCCAATCACTTTGCTCTCATCGACGGCCGCGCGCAAAAACAAAATGACAATCGCCGCCGAATCAACCGCTCCAGTTCATGTAGCGTCGTGAATGTGTCCGGCCAGCCGCGTTAGCGAATCCGCAGCGAGGACACGAGGACTCGAGGAAAATTCGAGGAGTAGATTTGCAATCAACGATGAAAATGGGAAACCCGCTTCAGCAGCAATTGCTCGACAGGGCCCGCGGCCCGACCTGCCAGCCAGGCAGCCGGGAACAAAATCTCGAGAAAAATAATACCCAGTCAAATGGAGCCTCGTCGGATCGATTTGGTTTGACATCGGAAAACGGACATGTGAACAGTCAGTCCTCCATATACCGTAGCTATCGCCCTGCCCCGCCCTCAAACCCTCTCCGGATCTCGACCCCTCCCGACCCCTCCTCGACTGCGCGAATCGCCACCCGCTTCGACCGCTCGGGTGGGTGCGTTAGCTCAGCATATACTGTTGGTCCATAACCAACCCACATGGTAATGAGATATATTAGTTGTCGCATAACAGCAGCAATCTGCATGCAGCTCATCATCCACAAAACCGGCCGCAGCTCTTGCAAGCCGACTGCCTTTTACCCCCACGTAAACAGACGTTGGCCTTTGGCCCCCACAGAAATGCAAACGCACTTGCACCTGGACCGAGGTGCCGGAAATCACGACGGCCGCAACGACATGCCTGACAAAAAACGGGGAACCCAGCAGGGACTGGGGCGCACACCAAAGGCCCCGTGGCAACGCTGCTCTCCCGAACTTCGCCGTCTTACCATACATGGATGAACTTGCGTGCCACATCAGACACGATGCGTGCTACATCAGACACGATGCGTGTCACATATACCCATCAGCATGGCTGCGCACTTGAATGCCGCCTGGGTGCTATGGGCTAAGATGCTATAACCGCCTTGCGTACCGCCACCATCCCCACAATCCACACCGTGACAAGCACTAAAGCGAACGCAGCGATGCCCACTCGCTTGCTGTTGCCGAGTGAGTTGATCTCTCTGTCTGTGGTATCGTGCGGATGGAACAGCCTGTCTGTCCTTCCTAGCCCCCCTTCCCTCTTCCCTTCCTGCCGCACCCCCCCTTCTCCGGGCCCTGTTTGTATGCCAGCGACCCATCCTCCCCTTTCCATCCTCGCCTGCAAACCGATGGCGTGTGATAAACCCTGATGAACCAATACTCCCCATTCGGGCGAGAGTTCCGCGCTACACACAATCCCTCCTCGTGCCGCTCTAACTGACCATTCTGCGCTCCTTTAATCGTTGACTCTCCATCTGTTGCGCTTCCATTCATTAATTAATTCATTCATTCATTCATTAATTTATTCATTCATTCAATCGTTCAACATTCATCCGCCCATGATTTGTTTTTTGCATTTGCGGATGTACTACCGCACTCAGGATCGGATGAGACACACACCGCCTCGTCACATCGTTCGGATCGGGGACACGCAAAAGGCGCCCAGGCTGTATACCGTCCTGTTTCACCGGCTCAGTCGTACGTACCAGCTTCACCGAACATGAGTACCGTTACGTGGCGGCTTTTGCGTAGGGTTTGCGCTGGTCCGGCTGTTGTTGCGAGCCAGAAGCGAGGAGCCCGGGCGCGCCCCACTGGGGCCGCACCCATTGGTCGTATTCCCCTACAGCTCCCGTACTGCTACTCAAACCACGATCCGCGTGATGTTTGGGAGCACTGCGAGCACGGCAGGGGGCACGAGGACGACGTCGTACGTCGAAGTTCAGAGGACGGGACAAAGTCACGAGACCCCGAGTGTGCATGCGACGCCCTTGGTGCGGCGGACGGAGAGCACGCCCTCGCCCCTGCCCCACCTCCCTGCCCCACCTCCCTGCCCCACCTCCCTGCCCCACCTCCCTGCCCCACCTCCCTGCCGCACCTCCCCGCCCCACCTCCAGTGTTGCTATCTTAAATAAAAAGAATATTTACGGGCCAAAACCCCGGAAATTTTTTATTTCCCGGACCCCCAAGAAACCTGCGAGATTTCATTTATTTGACGCTGTGGAGAGCCGGAAATCTGCCCTGCCAACTATTTTCCAGACTACCAAAAGGGCCTGGAAATCTGCAGGCGCAGGGGCAATTTCTGCATCGTACACCTGTCTACCGCCAAAACACACTCTGATGCCGTGTCCCCAACTCCTGATTACTCTCCCACATGCATCCGCGACGCAAGGAAAGCGCGCTTCAGGGCTCCAAGACTGAGAATCTATGTTGTAGCTGTGGTAGCAGTGGCCCTGCTGTCGAAACACGCAGAAATAGCCTGGCCTGCCTCGGAGAAATAGCCTGGCCTGGCCTGCCTCGGAGGTTTTTATTTCCTGGCACCTCGGAAGCCCCCCAAAATCTGCCCTGCCAAAGGTTTTTTGGCTACTGGCGACAGGCCGGAAACCTGCGGAATTCTATTTCCCCGTTTTGGAAGATAGCAACACTGCCCACCTCCCTGCCGCACCTCCCTGCCCCACCTCCCTGCCGCACCTCCCTGCCCCACCTCCCTGCCGCACCTCCCTGCCCCACCTCCCTGCGAAATCGTGGATGCCAACCAACCCCGGATCCCGTACTGTGCGTCTCAACAGACACCTCGATTACCTATGACGCGCGGATCTGCCGGATCCGCGGATCGGGCAGCCCAGCATTCCGTTTGCTGCAACCACGTGGCCCCATCCTGCCCCCTACTAGTGGCCATCATCAGGTGGAACCGAGTCCCGACCGGCTGTTCCCATGCTGAACGGAACACGCAGCCCGCGGTGGCAGCTGGCAGGCGTCGGACCCGCGGTCGTCCTGTGGCATGTGGGTTTCAGTGTGCTGTAGTACGGTAACCCCCCGGGCCTCGCTTTGCAACCCACCGTTGCGCAGGAAGGCTGCGTCCATGCCGACATTGCCGTACGTCACATAGCGGCAGACGATGATCTTGCAGCCGCCCGTGAAGGTCCGCCCGACGATCTGCATGGGCACGTCCGCGGTGCCCACCCCGCAGCCGAAGCGCGTCGTCGACCGCCAGACCTGAGGAGTGGCGGCCAAGGACGCGCCAGGAACCCCCCCCCCCGGGCGCAGGCAGACACACCGAGCGGACGAATTAGTTTCGGCGAGTGCGCAGTCAAGGCGCGGGCGCAGCGACGCGACGAACGCCTGCCAAGAAAAGCAACGATCGCCGTTCGCCGCGACCTCTTATCATGCATTCATGATGATCATGGTGTCCCGTCAGGGTACCTCCCAGCTCGCATCCGCCCGGCACTGGTAAGCCAGAAGACCCGGATCAGTACGATGATGAGGCCGGTCGTGTGCTCTGGCGGTGCACCAAGCAGGTCCTGCTCTGCGATCTAACCGGAAGACAGGGCAGGTGCGCCCGGAGCCAGCACTGGGAACAGTAAATACAGCACCCCGCCCGGAGGACACGGAGCCACACATCCCCGAGCAGCTCGCAGCCTCGCACCATCTGCGTGAAGTGGCCGACGTTTCGCGGCCAGTTGTAGCTGTAGGCCTGGTACGTCCCGAAGTTGTAGTTCGTGACCTCGGCGTACCAGCTCTTGACGGCGATGAGGCACGTGTCGTCCGGCTTGGGCATCTGCTGGACCTGCGGGGGTTGGCGCGGCGCGAGGTTGGGGACGGAGCCCCAGTCGGTCGGTCGGTTTGTCGGTCGGTCGGTTTGGAAAGGGACGCAGCACGCAGGCCTTGCCGTGTCACCGTCGGCACGCCCAGCCGCCGCCGACGTTGTTGTGACCCGTCTTAACCAAAGACGCTTACAAGCTGATGCTACCGATCTCGCATCACTCCTCGACCACTACAGACGTGGTCCACCATGCGTCGTGCGGTCACGGGAGACTTGGGGCTCATCGCAGTGCTTTCGGTTTCGGCTGTCGCCGATGACCCGAAACGTCTGCCGAAACAAAACATATTGCAGTGCAAGTACGGCTGCGGCCGACCCGTGAGGCCACGGAGGCAAATACCGTATAGAGAACCCAAACCCACCATCATCAGGTTCTCGCCGTAGTCCTTGCCGCCCGAGTGCTGTGAGGAGCAGGACGCCTGCGCGAGCTTCTGACCGTACGCGGCGGATGCGGCGGCCAGCTCCGGATCCCAGATCAGCTCGGGGGCCTGGTGCCGTACGCGGTACACGTTGGTCTGGGCAAAAACCGCAGCAGCGTCGGGGCAGTTGCCGCCTGCGGGGTGTGTTTCGCCGGGACAAGGTAGCGGAGATCATACGTGGCGTCTGGCGTGCGGTTGTCATGGGCTGTACTCGAGGGTTTCTTGGCACGCCCGTTGAGGCACGGACGCGTATGCCGAAGGGCCAATCGGGCAGAAAGACGGGGGGCTGTGACGGCCAGTCACCTGGCCGTGTCGACGACCCTGGCGGACAGCACGCAATGCAGCGGGCACTGCGGAGGAAGCAGAGCAGCTGGACGACTCTTGCAGGCCCAAACGACTATACGCACCAGACAATGGGTCCGAGACGTTGGTCGGCGCGATGGAAGCAGGCGGGGATGGTGGTGGTGATGGAGGTGCCGGGGAGGGAGGCAGCCTCCGCGGCCGCGGCGGCGGCCTTGGAGGGTTTGGCGGCCGTCTTGGCGGCTTCGCCGGCGCGTCGGGTGAGTCCGGCGGCGACGCGTAGTCATCTTGGCCAAGAGCTTTACGGCGAGCTCCAACATTTAGAAATCCTGAGCATTGGAGGTTATTGGCGGTTGAGGGTAGACGAGCGTCGAGTAAAGGTTCGTATGTCAGTCTTTGTCAAGCATGACTCACAACCGGGAAAATACATGCCTTCAAACAGTATTCATAATAACGATGGTGCATTCGACTCACTGTCGTGCTTAACCTCGTCCGGCACAGCAAGCGTCACGCCGAGCATGACAATCGCGAAGACGGCCGAAGCGCCCAGCTTAACCATCGGCTTACTCATTGAGACAATCAATGAGTGAGGTCACAATAGCTGACGGTATTAAAAGTGGAGACCCCAATTGGGCTGCTAAAAATTAGCAATCAATGTTCATCACTTGTGCGCGCCTTACGGTTGGCAAACCCGACCGATGGACGGAGGGTCAAGGGCCATCACAAGATGACCATAAACAGGAAATTGTAGGCTTGTGCCATTTTATGCGTGTCAGGTTTCCTGGGGATGCTTTTTTGGACGACCTGTACGACGGCAAACGCCTTTTGCGCTGCCGCGCACCTGACGTTGTAGCGCCAGGAGACAGGAGGGCATCCGATATAATTAATCCATCGAATGATCGTTGCATGGAGGTCAGGGAGCGTGACAGGAATCCTGTTGCCTTGTCTATTAGCACTGGTAATCGGCGGGCGGTTGTAAGCCGTAGATGTATGTAAGCAGGAGTAAGCAGGAGTAAGCAGGAGTAAGCAGGAGTATTCTATCGGAAATAATTCGCAAAGCTGAAATTGTCGCCAATCTCGTCGTGTTTGAGTTTGGGTTTTTAATGCTTGCTGCTACACTGACCGACAAGTACCACAATCGCTTATGAAGCAGGACATAGCATATTTAAGAAGCACGTCATCAATGTATGTAATGTGTATGCACAAGAGTCAAACTCTTCTCGGGTAATTTATTACTACAGTGTAGCCTTCAGCTCTTGTACACGTGATACTTTGCTTTCGATTTTTATCTGATGTAACTGAAATATTTTTCTTTGGAGTTCGGTTTGTACATCAAGATGGTGTTGTGTTGCAGGCTCCATGCCAATCGCCAAATGCAGGGCTTTGGAAACACTGACATGTACCGTAGTCCTGGCGGAACAAGTATGCTTGGTCCACAGGATCTGTTGTTTGCCAGTGAATTGTTCATAAGCGATCGAGAAACGTTGTTTTCCTGAATGGCGGGCTAACGATCTATTCCTATCCATTTCCTCTCAACGACAGATTTTCCTCGCTGAAGAAATCGGTGCCATTAATTTCATATAAAATAGTCCTTCAATCTGCGTTTGACCGCCAGGACGTTCAGCTTAAGCGACTTCAAAACGCCAGCAGCTCTGACCGAAATCTTGGAGCACCCCACCTCTACAAGGAAAATCTCAGCTGAGGTCTTTCTGCCCGCCAACTGCATATGTTTCCAGTTGCTCAAAGCTGCCAGCAGCTTCACACTTCCTTATTAATACGACTGGAACCTGTGGAACTTGTCGGCTGAAGGTCCTGCTCACATTCCAAAAAGGACGATTTCAGATTGCCAAAAATGATTGTTATGTAAAGTTGAAGCGCTTGCAATAGTTAAGTGGTATTACTGAGCTGTAAGGCATAAGGCCTACTGCAGAGGTGGCTGCCGATGAACGTACGATGACTCTTGGCGACCCTAAGCGATACATTCGACAATTGACGTGCAGTTCAGTGTGTGAAGTGCCATTTGTCATCGAGATGGCGATCAATTGTTGAGGTCGAGGTATTCGCTTATTCCGCTTGCTTGCATGGCAACTGCTGAATGACGCATTGTTCGCGCTCAGTTATCAGGTATTCTTTCATATAACTGTGAATGCCATTTCATTTAACGCGAGGCAGGAGCCCCAAGAGATCCCCGCGCGCGAACAGGCGCGAATACCCTTTGGGAAACGCCATCCTCTGGGAAGCGTCAACAGACAATATGGTTGCCAAACTTTACCTAAACATCTGGACTCCTAAGCTTTAAGTGCGCAACCCGCTGCACAAGCAGCCGTAAATGCGGGAAGGGGCCTGCGACTTCAACAGCCCCAAAACCAGCACAACTTTACGCCTCCATATTGCCGATCACAGGGGATCTTATCAACTACTTGATATCATCATGGCCACAGGCGTCCGCAGGCCGTTGCCGTGTCGCAGTGGCGTTCAAAGGCTGTGTCGCTCCGGCCAAATCAATGTGCAGTGTGTCAGGGGTTTCTAACTCTGATCGCCGCAACCGCTTTGCCAGCCTTGTGGTCTTCCTAGGTTAGGCGGGAGATGGGCCTGGTCCGTTGACCATGGCGACGAGGGTCGGTCAAAGGATCTGCATCGACCAACCCAGCACAGGCAAGCGCATACCTGTCTCGCAGGCACCTCGCTGTTTCGGGTCCGGCCGACAGTACAGGTCGAGCTGAGGAACGCTGTCGCAGTCACCCCGGCCCACCGATCCCCGCGCCTCAGACCCTTGCAGCCTCACGGGACACGGCGTGGCGCCAACAACCAACCGTTTGATTGTTGATGTTGGAAGAGATCTGTGGCCGAATGGCATCCCGAGCGCTCGGGATGTCAAGGCCACAGATCGCTTCCAACAGCTGAAAAGCTGGTCGTCTCCGTACATCCAAGTTTACTAAGAGGCGATCGTGCCATGTGCGACGAAGTGAGACGTTGGAGCCGAGCTCGGTCGGCAGCAGCCAGCCGGCACCCGCGGCGGTTAGGGGCTGGGCTCGTATACTCGTACGCGCACTTGACGTGATCCCGGGACACCGCTTTCTAAATTTCCAATGGCACGATCCAATGTCTTGATCAACGCGCCTGCACTACCTAGGGATCAAACCTGGCCGAATGCATAAAACTGATCGTCTCATCAAGTCCACCGGCGAAGGTCGCAACGCCCGATTCGGCGCGCCGCCACAGCCCCGATGCGCCCCTGTACCCCGGGTACCCACTGAAACATCAATCCGGTGAAGCAAAGCAACGCAGGCGACGCGAAGCGACGGCTCCCTCCGGCTCTCTCCTGGCGGGCTGTCGAGGCAGATCAGCCGCCCGGCTTCCCAGATATCAACACCCGTGAGCCGTGACTGACCCATCGGCCACAGCTGTACCGTACGACGCTGCGGGAAAGACAGCACGAGGAATTTAGCGATAGCTTCCATGCGACCCTCCGCTTACAAGTGCCTCTGCAGTTGGTGCATGCGTGATGTATGTGTCTGGCAGCGCGCCTCGCGGCGGTGTGGCCGTCGACCCGTGGGTCGGCTGTGTGGGCATCAGGCAATGGCCGGAGGATATGCGACCATGCTGGGAGGGGAGATTCGTTGTATTGTAATCATTTATGTTTGCGTGTCCGAAATTTGGTTAGTGTGCGATCGCTGGGTGCGAGAGAACCGACGAGCCGAGGCGGCCCTGCAGCGTTTCATCGGAATGCTGCCATGACCTCGGCCAGGACGCGTCCGGCCTCAAGTCAAACGAAATAACCAAAGGTCCACTTTTTGACGGTTACATCAACAAATCCCGAAATGAAGCCACGGACGTGTACCATAGTGCAGATGCAAATTCCTGACAGCAACCGGGTCCCAGGACATTTTTGACGCCAATCAATCTCCGGAGGGACAAACCTTTCTGTCAGTGTCTGAGGCCCGCATTCGCTTCCGCCCTGGTCCCGCAATTCCAAACTGCACCCGATAGCGCAGCTTGTGCCCCACGGCGGCCCGTCGCGCTTTGCTTGCTTTGCTTTGCGGCGCCGTCCAGAGGGACGGACCGGGACAGGCTATCACAGCACACAGCAGCTGTAACCGCATTTTCTGTTCGGCTTGAGTTGGGTTCAGAACCACTGGGCATTATTCCGCGACGACCCTCCACCAGCTCAGCTCTGCTTTGCACAAGAAGGATCTGGCGCTGTGCTGACACCTAGACAGCATTTCTAAACACCGAGGCAGCAAAGCTTGGCAAAGCTGTAGAGCCCCAGTCGGCAGGCTCTGGTCCGGTGTGCCCCTGGGCCGGCTTGTTTCGTATCCGGGATGCACCGAGAGACGGTCCTGCTCGCCGCGAAGGCGGTCCAGAGCGCGGTGCGGGGCGCCGCCCCCTGGCTCGAGGCGATGCCCCCGCTGCTGCGCAAGGCGGTCCTGATGTACGGCTACGCGGGACTGACGGCGCTGTGGGCGGTGGCGGTGGTGCGGCGGCTGCGGCCGGGCGTGGCGCGGCTGGCGGCGGCGCTGCCGATCATGGTGGGTCGTGGGCCGGAAGGCAGTAGTTCGTACATCGTGCCGTACGTTTGAGTATGGCGGCGGTAGACATGTGAAGGTGATGACGTTGGAGCTGGGACCCGGGTGGAGCGGCGCCTGCCGGGGCATCTTAAGCCGTCTACTGACGGAGGAACGGTACCTGGCCCCAATGCACTGCTCCGCACTGCTCCGCACTGCGCAGGTGGGCAACCTGCTCATCCCGCTGCTGCTGGATCCCCTCTCGGAGCCGCTGCTGATCACACCGCTGGCCGGGGTCTTCTCCCTCGCCGCCTTCAAGGTGAACACCCCCCCAAGACTCCACCGGCCCGGTCCACCGCCCGCGGGCTCCGCCACTCTGGGGGTTTCGTCACCCCCTCGGACCACATGTGTTGCCTCCGTAACGTGCGATGTGCCTCTCAAGAGGAGTTTCATCGTCCACGGTTACATGATGGCCCTCACCGCATCTCATTCCATCACACCTGCGCACCCGCGATAACACCCCCCACACACACCTCGGGGCACAGGCCTCCGTTTGCCCCGCCACCTGTCCTGTAGCCCCTTGACCCGCCCATGGGTAGGCGCCGAACTGGGGTCCTACGCTGACTCACCAGACTGACCCTTCCCCTGCCGCGTGCTGACCCTTCCCCCCTTCCCCTGCTCCGTGCGGCGCCGTCCCGCCCCGCCCGGGCCCGCCCTCGCGTTGGCCCCGCTGCCTGGATCTGTCCTCACCTTGTGATCCCCCCTGGACAATTTCTTATACCCCCCCCTGGATGGGCCATGTGACATGTGACACGGGCAGCTGCTGGCCTTCGCCATCGGCCGGGGTCCTCTGGTGCCTGGCTGGCTGACCCCGCTGCAGTTCGGCGGCGTCTTCCTGCTGCCCATCGTACCCATCCAGGTGGGACCCGGAGGAGGTCCGGCCTACCGTACACTGTAGTGGTGGTGGTGGTGGTGCCGTACAGTGGAGGTACTGGCTGTACACGACGCACGCGACTACGGCAGCAGACCTCGGGGGTCGTCCTCCCTGTAGGGTGTCATCGTGCGCGGGTTCCAGCAGCGCTTTGCGTCTGGGCGCTCCCCCGGGACGGACGGACCGCGGGACCGCATGGGATGGATCCGCACGCTTGCACGGCATATGACACGTCAGCTGTACGGATGACTGCGTTCCGTGTTGGGGCGCTTCGAGGTGCTGGCAGCACAGCACAGCAATGCGTCGAAAACACACACGTCCGGTCTCTGATGGGTCAGTCGGTGGTAGGCCCCGGGGCAGCCCGGCGTGTCCCTGGGGGACGCAGACCCACTGGTGGTGCCGTCAATGCCCCCCCGGCGGCGCGGCGGGCCCCCTCCACCCCAATGCACGGTACGCATACACTCCCGCTTTCACCGACGACCCACGGGGTCCACTATAACATCATTAACGATACACAACCCTGCACGGCCTGGCCCCCGGACCCCCCGGCCACACACACACACACACACACCCGCGGACCTGGGCGGTTATGGGTGAGCTTCTTGTTAAACACCCCCCCGCTGCGCCCCCAGGTCTTCACGGTGGGGTCATCCGACACGGCGCACACCCACACGGCCAAGCAGGGGCGCACGCTGCTGCTGCACTGCTGGGCGAACATGGGTGGGTAACCCCGGGGGGGTGGTGGGAAATATCGGGGGCAAGGGGGGGCCGAAGGGGAGTCTGGGGGAAAGGAAGAAGCTGGGGAACGAACCGGGTCAAACCCAGCACATGGCGGCGTGGGTCAGGGAGGGTGTGGGCAAGCGGAATGGCGAGCACGTTTGGGGTGCCCTGCTCATCGGGCTCTGCGGACTGTACGTGGACTGGCCGCGCCCCATGCTGTGTGTATGTGGGTTACCCGGGGGTTAGCCCGCGTGGGTGCCGTACGCGGCCCGGGTCAGTGAGTCCGCGCCCGAGCCGACTTTGAGCGCTTCCTCCCGGGACTTTCAAGGCGGGCGGCCCGGCGACCCATGGGTCGATCACGAACCATCACTGGCAGCACCCAGAGCACGCGGGAACGTGACACCGCCCGTACTCCCGTACCTCCGTACTCCTGAAGGTCGTCCTGTGTCGCTTTGAACCCAACACATGACCCGGCCCGCGCGCCGCTTCCCCCTGTCGCGGCCCCCGCCCCCGTCGGGTCCCCCTAGGGACCGCCATGATGGTCAGTTGGGTGCTGGCTCTGCCGTACCTGCCTGTAATGGTACGGCACTGGTTGTACACTCTGGCTTCCGCCACCTTCCTGACGGGCGTGTTTGACATGCTGGGCGCCGTGGCGTACCTGGGACTGAAGATCACGGCGGCGCCCACCTTTGATCGACCCTGGCTGGTGCGTTGGGGGAGGGGGTTCGTGGTGCAACGGCGGGGGGGGGGGTATCGTGGATGTTGGAGGAGGATGGCGAGTTATAGCGAGTTTCGGCGGGTTACGGCGGGTCACGGCGTGTGGGGGTCGTGTTGAATCGGTGAACGGCCGCCGGCACGCGCTGAGTTGGAGGAAGGGCGGGTGGGGCGGAGGGGTGGCTGGGTTTTGGGTTTGCTGCTGGAGTTGGCTTGATGAGTCAAAGGTCGCAGAGGGCCGATGGGTCGTCGGTGGCAGCCCCTAGAGCCCGCTTGCCACACAGCACGAAGAGAGAATCGCGCCAGCACGGCGCACCGGACCAGTGCTGCAGGCGCACTGCGAACACACCCCGGCCGCCAGGCCCCGGGTCGGTCGTTTTTCTTCAACAATGATCATGTCACAGTGGAACCCGCGGGTCATCGTTGACATCGGGTTTCTTTGCTGCACACCACGGGCCGTGCTATGCGCCTATGCCAGGAATAGGGCTCATCGCGGCGAAGGATAAGGCCCCCTCGGGGAAAATCTGGCACGCACACACACACACACGCGCACGCACACACAAACCCCCTGGTGGGCTTCTTGTTAAACACACACGCCCTTCAAGCACACCCCGGGGCCCTTTCCCCGCACACCC
Source organism: Eudorina sp. 2006-703-Eu-15 (assembly GCA_003117195.1). Classification (NCBI taxonomy): domain Eukaryota; kingdom Viridiplantae; phylum Chlorophyta; class Chlorophyceae; order Chlamydomonadales; family Volvocaceae; genus Eudorina; species Eudorina sp. 2006-703-Eu-15. Next base: position 2,012,602 of record BDSI01000002.1, on the reverse strand, counting down.
GTCCTTGCGGGCCGCACTGACCCACCCGCCCCTACCCATTCGCCCACTCGTAACCTAACCCTCCACCGGCCTACACAACCCCGCACGTCCCTGCCCGTCAGTGCGACAGCTTCCAGGACTTCTGGGCCCGGCGCTGGAACCTGACCACCACCTACCTGATGAGGGTGTTGGTCTACGAGCCGGTCATCGAGGGCCGCCTGCTGCCGCGAGGCAGCGGCGTGGGCCGTCAGCCGTCGGCGGCGGAGGCGGCGGCCTCGCCCCTCGTGGTGTGCTCGTCGGGAGGCGGCCGGCAGCCGCTGGAGGCGCTGGAGCGACGGGCCGGCAGTGCAGAGGCGGCGGGCGGGGCGGCGGGCGGGGCGGGTGCCGGTGCGGACGCGCAAGCAGTTGGTGTTTCTGCCGAGGTGAGGTGGGGCCAAGGGAGGGTGGGAGGCCGAGAAGCGAATCGAAATCGTACCGTGGGTGGATTGAATCAACAAACGGCCGTTACCGTATTGTGGACGGACGTACGGACGGACGGATGGACGGATGGACGGACGGACGGACGGACGGACGGACGGGGTTGGTGGGTCGGATACGGGGATGTGTTGTCGGTCGGGCGGTCGGGCGGTCGGGCGACAGGGTTGTACCGGCACACGCGATTGCATGTCGCGGGCCAAGCGGCCAACCGCCTGGGGTCACGACCCGTGGGTCACAGGAGCGCCGCGACGCCACGTACCTGTCACCCGCGGGAGCGCCCGACGCCGCAGCTCGCGGAACCGCGGCGGCGGCGGCGGCGGGGCCGACGACGGAGGCGCTCGGCGACGACGGTGGCAGCACCGGGCTGCGGCAGAGGCGGCAGCAACAGCAACAGCAGCAGACTGCCGTACATCCGAGTACGGCACATGGCGATGGCGGCGTTGCGGCATCCGGCCGCGTGGGGGGCCGCGTGGCGGAGGCCGACGAAGCGGGGACCGGCGCCCAGGGCCGCGGCGGGGGTACGGGCGGCGGCGCGCCGAGGGCCCCCGTTTCCAAGCTGCGCAAGTTCCTGGCGCTTCAAGCCGTCTTCCTGTTCAGCGGGCTGTGGCACATCCTGATCTTCTGGTGCGTTGCGGCCGGCCACTGAACCGGGTACCGTCACGGTCTACCCTACCAACAGGAACACGTGAACGGGCGAGCACTGGTCGGGAGCACCGTTGTACTCCTTAAGTGGTCAGATCAGGCCAGAGCTGGGTTGGGGCTTTGGATCGGATTTATGAATGACCGAGTGAGTGGATTCCGAATGTCACAGCGGACCCCGGGGGTTGAGGGGGTTTCGTCAGTTATAAACGAAGGATGTTTGATGTTGATGATGGTGATGGTGATGTTTCAGTGGACCCACTCCCCCGCGCACATGAGCAGGGGATGCGGACAGGGGTTGAAGGCCCTCAGCCCAGAGCAGGGAGCTGGGTTGGGGCGCTGGGTCGGCGAGTCGGTGGTATGCGCGGGTGTGCTGTAGTGGCCGCGCAGCAGTACGACATCACCAGCGCGACCGCAACGGAGGGAGGCGCACTCCCTGGGCAAACCTACCGGCGGGCCCCTTTGTTCGCCGTACATTGTACGACGGAGCGGACCCGTGATCACCCTGTGCCTACGGCCTAGCCCACCGGTTGAGCAGCCCTGGTTCGGGACCCATGTGTCATCCCTCATCCGCTGTACGGCATGAAGTTATCTGTGTCGTACAGGGGTATTCAATTCAAACGAAGTTATCTGTGTCGTACTGTACGTCATCCGGGCGCAGCGCACCCGTCTTGCCACCGTGCCTCGCGAGCGTGAGCCTTCTGCCGCATACACGCGCTGGCCTAGGGGTTACCTAGTACAAAGGCTATCTTAAGATATAGGCTATCTTAAGATATAAATATCTATTCGGCCGAAAAACTTCTGAAATTTTAGATACTTTTGGCCTGCCAAACCATGGAGTTTAAGATACTTTGACCCCTTGTGTGGGACATGATATCTTCCCGTTGACATATACTCGGACGAGTGATGGGGTCCCCGATATCTCCCACCCGGGGTCGGTTCTCGCCGTCTGCAGTCACCTATGGCTAGGTGTTGCACTTATGGGTTCGGTTCGTGGAAGTTCTCCATCAATGTTGCGCCCTGTCCGATGCCCTCTGTAGATACTTCGGGCCGTTTCCAGTTGGAAATATCTCCCCATAGACAGATACTTTCAGCGTTTCGAAGCCAGGTGTATCTCTGGCCGTAGATACTCCCAAAAATAAGATAGCCACCCTGGTACAAACCCGCAACCCGCAAACCCCACCCCGCCCCGCCGCACACAACCCCAGGTACAACACCCGTGTGTTCAGCTGGAGGTGGTGCGCCTTCTTCGCAGTACAAGTACGTCCCGGGGGCCAGGGCCGGACGTTTTTCGAGGGTCGCGGGGGTGTGCGGGGTCGCGAGGCGAGGCCCACCCTTCGAGCTGCCCCGTCCGCCCTCACAAACCTCCCCCCAGCTGTACCCTGCTCCGCGCCCGGGGTCGGATGAGCCCGGGCGCCAAACACGGTGGTTTCTGCCCCGGCGGGGATCAGGGGTACGGGTAGCCGTAGGGGTAGGGGTTGCGCATTCGATCCATCCAGTCCCCAAGGCTCACGTCAGCGCTGTAGCATCGTACGATATCGCGTGGGGCCGGCTCATATATCCTTGAAAAGTAAGGTTTCGAAGTGATCTGGCCTCGAGATAGATAGCAACGCGTCGCAATCTCATGTGCTACGATAATCGCATGACAGACGGCACATCGCGTCGCGTCGTGACTCGTGGCGTCGTGGGGCGCTTGTCCTCCGTCGCCTTGGTCATGTGTAATCTGTTAGGTGGTTGCAGCGGATCCCGCGGGACGTCGGTCACAACTAACAACTGTAGCCGCACGTGATGCGGATGTGGGGTGGACCCCCGAGCCCCGACGCACCTCACCCTAGAGCCTAGACCCCAACCCCGGCCCGGGTTCGTTCTTCGGGTTTATTTAATTTTCTCAATTTAACCCCAACCCCGGTGGGGCCGGGGCAATCCCCCCCACCCCGCCCGCCCAAACCCTCAGGCGCCGATCCTGACGGCGGAGCGGCTGTTGCGGCAGATGGGCAAGCGAGTGGGCATCCGCCTGCCGCGCTTCCTGCAGGTGCGTGTGTGTTTGTGCGTGTGTACGGCACCACGTGTCCTGTTTCTCTGGCTGCGGACCTTTCCAGCGAGTGTGACCCGACGCCGGGGGTCCACTGGCGTCTGACAGCCCCCGGCACGGCACGGGGGGCTGGCAGCCTGGCACTGGGCCACTGGCCCGCCCTCGCCTGCCCCGTCCTTGCACCGGTTCGCACATTCCATTCGCGTCCGGCAGTCCGGCAGCGTTTCCCACGGGACGTGGGCACTGGCACTGGCACCGCCAGCTACGGTACCTCCACGCGCTGACCGCCACGCGCTGAACGCCTGTCGCCCTGCCCGCGCACATCACACGACCGGGTCGAGTACGGTACTTGGGGTTGTCCTTTCTTTCCTTGTTGCACCTTATTCGTTACATCGCGCATCCCCGCCGCAGGTCCTGCTGGCAAACTTCCTGCTCATCGCGGTGGCGAGGCCGCTGTTCTTCGGGCCCACCGACACCACCGGCTTCGCGGCCCGTAACCTGGCGGTGGGGCAGGCGCCGCTGTGGGCCGCGGCACAGCTGGCCAGGGCCGTGGCATCGCGGGTTTCACCTCATCGCGAAGTTTGAACTCGGAATGGCGCGAGGCGGCAGTCAGGCCATCGGGGGCGGAGCCCGTCGGGAACGGGATTGAGCGGCCGCGGCACGGTTGGCGGGCGGCGGGCGGCGGTGCTGGGAAGGGGTGGGGCAGCACGCAGCGGGCCCCACGCGAGTGCGTTGATCCTGCTGGGCAGGGCGAGTGATGGTCTGGTCTGTGGGGGCCGTGTGTCGGCTGTCGGGGGCCGATGGCGCTGAGGGCAGAACCGTTGTGCCCCCAAACGGTGGATGGGGAGCCCGGCCCTCCAAAGGGTCCCCTGCGTTGGTGCCGTGGTCTGGCGCGGTGTGGGTGCCGGGGGCGGGTCGCGGGTTCCGCGTCGCGAGCGTCGCCCACCTGCAGCGGGAAGGACGTCCGGAAGAGGAGGAGCGCACGGCGGTGCCGCACACGGTGGGAGACGTGGTTGTGTCCGTATGCGGCTGATTGCAGCACTGCGACGAGTTGTGTGCTTGTGTCCCGCCTAGAAAGGGCTCCGCCTACTGGTGGTTTCGGGTGCAAGATTTGTTGGCGCGCGGGGGTGGAGGGGGGGTGGGGGGCTAAAAAGAAAAGAAAAACCAAACCCAGAAACGAACCGGGGAGGGAGGGAGGGGTGGTTTCCGGACTACGTAGGTGGTGCGGTGTTGCCGCTGGCTGCGTTTAGGCTCTCGTCTGAACTGACGCGAGTACGAGAGAAACCCTGACTGCCGCACTGGACGACTTCTGGCATGCGGCCAGCAGCCAGCAGCGAGGGCCAGCGACCCCCCACTGTTAACGGTAACATCCGCACCTCCAGCCGCAGAGCCAGGTAGAGGACCACGCAGCGGCTGATCCGTTGAAGGGCTGGTGAGCACCTGCTGAGCTCATTCATGCCCAGGGGCCCCGGGAAGGGGGAGCGGAGACGCGCGCCCCGGAGTGTTGGGGAAGGCGGGGAGCGGTGAGAACGCGGCGGACGGCATATCCGCCCTGACGCGTGCGCAACCGGACTTACAACAATCAGGCAACGCCGCCGCACGGCGGCGCTGCAGCTGCGCGAGGCTGAGCGGCGCACTTCGACCGGCTGCGATATAATCCACGGTGGCACTAACCAACTAACTACCAGACAACCTCCTGCAACTGCGCTCCTGACCCCACGGCACCGTGGGCCCATCGCCGCGTCTCAGACCCTAAACCCAACCCATCCTTAATAAAACGAAACCCAACTGCTGCGCCTGGCCAGCTGTACCGCACACCAACACCTAAGGAAGATCTGACATACGTAGCTACAGTAAACAAATCCACAAACCGAAAATCTGCTTTAATGGAAATTGCTCTGGCCTTTTGACTCCTGCGAAGCGCGTTTACTTACTTCCTGAGCGGATGATCCATCGGTATCAGCAATAATTGCACTATGCCGGGGGCGCTTCCCACGCGCCATCCACACCTGGTACGACTTAAACGGCACCCACGCGAACAAACGCGCCTAATCCACATTCCTCCGTGGTCGTACGGCTCCCTGGGGTTCCTGACGCATCCATCCCTGCACGCTCCGCATCTGTCCTGTACCTCACCTGTCCTGAGCCCTCCTCCTCTTGACCTGTCTGTCTGCTCGCCTGTACTGGCCGCAAATATGGCAGACCACCTGTCAGCATTTTCACCTCTGCTGCAGCTATCGTACCTCCTGGGCTGAGCTACAACAAAACACCCGCCCGTGTCACCCGCCATCACAACACCAACCGCTCTAAGCCGCACTCACCCCTTGATAACGTACTCAGCCCGCCTTCGAAGCTGCGGAGTACCCTATCGCAAGCAGAGTACTCTATCTGCCTACCTTGCATCATATACCCCATCACAAAGACAACGCGGCCAGATCTGCCTCGCCCAGATACCACCGCGGGGCCAACGCGGGGCCGTCACATCCACGACCGGCCGGCACCGCCCCCGTGGCCCCCGCGCTGTTCCCCCGCCAACGCCGCCCACATCACACGTTGCAGTTCCTCGCGGTTCCCACGCCAACACCACCACCCCATAAGCAGCGCAGCGCGGCCTGTGCGCCTCGCCCCGAGCAACCCACCCAGCCCACCACCAGCTCAACCGGAAATCCAGCACATGACGACCGGCCACCTCCTCGCACAGCTAGGAAACCCCCGCGTGTAAGGAGCAAGGCGGAGACACGCGGGGGCACAACCCGTGCGAGAACCCCCCACCGCTGCCCCCACCGCCGCCCCACACCGTTGTCCCTCTCCGCTGTCCCGACTCCGTTTGCGATGCCGAGTTTATGTACCGTCCCGGCGTCACCCAATACACGCGCAGACGACCCTAGACCCCCGGCAACCCTCCTCCCGGTGTGCCGCCAACGCCCCTCAGGTGCCCCTCCGGTTCCTGGGCCACCAAAGCCAGGGAGGGCCCGGGGAACGGAGAGGCCACCCCGGAGCCGCGGCGTGTCGTACGGAGGGCGGGGCAGCTGACGGCCCGTGCGCATTGCCGGTCCAAGGGTGTTGGTTGCATGGCACGTCGGCGCCCCGCGCCGCGACAAACACACAAACATACTTTAACGAACCCGCAATCTGCCGGAAAAGCCGATATCGATGGCGGCATCGCGTACAACCACAAAATCCGATGTCGCCATCGTCACCTCGGCCGGCGACGCATGCTCTAAACATGGGGCCCATCCGTAACATCTTCGAAGCGATAACTTTTCGCCGACAAAGAAAATTCGCCTGTTTCAGGAGGCGGCCGTGGATACACAGATATCTTGCGCAGGAGCTCATGCAGTACTTTCCGAATCTAACCATGGCCTCCGATGTCGACCTCCACACACAGTCTCAGGGCGGTAATGTCTCCCCGCATCGCGCGCCACGCACCACTACCATTCTCTGTCTGTCTCTCCGTTCGTCCATGTCCCTCAGGCCGATCCGAACATTGCGACCATGCGACCTACATCCTTCCCGTGTGGACCGCACCTGTTTCCACCACACAGCGCGCCACTCGAGGAGCGCTTCTTCTATCGGGCACTCGACCAGGGCAATCAGAAGAATCTTCTTGCAGCGGCCCCATGACAGCCGGGGGACGCTGCACGGGCTCCCCGAACACCGAGAGCGCCACCTCACGGGCGCCTGCTCACCCCGTCAGGCAGCGAGAAACGCATCAAGGGCGCACCAAGGCCCAGCCATCCCCTCACCCTGCCCGTGCCTGACCCCAACGGCCCTATCGCACTTGGGAGTCGCTGCCGCCCTGCGCGGCCCCGCCCGGCCCCCAACCGCGCCCGTGACCGACCGACCGGTATGCACCACCAAGAAACGAGCTGCTGTAATTGCACGATGTTTCCGCAGCTGTGCGACCGGCACTACTTACGCGGGGCGGCCGCTCCCACGACCCCAGAAGCCCGTCCGCGCTCAAGCAATGTGGGCCCCGGGGCACGTGCGCACGCCGTCGACCGTCTGTCCACACACACACACACATGCACTGGTGCTTGTACGTAAGAGCCGCGTGCTGCTGCTGTTGCTGCTGCTGCCCGTCCTGGGGCTGCACAGCGGCGATAGGGTTCGAGCGGCAGCACGACTGCGCCATCCTTGTTTGAAACCTGGACTTGCCCCCGAGTTGCGCAGCTCGCTCTTCGCCGCGTGCAGTGACGGCTCACCTCGCAACCGACCGAGGGGCCCGGGCGTGGTGGCCACTCCACAGTTCACTCAGTGGCAGACGGTCTCCTCCGGGGCCGGCGGTGGCCGAATGATCTTGCACCTGGCACACCCAGGACACCAGGACGGTGGTGATTGGTTCAGTACACAGCGCGGCACCTAGTGCAGGCTCCGAGGCGGGGTGGCAATTGGATGACACATTGGATGCCAGGGAGAAGGCACGAAGGCTGATCCGCATGAGCGTCGACAGCATGGATGGATGCATGGGTGGATGGATGGATGGGTGGATGCATGGGTGGGTGGATCCCTGCACCGATGCCGGTTCTCGGTGGCACGGAGCTACCGACTCGCGCAACCTGCGACTTGCCGCTGTGGCGCTGCGGGTGGTACGAAGCTGTCAAACGTCGCGCGCGCCAAGCGCATCAAGACCGACCGCGGGTCAGAGGAGGGGGGAGAAGCCATCGCGCGGGCTGCCCGGCCCCACTGTGCAGGGGGCCCCAGTGGCCGAACGAGACGCCTCAGCTGGACTGCGGGCCGACATCGCCTCCGCGGCTGCCCGCGCCGGCAGCTGCTCCTCACCGGGCACATGAGCTTCGCCGAGTGGTAGGGTACCAAAGCATGCACCACGCAGGGTTCACGCACCTGACCTGACAGCACCACACACCCCTTCACACGCACAGGGCTCTGCCGTGCCCCTCGCATATCACGCACGCGGCCTCACCTACCGAGACACATACGGTACATGCACACAGAGCCGCATCCCTTTCCGCCCGGGGCTGTTGGTTTTCAGGATGATCTCTTTTTGGCCCGGCCTGCCCCTGTCTGTACACACGACGAGGCCGCCGTGAACCTACCACTGCGCCTTGCACTCCGCATGTGCAGGCGTTGGGAAGTTCTCCGGCGCTTTGCGTCCACCACTGGCGGCAGCTTGCCGCCGCGGCTTTGCCGGGGCGGCGACCGCCTTGCGCCCCACACCCACCACGCGGATGCGGGCTGCAGCCGCAGCTGCGGCCACCACCTTGATCACTCGGCGCCGGAGCGTCAACCGCTCGTCCGGCTGCTGCTGCTGCGGCGGCGGTGTTGTCGGCGCGGATACCTCCGGCTGAAGCCGCGGATTCACGTCCGGGGTTGCCGCGAGGGGTGACACCGCTGCCGGCTGCCGGCGCTGCGGGCGCTCAGGCGGAGTCGAGCCCGCCCAGCCGTGGAGCATCCGCTGGATCCGGTGCTGCACGGCTGCGTCGCGGAGCAGGAGGACCGCGCACGCGAGCGGGAACCCCAGGCCGAGTAGCCGCCGCAGGAGACCGCGGGGTGGCTGCCGAGGTGGCGGCAGGGGGGCTGGGTGCGGACTGAGTTCCTGAATTTCTTTCGACAGGGCCTCCAGTGTCTGCTCAGCGGCCGCGATGTCCGCGTCCACCCGCCGCCTCCGCTGCTCGCAACGTTCGGTGTCGATGTTCAGGCGTTCGATGGCGCCCCGAAGCTCCCCTTCCCTGCCTTCCAAGCCCTGAATCGTGGCCATCAACGCCGACCGCCGCTGTTCCAGGTCGCCGAGCTCCCGCTCCAGTTGTGCCACCTGCCCTTGGAGCTGCAGCCTCGCAGCCTCCTGAGTTTTGATGTTCTCCCGCAGCTGCGCCAGCTTCTCGTCCCGCCGCTTTTCCTCCGCCTCCCGCTCCGCGCGGTCGTGCTGCAGCTGCGCCACCTGCCCCTCAAGCTGTTGCCGCGTTGCCTCTTGGCGATCGATCTCCGCTTGCAGCTGCGCCACCTGCCCCTCAAGCTGTTGCCGCGTTGCCTCTTTGCGATCGATCTCCGCTTGCAGCTGCGCCAGCTTCTCGTCCCGCCGCTTTTCCTCCGCCTCCCGCTCCGCGCGGTCGTGCTGCAGCTGCGCCACCTGCCCCTCAAGCTGTTGCCGCGTTGCCTCTTTGCGATCGATCTCCGCTTGCAGCTGCGCCACCTGCCCCTCAAGCTGTTGCCGCGTTGCCTCTTTGCGATCGATCTCCGCTTGCAGCTGCGCCAGCTTCTCGTCCCGCCGCTTTTCCTCCGCCTCCCGCTCCGCGCGGTCGTGCTTCAGCTGCGCCACCTGCCCCTCAAGCTGCTGCCTCGCCGCCTCCTGACCATCGATTTCCTCCTGCAGCTGCGCCCGCTTCTCATCAAGGAGCTTCTTTGTTGCCTCGCCCTCTTGGACAGCCTTGGCCAGCTGCTCATCATGTCGCTTCTTCTGTCCTTCCAGCTCCTTGATGTCCTCCTCCACCTTGTGCTTCTCATCATCAAGTTTCTGGAGCACTTCGGTCATCTGCTGCTCCAAGCCAGCCCGCTTCGCCGCCAGCCCCGAAATCTCGCCCTTCAGTTCCTGGACTCGGCTCTCCAGCTGCTCTTTCTCCCGTCGCAGCTGCTGCTCCAACGGATCCGAAGGCGGCGGCTGCTGGCCCTGCAGCTGCTGCTTGGCTCTCACCAGCTGCTCTTTAACCTGCAGCAGCTCCGCCTCCTTTTGGTCCAATGCACCCCGAGCGGAGTTCAGCTCGCCGTTCACCTTCGCTTGCTGCAACGCAAAGTCACAAGCGGCAGCCGGCAGCGGGGAGCGCAAGACAAACGCATGAGGAACATGTTTTTGGCCCGGTGCTGAAGTACCGCATCGTGCGCTTTGCCCCAGAACCAGACGCAGCTCAACGAGGCGATGCAGCCAGGTACTGGCACTTTCTTCGTGTCATGCTCAGCGGCGTGCGGGTGCCGGCAGGAGTGGCGCGCTAACGAGCTGCGGGTCCACAACGGGCAGCCGTCGTCCGTCGCTGGCCTCAAGTTCTCGACTTTTGGCCGCAGCAAAAATGCCCACAGGCAGCACCAGGCACCAACGAGTTCAACCCCGTCAACCGTACGGCCATCGAGCCTGAAACCGACTCCCTCTCCGCATCCATCGCTTCGCCTGCAGGCACAGCCCTTTGATGCACGACCCTTTGGTGCGCGGCCCTTTGTTTGCCCGTGCACCAAAGGGGCCGCGCGCAAACACCCATGATGTCACGTTACGTGCCCCGACCCCAACGCCTTCCACCCACCATGTCGCCCAGCTGGGCCCGAAGGTCGCCGCCCCCGTCCCGGGCCTCGCCGATGGCGCCACCCGGCGGTGGCGGTGGCGGCGGCGGCGACATCGCACCGGCCTGCGGCTCCCGCTGCACCCGCCAGTGGGTGGCGCTGGGCGCCGCGCTGCTGTACCCACTGCCCGGGTCCTCCGCGTGCACGGGGAACGACGCCAGCCCCCTCCTGTGGGGAGTGGAGCTGGAGCTGTTGGCAGCGGCGGCGGCGGCCGCGTCGCGACCGTCCCGCGGATCTCGCTGCTCGGCCTCCGCGTCCTCGACCTCCGGCTGCTCCGCCACCGGCCCCGTGATGCCGGGGCCCATCATGGCGGGTGGCGGCGGCGGCAGCAGGAAGGGGTCCGAGCCCCCCGCCGCCAAGGACAGCTGCTGATCAGGCGAGGAGCTGGCGGACACCACGGGGGCAACGGCCGCCGGGGACGTGGGAAGGGAGGAGGCGCCGCCGCCGGAGGCGGCTGCCGCCGCCGCCGCCGCCACCGCGAAGGAGGCAGTGCTGGCTGGGTCCACCGCCATCATCATGGTGTTGCGCGGCGCACGGGTGCCGCCGCCGGGCGCCGCCGGGGACGGCGGCGGAGCCGCCGCCGCGGCGGCGGCAAATCTGTCCTGCAACGCGGCTTGCTTGGACGCAATGGACGACGCGCCGGTGCCCGCGAGGGCAACCGGCGACGCCGCCAGGGCGTTGCGCGACGGCGTGTGCGGCGTGCTCGCGGCGGGCAGCGCAGATGAGGTTGACGACGACGCGGCGGCCGCAGCCGCCGCCTGGTCATCGTCGCCCGCCTGCGCCGCCGACCTCGCGGCCCCCGGCGTGCGTGCGCCCTGGCTGCCAGCGGCGCTGCTGCCGCCGTCGACGGCAGCTGCCGCGACCGCCGCAGCGACGCTGCCAGCCAGCGCCCCCTGGTTCGGCGCGTCTTGCTGCTGCTGCTGCTGCTGGTGATGCGGCTCGGGGGTATGGGCGGACTGGAAGCTCTGCAGCTTGGTCAGCACGCCCGAGAGGCGCTGGGTGATGGTCCCCAGCTCCTTGTCCTTCACCTGCAGCGAGGACTGCGCCTGGTCCAGCTGCGCGTTCTTGGTGGACAGCTGCGTCACCTGACGGATGGGCGGGCGGGCGGGCAGGGGAACGAGGGGAGGCCATACGGTATCCGGGGGCGGTTCTTTTCCCGGAGGGCCCTTGCGCGTGCGGCTGCAGGGTGCCGTGTGCGGGGACATGGCTCTAGCGTGAGGAAACACGGTAACAAGCAGCGAGGGGAAGGGTGCAGTCGCTGTCCGAGGGGATGCGCACCGGCCACCGGGGCCAAAACAAGCCCCGAGCAAACCCGGTCGAGAGGAGAGATGAGGGGGGCGGGCGGGTATCAATCAAGGTGGCCAAGACCCATGAGCCAAGACCAATGAGCTGTACTTATCACGCAACCGGCGCGCATCTCGATCCCCCATGCCCGTGGCCTCCGTCATAGTGAGGAGGGCAGGAAGGCAAGGCCTGGGCCCCAATACAACACAATACGGCACACGCACCATCTCCGCCATCTCCTTCTCCTGCGCCTGCACCCTCGCCCGCAGCGTCCACAGCTCCCGCAGCGTCTCCGGGTGCTCCTTGAGGTACGCGACGGCCGCCGCCGGGTTGGCCATCGCCGCCAGCAGGCCGTCCTCGCCGCTGCCCAGCATCGCCGCCGCGTCCGCCGCCAGCTGGTCCGCGGCCGCCAGCGCCGCGGCCGTGTCCCCACCGCCGCTTGACACCGTCCGAGACGCCCCGCCGCTGCCGCCGTCATCAGCGGTGGTGGTGGGGGTGGTTACCGACCTGGTCGCCAGCGACGCCGCCGCTGCCGCCGCCGCCACGGTGCTCGGGTACGACGACGGGGACAGGACCGGCGGGTTGATGACCACCTTCGGCCAGGTGCCGCTGTTGGGCCGCGAGCCGCCGGACCTCTGCTCGGAGAGGGGCGCGGCTCCGCCGGTACCGCCGGACGATGCCACGGCGGCCGCCAAGCGCCCCGACGGCGCCGTGAAGCCGCCGCCACCGCCGCCCTGCGAGCCACGCGGTGGTGGGACGCCGTCGCCCTGCGCCGCCGGGGCGGCGGCAGCGGCGGCCTCACCTTGACCCGCCTCCGACACGACAGCCAGGCCGCCGGTGAGCCGGCGGCTGCTGCTGCCAAAGGAGCGCGACGTCGAGAGCGGGGGCACGGGCGGCGGCGCCGCCGCCGCGGCCCGCGCGTCCGGGTCCGCGCGGCCTGCCGAAGAGGTGCGCGACTCGGGGGAAGCAGCGGCTGACCCGGCGGGCAGCAGCGGCAAGGTGTCGGACAGGCCGCCGCCGGACTTGGTGCGTTGCTCCACAGCCGCCACCCGATCCCTGACGGACGGATTGCCGGCGTCGCTGCTGTCGGCCGCGGGCGCGCTGCCGTCCGCCGCCCCAGTCCCACCGTACGGCCCCGCCGCGGCGGAGGCGATGGCCGCGAACGGGGTCGTCGCCGCCGCCGTGAGCACAGGAGAAGCAGCGGCAGCAGCTACAGGAAGGGAGGCCGCGACGCCGTCGGCTGCCGCGGCATATGCTGCGGCGGTCGTGGGAGCCGCATCGCCGCTGCGGCGAAAGGAGCCACCGCCGCCGTTTCTGCTGCCGGCGCTGGTGCGCGACGACGGCGCGGCTGCGGGCGCGGTCGCAGGACCCGCGGCCGTGGCGCCTGTTTCTGAGGACGACGGGGCGGCGCCGGGCGCCGCCGAGGATATACTCCGCCGTGCAGCAGCATCTTGGCGGGTTTGCAGCTGGTCTCGGACGTTGACGATGAGGGATTGCGGCTCGTCCAAACTCTGAGCGGGTGAACGGAAGGCGCAGGGTCAGATTATTACCACCATGGGTGACCCCACGACTAAAATGAAGGAAAGGTAGTAATTATCCACTCATCAACGGCGAGCGTCCGGGATCGCTAGTAGGACAGATTGGATGCCGGGTGGTTCTTCGAAAGGTTAGCATTTTACAATCGATGCGCGTAAGACCGCAAGTATCAAAACACGCCTTGTGATGTGGGTCGCGCGAGTCTTGTCTCGCGCACAGGGACGTTTTGGAGCTTGAGGTTAGAGCAGCGCAAGCGGGGGCATGGGTATTGTACATATGCTAATGAGCATGGAAGCATGGCGCCTCCACGCAAACGGTTGATAGAGGGCTTGTGCGACAGCTGGATTTGGAGTAACGCATCCCGCCAAAGCGTGAGGCTTCACGAACAGCATGGGGATGCAACGACCAACGGACCCGCTCCAAACCGCTGCGAAACACTAACCTGCGCGACTTCGCGGACGCCTTGGACGACGCTTTGGAGCCGAGCACGGAGCTTAGCCAGCTGCTCTGTGAATACAGCCGAGTCCGCATTGCCACTGCCAGCGCGGCCCATGGAAGACGACCGGCTTGCCTTATGTGACGTGGGCTGGATTTTAGTAAGAGGTGCGCTTTGTGGAGACTCCTGTTGGTATTATTGGAAAAGCAGCAACAAAGGAATCGGACAACGTCAAGCCCGCTCGGTCGCAGTGCCATGGACTTCTCCAACAGTCCGGTCAGCGCTGGCGCTAGCGAGCCGCAAGGCCTTCGCAGCGAGACACGATATTTGTCAAACAATGTTAGATACTTACGGAAGCTTGTGGCTCATTTGGGTTTGCCGCAGGAAAGCCGGCGTCCACCACGGTCGGCTCCGGCACAGCCGTAGAGGAGCCAGGTTCCTCCCGCGGCGACGGGCCAGCCGGTGTGGAGGACTTCGACCTCTTCTTGGAAGAAAATAGACGCTTCATTCATGCCCGTCCTTTCCGAACGCGACCAGGTGCCGGGTGCAGCGACAGAACAGCTGCAGCTCTGCGCGAACAAAGGTTTTCGGGTTTGCGGAATCGTAAATAATGAAACAAAAACAATGTCAGAACTAAAGGAATACGAAGGGTCTGAGGTTGTTCAACCGACTCGGTCTGTGATCTCGTACCCGATCCTGTCCGAAAAAAGGTGCAACAGGTCATTAGTTTACACACACGAATGATGTAACTTATGAACTTAAATTCATTGCCGCGAATGAATTTCATTATTTCGGTTTCTTCTTTGTGGCTTGACTCGGGAACCGGAAGACCGTCCCCCCCTCTTGGCTAGCCATCTACGAGCATACTTGTGCAATCATTCATCTATATTGATTCTGAATGGAGCATGTTGCGCACAGGAAGCCATTCATACATTTTGACACGAGCTAAGGTTGCGCAGCTGAGAGTGTGCATAGAATAATATATAAATTTCAAAGTTTTGTTCTTGTCGCTGTGTTTGCATTATTGCTGTTGTTGTGTTGTTTTGCAAATGCCACCTTTGTAACGCGGTACCCGGACGCCGGACCAGACGGTGTAGACAATAAAGAACGGGTTATAATGCCCCACTGTAAGCGCACGAGCAGTCACACAAGGTTGGTGTGAGGCCAGTTGGCGGAAGCGTGTACAACATGAAAATCTCGACCCTTGGGTCCTTCCTCGTCGCCTAGCAACATTTTTGGGACACTTCAGGGCTTCACCTCCGAGAGCGCATGTAAGCGCCCTCAAAAGTCACTGCCCAACGATATCATCAGTTTGCACAGTACAATGGCGTAGCTTCAGCAGCGACGCACACACGTATCCGGTTGTGTCCTGTCGTGTTGAGAACTGGAGATCCCCCCGCCCGGCGTGGGTGTTTAGTCACGGACGGGCGAATGGCTGCGCAAGGCAATCAAATGTTCCACATGGCCCGAAACCGTAGCATGGGATCCCTGCCGACTTCTCCCAACTGAGATGGCCACTATGTCCACCTCAAGAAATTACGCGCACGGCTGGCCCCCCCTGCATCCTCCTGGCAAATCCGATCAGTACAAAACTGGAAGTGTGCTTGCCAACCATTGCACGCAAGTACGCGATCGATGGCCAGCATCCAATAGATGCTAAATACACTCCTTGCGTTAGTACGGCCGCACGGGTCTACGGTGCCTGCGTGTACTTTCCAGCATCGCGATAGCACCTGGATGTCACCTCCCCGAGGCCCAAGGAAAGAGCCGGGCCTCGTTTACCTTCCCGTATATCGTTCCAATGGCGAAACACACCGGCGCGATCACCGTTGCCCGATCTCCCATCCCAGCGGCGTCCGGCAAGCCGCTCACCAAGGCCGGCACCAACGCCGCTCACCAAGGCCGGCACGCGGCCTGCCGTAATGCCGATGGGAGCCGCACTTGTTTGGCCCCGCAACGGAAACCCACAACCAGTGGGCACACGTACCCGGCATTTCGTAACCTGCACAAGTGCTCGCATCACAAGCATGGACGGGTGGACTCGCACAGCACCCACATACGCCGGGGGGTAATCGCGAGGGCATCCGGACGACCCGTGGGTCGCAGGCGGTGCCTGCCCCACACTACCGAAGTCTACCCCCGGACATAATAAGTCTTGCGCCTGCACCATAAGTCGTGCCAAATGCCAAGCAGCCTCCCTGACCCCAACAAATCCCAGTCACCACACATTGGATGCCTGTACCGGCAGTCCCCAACCGCCGCCGGTCTCATTCTCCATTGACGGCCAGAGCAGCACGGGGGGGGGGCCATATGGTCCCGCCGCAAGAGGCGCCAAGCGCTGACGTCGCAGCGGTGCTGCCTGTGTAATGGTTCCGATGAGAGCACTGCCATGAAGACGTACACACACGGCCACAAGTCTGCCCTGCAGGCTCGTTCGTCTGCGGGCCCGTGTCTGCGTGACTGCATATCCCATCACCGGGCTTCCGCCGGCGACCTCCAGCCGATTGCATCCCAGCCGGCTGCACCCAGGCGCCGTGCCCGCATCCCAGCCGCTGTCGATCGACTGCGCCTGCGCAACAGCTAGCAGGCCGCTGCACTGACTGCCGCGAGCGCGGCAGTCTCCACACGCGTCCTTTCACTTTTGTGAGCGTGCCCACTTCTAATTCGCAGCGGCTGCGTGTGCCAGTAGCTGCGCGCCTTCTCGGCTACGCGCCTTCTCGGCAACGCGCCTTCGCGGCTACGCGCCTTCGCGGCTGCGCGCCTTCGCGGCAACGCGCCTTCTCGGCAACGCGCCTTCGCGGCAGCGTGTGTCAGTAGCTGCGCGCCTTCACGGCAGCGCGGCGCTCAGTGGTTGCGCACCGAGTCGACGATGGCGTCCGCCAGGTACTCCACCTTGGCCGAGTTGAGACCGGCCAGGGAGATGCGCCCGTCGCGGGTCATGTACACAGCGTGCTTGTTGGTCATGTTGTCCACCTGGGGGGGTTGTGATCAAGGCACGTAGGACACGCGACGTCGCGGACCAGGACCGAGGAGGTGGGAGTTACAGCGGAATGGGAGGCGGTGACAAGAGCGGATTTGCATACGGAGTGAGGGGGCTAAAAGTATGCTAGGAACGTCAGGCCCGAGGTGGGCGTGGCAAGGGGTCCTCAAGTTCGACGGTCATCCCGTGACTTGTACCGTACTGCAGACCGTACGGCGCTGGACGAGAGGAGCATCCCTCGCAGCTGGGTCGAGCCCAGCCGGCAGTGAGACTGCGCATTGTCCTTGTCCGTCAGAGGATGAAGAAACGGGGAGGCCGCCTGCAGGCCTGCCTGAAACGTGCCCCGGTTCAGGCGAGGGCTCGGGGCCTGGCCCATGCCTCACACCATCACAGGCCCGCCCCACCAGCACACGAGCTGGGGGCCCCTGTCAGCCCGACGTTCCCATTTGTAACTACTCATTCATTCAACCACTCATTCGCTCATCCATCCATCCATCCATCCATCCATCCATCCATCCATCCATCCATCCATCCATCCATTCAAAATGTGTTCATTGATTCATCCCCGCGCGGCTGCACACGCCCGCACGCGTCCCGCCCGTCCACACCCCCCATCAGGTATCCTATATACAACCCACCACTTCCCTAGCGCACCCCCTCAGTCAGGCCTCGGTCCTGCCCCCTCCCCCCCTCCACACACACCCCTACCCGCCCACCTGCGCCGGCGTAAGGCCCGTGAACGAGAACATGCCGATCTGCTTGGTGATGAAGGACCAGTCCTTGCTCGGGTACTTGGCCTCCAGGGCCCGCTGCAGCTCGCCACGCACCCGCTCGATGCGGCCCGCCATGCCGCGCATCTCCTGCTTCCACTCCTGCAGAGCGAGCGGGTGGGGCGGACAGGATCCACTCAGGTGGTCGATCGTTCTGGGTAGAGAAACAAAACCCAGAACGAGCCCGGGCCGGGCACACCCACAACGGGTGGGTACGGAGCCACGCGAGTTCGTGAAACAGGTGTGGGTCTTCTGTGCCCTCGGCCCCCGTGTGCGCGCAAGTCTCGACGCTGTCCGCGTGCCAACTCTGGACGCAAGACTTGCATCCGATTTCGATGGGTGGGTCCCGTGAGGGCGCGTATGCGGTTGTGGGTACGGGTGCGGGTGGTGGCCCCACCTCGAAGAGCTCCTTGTCGTTGACGACCTCCGCGGCGATGCGGGCGCCGTGGGTGGGCGGGTTGGAGTACAGGGCGCGGGCCAGGCGCTTCAGCTGGCTCAGGCACCGGGTGGCGGACTGGAGCGGCCGCGAGGGAGGGGGCGACGGCGACAGGGGCCGACAAGGGAGGTCAGGGATTCGAGTAGTGTTGGGCGGGAAATGCGTGTACACGCGCTGAGCAGCGGCCTGACTGGCATGTGCACGGTCATAGACTTCGCGTAAAAGCCGGAATCGCGACTTCGTTCTCTGGATATACAACGAAAACATTTTCTTCACAGAGCTCAGGTAGGTGGTTGGTTGTTTCCGTGCCCATCAACACCACCCGACCGCCAGGACACCAGAAGAACTAGGGGAAATGCGACGGAGCGCCGGGACCTCTAGCGTGGGGTTTCGGGGCCAGGCAACGGCAGACCAACCCCCCGGCGCCGCACCTCCCCTGATGTCAACCCAGGCAGCGAAACCGGCCGCAACGGTTACAACCCTACACCGCAAATCAAACACATGCACCCCCTCCCGCCCGTCCCCGCACCCACCTCCTTGTCCTTGAGCACCATGACCAGGGCGCCCACACGCTCGCCGTACATGCCCAGGTTCTTCGAGTAGCTCTGGGACACCATGATCTCCAGGCCCTTGTCCACGAAGAGACGCGGGGCGAAGGCGTCCTTGTCCAGGTCGCCGGTGGCGAAGCCCTGCATTCGAGCGCGCAGACCCACCGTACATCCGTACACCGTCACACACACGCAAACTAGTATGATGTAAAACGTACGGTACATGCAAGGTGGCTGGTGCGCACAGGCGGCACAACTTGCGGCTCTTTTCCGTGAGTGGCGGCTTGTAAGGTGCGCCACAACACGGGGCATGCACGGCAACAATTTCACACAAACGCATGCACGCTTTGACCTGCGACAGACCGCCGTCGGTATGTGTGGTTCGGCGTGCGTGTGGGCATCTCAGCGCCTCGTGATCCGGACTTGTGGCTGGGGCTCCCGATCAATGCCCCCCTGCTGCTGCTCCCCTGCAGCCCTGCTGTGCCCTGACCCGGCCCCTCATGTCAACGGTAAAGACGGCGACACCGCAGAAGCGCACCCAACCTGGCCCGGCGCCTTATGTCAATAACAAAGACGGCGAAACCGCAAAAGCGCACCCCACCTGGCCCGGCCCCTCCGGCGGCTCACCTGATAGGCCACATCGAAGAAGGGCAGCAGGTTGCGCTCAGCGCACAGGTCAGCGATGGCGCTCCACTGCTCCTTGGTGGGGTCCACTCCGGTCGGGTTGTGGGCGCAGCCTGGGGACCCGACCAACCCCCGGGCGGGGAGGGAGAGCAGAGGACAGAACAGGCTTCCGCGTTGAAGTCCTATGGAGTAATACGCCTCACTTCATCGGCGACGTCGGCCACACAGACAGCCACTACTCATTCACCGGCTTTTCGCGGTTTCGCTGTCTTTGATTGACATTAGGGGAGCAGAGGCAAGAGGACGAACATCACGTGGCTGGTGGAGGCTCAACGGAACCCTAACCATCCCGCACAACGGTGCTTCCTTGACCCACTATGCCCCATCGTCCGACGTGCCCTGCTCGTTCGTCCACACCGCGGCCGTTCACGGTCCTTCCACATCCACCCGCCGTTCTCGGACGTTCCAAATCCGCCCGACTCACCCACCCTACCTGCTCCACTGCACCCCTCCTCTCCCAACCCGCGCGTGTGGACGAACCTTATTTAGCGCAAATCCCACCCGACCCATTCCCACGTTCCAATTCCCCACTGCCGTCCTCCGTACCCAATTCCCTTGACTGGCTTGGGCTTCGCTGTTGGCACCTATCTCACCCAAGCTCCCTGCTTTGCGTCTCCCTGGTTTGCGGAGCCCTGCTTTGCGTCTCCCTGCTTTGCGGCGCCCTGGTTTGCGGCGCCCTGCCTTGCGGCGCCCTGCTTTGCGGCGCCCTGGTTTGCGGCGCCCTGCCTTGCGGCGCCCTGCTTTGCGGCGCCCTGCTTTGCGGCGCCCTGCTTTGCGGCGCCCTGCTTTGCGTCTCACCGCCTACCGGCCGGCGCATCCGGCATTCGCAACCCACCATGGCTGCCAGTGCTCCTCTCGCCGTAGTGCCTGGCCCCCTCCGGCCCACCCCAACCCCAACCCCAACCCCAGTCCGCGCCCCGCCTCACCGTGCAGCAGCACCACGGAGCCCGGGGGGGCCGCCCGCAGGTCCTCCATCATACCCTTGAAGTCCAGGCCCACAGTGTCAGCGTCGAAGTACCTGCCAAGGGAAGGGTGCAGCGCGCAGGGAGGAGGGCGGATCGCCCAGATTGGATGCGCCGAGACAGACAGAGACAGACAGACATCCGAGCGCTAGAAAGGTTTGATAGCGTGCGTGAGGCGAGGGAACGGGACGGGTGTGCACATTGGTCAGATCAATCAATCAATCAGGGACGAGCGCAGCTCCTCCCTGAATGAGAGCTACCACGTCAAGCCATTCATTCGAATACGGCTGACGTCATACCTACGGCCGTCTGTCGGTCGCAGCCGGCCTTCTGCCGATCGGTCCTGTTGCGCCATCCAGGTCGGCGCCGCAGTGCGGTGAGCCGCATCGGGTGGCCCACCCGCTCCAGGAAGGCCGAGTCCGTACGACACATGCGCTCATGCGGCGGCGGCGGCGGCCTCCGATGCAATAAATTGCAGCCCAACGCACGACACGCACACTTGCATGCACACAGTCGTGCAAAGGTAATCAGCGCGTCTCCACCCCCTACTCGCCACCTGCAATCACAGCGCCTCCTGCCCATCCCTGCACACACAGCCTCCCCTTCCCTGCCACACCTGTAGTACTTCCACTCGACATTCTCATCCCCAAAGATGTTGCGGTGGTTGCCCCAGGTGGGGTTGGAGATGTACACGGTGGCTCCCTTGAGGAACCGGGCGATGAAAGCGGCGCCCACGCGGAGCGACCCGGTACCGGACAGGGACTGGATCACGGCCACGCGGCCCTGCGCGGCGAGACGGGCAACAGCAGACACAGAGCAAGGGGTTGCAGGGCAGGAGGTCGCAGGGGCAGGGGGTCGCAGGGGCAGGGGGTCGCAGGGGCAGGGGGTCGCAGGAGCAGGAGGTCGCAGGGCAAGGCAGGAGGGCAAGGGCGGGTGGGCAGGCACAGGAGCGCTAAGGTCCGTTCTCGCACTTGCTCGTCAGGGAAGAAGAATGGGCGGCCAGTCCCAGTCGAGGTGGACCGGAGAGCAATGGCCCCCGGGGCATCATGATCAGGCCACCAGACCACGTGCCCAGCCCGTGCAGTGTTCCACCGTCCACCAAGCCCGTGCACGCAGCCAGCCAGGAGCCAGCCAGCCCAACCTCGTGCGCCGACGGTCCCCGGAGGTGCGGGGGGTCGCCTCTGCTAACGCCGCCTCTGCTAACGCAGAAGCGCAGAGAGGCCAATACAGGGCCAGGCTCAGTCAGATATGCCGCATTTCAAGGTTGTGCAGCTTTAAAGCGCTTCAACCTACCCCTCCTGCCAGGCGCACTCCACCGCCCTCTCCCCACCCCCTTTGAATGAATGCCGACACGGCTCCAACACCGCAGATCCTTCACTGGCCTCGCACCCCGTTCGCACCCCTGCCCGGCTGTGTCCCCTGTCCCCACCTCCTTGATGGCCGGGTGGCCCTCCCCGAGCAGCAGGTCCACGGTGGCCTTGCGGAAGGGCTCCAGGCCCTCGATGGAGAGGTACTCCTTGTTCTCGTTGCGGGCAAAGATCTTGCCCTCGGCCTGGGTGGGGTGGGGGCCGGGCCGGAGGACCGGAGAGGGGAGGATGAGCAGATCTGTGTCGGGGCCGAGGCCGGGCCCCGGCCCGGGGCGACTGTTTCCTCGTTGTGACGCCATGGATCAATCCCAACCCCTCCTCCGGCAAAAATCCACGATTGCGACTGCGGGTACACGTTGCGGGGTTTTCCGTTTCAGGAGCCTCGTCAGGCTGCTGGAATGTGTCTGCCTGCCTGGGATGGCCGACCGAGGGTGCAACTATGGCGCTGGCTTTAGGTGCCGGCCATTTCGTCGTGGCGACATACATGGACGCGAACGGCATGTGGTGAGAGGCGTAAGCGCCGGGATAGCATTTCTGACTTGGGACGGGGGCAGAGGTGGTGCCCTGGAGAAGTGCGTACGGCTCGGCAGCACTTTAGGTTCGGCGACGGCCAAGGTACAGGCGGCTGGAGGCGCAAGACACCTCGTTCCATGGACCCCCACCAGGCCCCTGTTGGTCCAGGTGAACATGGGGGTCCAAACAGTAACTGCATATAGCAGCTGGAGTGCAGGCTGTACACATACATCAAGTGTATCAGTGCGAGGCCGTCCTCGCAGTCCGCATGCGGCACAGCAAGTGCCCAAGCCACCGGTCACGCGGCCGGTGCCTTCCCCGGGGGCCCCCCTCCGAGAACGTGCACACAGCGCGCAGCTCTCGAGCGTTAATGTCTCATGAAGATGATTATGTATCACGGAGCGGACACAAAAGATATCCGGGGTTCGGCTGGTTCACTTGCACGGCTGAAGCATGCACACGTCAGGGATGCACTTGCCGCACACACCTTCCTGACAACGCTCAGCACCACAGGCTTAAGATCCTCGTCACGATACGCGCCCACGCCAAGGTTGAGCTTGTTCGGGCTGGTGCTGGCCTTGAACGCCTCCGACACACCCAGGATCGGGTCCGGCGGAGCCTGAGCGACGTCGGCGAACCGGCTCATGGACCGGACCTGCATGGCGAGGCGGCTGCGAGAGGCGCCCACCTGCGCATTGAATTGATCCAGCAAGGCAGGCTTCAAGCGCCACACGGAAACCCGTCTCATCACGTGATGCCGCCAATCAAGTTTGGCTGACTTGCAGTGAAGACTTCTTCCATTCTAGTCTAATGATAAAAGTGAGTTTTTGATGTACTTCGTGTGGTGCCGTTGATCGACTTACGTCGCAGATGTGAGCGCCGACGCGGCGCGAGAGGACCTGCTGCATCTTGCTCAACACAAACTGCATGACCCGAACCTGATCACCAACACAAGAAGTACCGTAATCGCATATAAGAGAGAAGAAATCGGCGTCCAAGGTTGATAGGTTCCGTCACGACGAACCACGCGTTTACGGCACGGCATGGATCCAAATCCAGTGCGAAATTTTCTGCAAGGGCGTTGTGTTTTTCTTGGCCCAAGCAATATAATAGAAAAGAATGACTTTTGACGGAACCGGAAAGCTGCTTGGAATGGCCTGCTTATGACGCTCCTCTCTTGGGACGAAGTAACCGCGATCTGCCGCAATCATTTGGCAGGAGCTTGCGGGGATACCCTAGCAGCCCAAGGAGTTAGCCCGCGGCAGCTGCGCGTGGGTCTACCTGCAGTCATCTTGCCGTCGCTTGGTGCGCAACGCCTGCTGCGCCAGCTGCTCAGCGGACCTTGCAGCGCAAATGCCCTGCAGGATGTTCCATCTCTGCTGGACCCGCCGCCGGACGGTGGATGCCTCGTCGCGGAGCCGGTGCAAGGCCGACCTGCACGGCATGTCGCCCGGAAGCCAGCACCCGGAGTGAGCCACAGCCCCCACGAACCCCATGGTCAGGATTCCACAGGAGGGAGCCTTCAAGGCATCCCCCGCGATGGGAAAGCCAGCGGCGCAGGGGGCACCGCAGCTGGCGTCGGACTAGCGGCCGCACGGGGCGCTCGTGCAGCCCCGCGCTCCCCGGCCGCCAAGCCGCCACAGGCGACCCGCGCACCGCCAGGAGAGCGCACCGCTGCTGCATCCACCGTAGAAGCCGCCGCGCAGCCGCACCCAGGAACGGTCCCGGCTCCAGCAACTGTGGCGGCTCCGGAGCCCTCGCCGGATCCGGCTGCAGATGCTCCGGAACCAGGGCGTGCGGTCGGGCCTACGGTTGCGACGTGTGGCGCTGTTCCGCCAGGGGGCGCGAGGGCGGTGGGTGCGGCAGGCGGGGTAGCGCCGCCGCAGGCGGCTAAGGGAGGCCGGGGGTCTCGGGCCCGCCCGAAGGACGAACTGAAGCACCTCCTGCAGCTGAACCAGCGAGCACGGAAGCGGCGGGTACGGCAGGAACAGGACCAGCAGGCACGGGGGCTCGGGCAGCGGCCAGCCAAGAGGCAGAGGGCTACGGCGGCAGGCGAGAGGAAGGGAGCTGGAGAGGCGGTTTCAGAGGACGCGGAGGTCGCGGAGCCGGAGGCAGGCGGCCTTGACGGGGAGGAGCAGGGAGTGGAGGGGGAGGATCGGGGGCCAGAGCCGGAGGGGGCCGCGGCGGCTGGCAACCCGGAGGCTCAACCCCCCGAGGAGATCCGGGATGGAAGCGACCAGGAGCGGTATACGCAGCAGCAGCAGCAGCAGCAAACGGTCATGGAGCATGAGCACCAGCAGCATCTCCGACAGCAACAACAAGAACAGCAGCAGGTGAAGCGAGGCCAGGCGCACCATTCGGGGGTGCCGGCGGCGGGGCCCTCCGCGGGGACTGCGGGTCAGACCGTCGTACAGCACGGCGGCGACACTGCAGGCACCACGGTACCACAGCGCAAGCAGGGGCAGCAGCAGCCGCAGCCAAAGCCCACGCTTTCGCCGCCGCAGGCGCCGCAGCCGCAGCGGCGAGAGCAGGAGGCGACCATGCAGGCGCTTGAAGCCGAGGAACAGATGGAGCGGCCACTTGTGTCCATCGTGAACATCCGGCCCAACCGGAACCTGTCGGGGCTTGCCTCCGTGGGCGTCACGTCGCTCGTACAGCTGGCGGTGAAGCGACCCACGGGTCCCACGGGCCCCACGGGTCCCACGGGTGCCAGGGGCCTGACCGCCGCTGCCGCCAGCAGGCCCGGCGTGGCGGCGCGGGAAGATGCCGCTGAGGCGGACATGGAAACTGAAGCTGACATGGAGGCGCTCCGCTTGCTGGTCCCGCTGGTTGGCGACGGGCTTGGGCGGAAGGACGGGGTGGTGCCGGCGCCCGCGGACTGGGCGGCGGAGGTGGCGGCGGGGCTGGGTGATGCGGCCACCGCCGCCGGCGGCGGCGGCGGCGGTGGCGACGACGGCGGCACAGGCGCGACCCAGGGGCGCGTGGGTTCCGGAGCTGGCCGCGCGGCCATGGAGGCCCCGGCCGGCTCTGTGACGGCTGTCCCACCTCCTGGGCCCGCGGCGGGCGGTGATGCGCGAGGCCCGCGGCTCAACGGGAGGGCGCCCGTCACTGTGGCGGCGATCAGGGCTGCTGCTGCTGCTGCCGCGGCGGCTGGGGCGGCCGCGGCGGCGATGCCGCCACCAGCATCGTGCGCGCCGGCCGCCACGGGTGCGAGGGCAAGGCCGGCCGCAGGCGGCGGCAGCGGTGGTGGCGCCGCCGCCGTGACGGACTGGTTCTCTTGGGCGCACGAGGACCAAGGGGACGACGGCGCGGCGGCGTCGCCGCGCCGTGCCGCGGATGCACAAGTCTGGCCGGTTGGCTCCGCGGGTGCCGCCGGCAGCGGCGGCGGCGGCGCCGCCGCGGGGAGTGCGGACGCAGGCCGGAGGTCTTCGGCGCCGCTGCCGCCGGGGCACGGCAGCGGACCGTCGATGTCCCCGGTGGGTGCGACTGAGTCAACCGCCACACGACTACAGCCACCACTGCACCCACCACTACAGCCGCTCCTGCCGGAGGCCGGCAGCATGGCTGGCGCCCCGCAGCCTGATGGTCTCCCGGGACGGTCTACCGCCGCCGTACCGTCCGTTGGTGGTGTCGGTTGGGCCGCGTCGGCGCCGCTGGCGGCGGCGCCGGCGACGATCCCGCCGGACGGAGGCAGCGCGCTCTGGGCGCCGAAGGAGGAGGTCGCCGTGTCCTTGACCAATGAGCCGCCTGGGGCGGTGACGGCGGCTGTCGTGGGGCGGCTGCAGCCGCCCGGGCCCGCTGTACTGCAGCGCGCGGTCGTACAACCGGCGGCGTGGGGGCAGCCACCGACCGCTGCCGGGCGGCTCCCGGCACCCGCGTCGTCTGAACATCCGCAGCAGCCCCTGGCGCCGGCGGCCGCGCTGGCCCTCCAGCCGCCGCTGGCCGTGACGCGGATAGAGCGGGGCGAGAAGACGGCTTGCAAGGGTCCGCAAACGGGGACAGGGACGGAGGCGGGAGCGTCAGCACCGTCGCCGTCACCGGAGGAGGAGGAGGACAAGGCGTATGAGGTGGAGGAGGTGGGGGAGGTGGAGGCAGAGGAAGGGGAAGAGGAGGGTGAGGCGGATCTGAGGACGCTGGCAGCGTGGGTGCCATCGTTTGCGGCGGTCAGGACTGGTGCCGCGGCCGGTTGGCAAGCAGCGGCTGGCGGCGTTGGCGGCAGTGATGTTGGAGAGGAAGCCGTCGGCTGGACCGACCGATGGCAGGGCCGCGGACGCGGTCGTGGTACGGCAGGTCAGGGACGGCAGGCGCAGCAGCAACTGCAGCAGCAGCAGCAACAAGCAGGAAGGCATAAGCAGCGGCAGCAGCCGCAACGGCAGTCGGGCAGGAAGGTGAGCTTGGTGCAAGCAAGGGTAGGCTTGGTGCAAGCAAGGGATGGCAAGGGCGATGTCACGCGTCTTGCGTGTTTTGTCAGCCCCCGCGGTTGCCGCATACACCCGTACGGGCGCTGCGCTTCCAACTCTCGGTGGCCGACTGTGAGCATGTCTATTTCGTCTCATTTAATGTGTATTTCCTGTTGAATTCCATTTTTGGTGCACTCCCCACTTCCCACTGGCAGCATGTCAACTGCGGTGGTCACTGATGACCCGCGGCGTCCACCTTGGCGTGACTCGCAAGTGGTGGCCACCATGCATGCAATTAGCTGACGAACTTACTTGATTACCAAATTCAAGCGGACGAGGTGCTGTCTGTCAGCGTGTTCAAGCTTCGTATTTCATGATTCGTATTTTGTGTACGGCAGAGAGCGCGATCCGTGCCCGCGTCGGGTGCCGACGGCGCCACGGCGACGCTGGCGCCTCCGCCGGGCGGCGGCGGCGGCGGTGGCAGCATTGAGGTGGGGCTGTACGCCGACGTGAAAGCGTTCCAGAAGCAGCAGCGCAAGGCCCGCGCGCTCAACGGCGGCGACGGAGCGCCCGACTCCACTCGCCCCGTCCCACAGATCCGGGAGCCTGCGCCGTGCAGGTACGGTTGGCACTAGCGCGGAGACCGGCGGAGCATTAGGAAAGTTAAGGAACGTTGAGGAAAGTTACGGAGCGTTGAGGAAAGTTAAGGAGCGTTGGGGAAAGTTAAGGAGCGTTAAGGAAAGTTAAGGAACGTTGAGGAAAGTTAAGGAGCGTTGGGGAAAGTTAAGGAACGTTGAGGAAAGTTAAGGAACGTTGAGGAAAGTTAAGGAACGTTGAGGAAAGTTAAGGAGCGTTGAGGCACGTCATTGGAGCAAGGCGCACACCTCCCCTCCGCCGCGTACATGCACTAGACACACCGCCATGGCACCCCTGTCGCGTCCATAGGTTGCTTGTATCCCGTCCCCCGTCTGTGTCGCGCCCCGGTGATGGGGCGGCCGTCTGTTTTTATGCCCCTTTGCTGCATTTGCCAAGTACTTTGCAGGTTATTGGTGTCGTAATCATGGGACTGGGGGGTTCGGGCGGGTATGCCGCGCATACCGGTCTGCACACACCGCAGCCGCGCCAAGCACGGAGCTGGGCTAACCGCCAAGCCCCCGCAGCGCTCGCGCGCCTGTGCATGGTTGGGACATGAGCAGTTTCATGTGTGGACAATCTTGCGTCTGGCAGTTATTGTCAGACTGATCACTGCCCGACTTGCAAGAAATATATCCGACAGGATATATCGTGCTGCGATGACTTTGAACCCCGGCGCGGCTGCCTGCAGGTTCTGGCGGCTGGGCCGCTGCACCCGGGGGACCGAGTGCGCATTCGCCCACACCGGCCAGCCCGTCACGCGTCTGCTGCCCTGCTGCTACTTCCAAAAACTGGGTCGCTGCGCCCGGGGGGACGCCTGCGCCTTCAGTCACGACCCGCGGCTGCCGGAGCCGTGTCGAGGGCTGGTGGACGGCGGTAAGCCAGCGGCGGGGGGGGGGCGGGCGGGCGTCGGGCGGCGTGGTCGAGTGCGAGTGTGCGGTTGGTTTTGTTGGTGGTACGGCAGGAGTGCGTGTCATGCAAGGGGCGTAGCTGCGCCTGGCAAATGCCCCCGTGTGTTCGCAGGCAGGCAGAGCAGGAGTGCGTGACATGGGAGGCGCCGATAAGCGCCCAAATTTGCCCGTATGCCCCCGCCCGTATGTGTGTGTATGTGTCCTTTCGCAGGCAAGGCAGGAGTGCGTGGTATCCCGCAAGAGTGTGTGGGCGTGTGCGTATGTTATGTGTGCGCTGTATGCCATAGAGGTCGGCGGGCCGCGCGGGTCCCCTCGTCCAACACACACGTGCGGACTCGGCGCCCTGCGTTTGGGGAACGTCTCCAATAGGAGCATGATTCAGACCGCTTTCCTGGGTAACGGTGCTGCCCTCACTCACCGCCCGCTGCTGCCCTCACCGCCCGCTGCTGCCCTCACCGCCCGCTGCTGCCCTCACCGCCCGCTGCTGCCAGGCGTTTGCCCTGACCCGGGGAGGTGTCCTTTGGGCCACTACACGGGCGAGGATGCGGAGAATCTCCGGCTGTTCTACAACGAGCAGAAAGCACGTGCCGCCGTCACCGGGGTGCAGGGGGCTACTGCGGACGACACGGGTGCGGGGGTGACCGCCGATAGGGCCTCCGGCGCGCCGGATGGTGGCGGCGGCGCTGCCGCTGCGGGGGCGGCTTGGAGTGTGCCGGCCGGCGCCCCGCAAGCGACGGCGGCGGGCTGGGGCGCGCTGCCAGCGGTGGACTTGGGTCTGCGCCCAATGCAGCCATTGCTGCAACGCATGGTGAACACAGGAGATGAAGATTTCTGATGCAGGTGTTGCTGCGGTGACAGGATGTGGCTGTCGTTTTTGCAGACCGGTCTGACGTTTTGGCGCATCGTCCTGGACCTCACGTTCCGCGGCGATGCCGCTGTATATTGGTTGGGGAAGGGCTGCACGGGCGGAATGTCGGGGCGCGACCTGCCTAGCTTGTCAATTAGATATGTGTATCGATACATGCTTGATGGCGGTACGTGCAGGGCGGTACCAAGTTGTTGCAGTGGGGCACATGCCCGTATTCATGGCCGCGCTATTGCGTTGGTCCAGGGACTGTGTACGGCGTGCGCATCTGTTCTTGCAGGTTTTCGCTACGAACTCGCGGTCACCTGGTTACGTGGATGTCAGGAAATGATCGGCTCTGGTGTTGTAACTGTCCTGATACGGTGCCAGGATAGACATATTGAGAGAGAGGAGAACTTCAGGCCCTTGGTGTACCGCCGCCACCACCGCCACCGCCACCACCATCACCGCCGTCATCGCCACCCACAGTCTTCCGGTGTCTTTCGGTGTGCGGTTTAAATCGCAAGTGGCCGTGCGGCAGCGGCCGACCGCATTGCAGCCAATAAGGGACAGCGCATCCATCCGTGGGTACTGTTCTGGAGATTTGTGCTCGCGAGTGGCGGCAGCACGTAATCCTTTTGCGTCACCGTGGGGCGAGAGCTTATATGCAAGGCTGTGCATGAGGTGCACCGTTTCACAGCCTCAGATGGTGGCTGCAGCCTACTGTAACCGTCTCTACCACATGGCAGATTGGGATTGCGCCACTTGGTTGAAAGACTCTCAAGGGGCGTGCCGTTGGTGCAGCGCAAAGTAGCGGGACAACATCAAAGTGCAGGGTTGCTTCGTTGCTCTGCCGGCGGAGCGCCGCTCTGGATGTCCGGGTAGGCGCGCTCCAGGTGTTCATACCGTACAGTTTTCACGGGCGATATACAGGTTCGCGGACGCCCCTATCCGGCGGTCGACGCGGCCCTACTGTTCTGTTGGCGTGAGTATCCCTCCTATTGACTGTGATCGATTTCACCACTGCAGTGTACGGCATGGGAAGCCTGTCGTACACAGGGCCATTGACGTCAGAACCGCGGCCAGTCGATCTGGGACTGGCGTACCTGGTTCTACAACCTTCTCCTTAAAATGCTACAAAGGTACCTCAGGCATGCGAGCACCACAATTGCCGACAGTTCCTGGAGTCTGACCACTCCCGGTGTAAGCACGCTACGGGCATGACTACCTCCTTACGTGATCACGGGTCTCGGAGGCCACACAATGTACGGGCTGTACGGTGTGAGGTATACCCAAGAGGTCACGTCGCACCACGAGGTCTCATGTATTTTCTCGGGGTCCGCTGTAACGTTCATTCATGCTTTCACTTGCACGTCGGAAACTTCCCCGCGACGCCGCCGCTACAGTGAAACTACTCCTGCCGCGCTCTGGCGAACATCCCGCTCACCGTGCCTCAAGGCGCCGCACATTACACTGCATGCTACTGTCTATAACCATGCGTCATATTGCGCGCTGCGGCTCTCTTGCGAAGGCGTACGCAGCAGATCACGATGCACCTTGCACAGCAAGATGCTGAAGGCCCTGGGGCCGAGAACACACTGAGAAGAGTCAAGCGCGCGCATAACACTACCGTTGGGGTCCGCTGTAACATTCATTCATTCATTCACTACCTGCGTTGGGGTCTGCAGAGCCCCATGTAACCCAACACGATATCGTACAAACTACGGTGTATGCATGGCATCTGTTCGTAAGCTTGCTTCTGTATCGCCGAAATCAATTCCATCATCTTGCGATCTTGCGATCTTGGACTGTTGGGCATCACGCTCGGGCCTCGCTCGTAATTGCATCACCAGCCGTACACCATGCGCCTGGAGGTAAGCAGGACCTGCAGCACCGTGGCATTCTGGCAGCGCGATGTGTATGCGGCCATGTCCACCGTCTGCGCCCAGCTGGCGGTCCAGAGGGGCAGCCACCACTGCGCCGCCTCCTCCGCGCACGCTGCGCGCTGTGGACCGCGCAGGAAATCTGTCAGCGTCTCCGTGTTGGCGACGATGGCCGCGCGGCCAGGCTCGGCCGCCGGCGGAGGCGTTGCAGTCGGCGGAGGCGTTGCAGTCGGCACGGCGGCGTTGGTCGCTGAGGGTCTCGCGAGTGTGCTTCTTGATTGTGGAGATGCGGATGGAGAGGAGGCGGGGCCAGCCGGCTGGGACGTGGCGGTTGATGTGGGGGGCGAGGGCTTGGGCTTGTAGATGGGTGCGTCCAGGTAGACGTTGTACCTGGCGAGAGGGATAACGGCGCGGAACGGCAGAAACTATGGGTCGCCGGGGTGGGCATCAGCGGAGAGTGTGTATGGCAGTGACGGCGCCGAAGACGGCCATACTGCAACGACCCATGAAATCCCAACCTTGACAAGGACACATGCAATCCTGGTCAGGGTTAGTAGCGGTAAACCCACCAAAGGGTCGTTTGGTGCAGACCGTGACCGGAGTCACATCGTCGGGCGCTCACAGGAAACGTTGCACCTCTTCACTAAGCTTGGCTTGATACGACTCCGTTCAAACTGGCCTATGTCAAGCAACCGGCAACCGCCGCGTACACTGGCCGCAGACCCGCAGCATGGTAGGGTGTACGTGAGTAGCGCATCAAACTTGCGTGTCAGTCACGCGCGCACCCGTCATCCCAGACGTTTCCGACTGCAGCGTTCCAAAACATAGCGCCCGCCATGGGTCCACCGGTGTTCTTCATCCAATTCAGGTTGTCGGCCACCAGCTGGAACAGCAGCACCCGCTGCTCGACTGTGTACTGACTGCGTGGCGGAGCAACGGGTAGCAAGAAGCGGGAAGTGGAGCAGGTCGCAACCCACATCGCGCACAGCATTGACGCGGCGGAATGTTTTGGCGTGAGGACAATTCTCCACAGGGCCACCTTTCAAGGCCGCAGGGCAGGCCATGTGGTCCGTGTGGGTCTAGGCCCAATTTGAATGCTTGAGGATCATATCCCGACAGCTCGCTCGCACCCTACCATTCCAGGCCACTCTACCAGTCATTGCCGGGACAATCGCCTCCTAACTAACAGAGCACGCGTGGGCCTGTCGGTGTGACACCGGAGGTCTACGGCCGATGGACAGGTACCGCGATCGGGCGCAACGTACGGGAGGATGAGGCCGTACTCCTCCATGATGAGAGGCTTGCCAAGCTCGGCGGCGATGCGCTGGTGGACTCCCAGGTACTGCACCACGTAGTTGCAGAAGCAGTCGAAATCGCACTTGCCCCACTTGGGAGGAACAAGCTCCATCTGCAGGCGAGGCATGGAAAGTTCGCAAGGGGGACGCACACGGTGCATGTCAGAGCAACTGCCTGGGCAAGCGCGCCATGTGAACCGTATCACGCGCGCCCGGCACATGGGGAGCTGTCTATGCATGAACGAGTGGCTCGGATCCAAGGGCCGACAACCCATTCACGATGCCATAGAAGGCTGTGTGGCACATCTCCAACTCGACGGGGCTGAAAGATCACAAAGCTGCGCGCGCTGCACGGACGCCGCCCCACCTGGCGCTCGTACACATGCACAACCGTGACGTCAACCGTGTCGAAAGCGCTCAACGAGGCCCAATCCTCGCCCTCACACCTGGCGCCTGCGCCTGCGCAGCAGAATGTACAGCACCACATCTCAGCACCCCAAAAAGCATCACCTCCACCCGGTCGGGAGTCGGGTCCACGTTGTAACGATTACTACCTCCATGTGCGGAACATAATAACTGCGTGCGCAGTTTTTGCCGACCCACATCAATTCGTTCATTCATTCATTTATGAGTGGGCGGCTGAAACCCACTCGAACGTTTTACAGGCATCCTTGCTCGCAGCCCCGCCTGCAGGAGGACCCCTAAGCAGTGTTACAACGCACTCCTTGCATCGCAAAGTTGCGACCACCTGGGTTATAGTTATCGTACTTGTTCATGAAGTACCCTTCCGTGCCCAGCGCGACTAGCTGATTTGGCGAGGTGGCCCGCGCATGCGCGGTCACCGCCTGCAGGAAGGCATGCTGCGTGCTCTGAGCTTTGGCATCCATGCAGCCGGGGCAACGTGGCTCATTCATGGCATCGAACATCATGATGGTGTCGTCGTCCCGGTAACGGCGGCCGTTGAAAGTGTTGTTGCGCATCAGGATGGCAGATACGTGGTCACGGTAGAAGTGGAGCACCTCACTTGAGTTGTAGAAGGTAAGCAGATCCTTGCCAGCTGCGATGACCCAAATCAAGAGATGGAGCGAATTACGCAATTAAAAAAAACATAGTCTGGCAGATGATTGGTGACATATGCGACAATGAAAAGGTACACGCCCATGAGTGAGTAATTCAGACAGCACCCGTCAGACGGCACCCGATGCCGCGATGCGATTTTCGCACTTGGGTCAACGCCGGCCATTTGCATGAAGTCTTGAGGTGACCGGTACGCGGTCCAGGTATTGCCCAGCGCCAAAATCAGCTTGATGTTGTGCCTGCGAGCACGCAAGACAGTTGAGCGCCCTCCGAGTTGAAGAGGTGACGGTCCGACGATCACCGGGGAGCAAAACTTCACCTGCCAGCAGAGTCCACGATGTAGTCTAGTCCCACAAACTCGGTCTCATCGTACTTGCCCCAGGCGTAAGGCATCCGGTGGTTGAACCCCCATAGCCGCACGACCAGCAACCCAAATTGCTGCACGGGATCGAGGAGCTATAGTTAAGATAGAGGTCCAGAAGCGAAATCAGCCTTGTTGCGAATCACGTACGTTGCAGTAGTCGAAGAAGCGATCCACCGAGCCACGGTCCCTCTGGACGAACTCAATCAGCCTACCAAAAGTCCTCTGTTGCAGAAGTTTACTGATCAACCTAACTGTAAGGAAATCTTACCAGTAAGCATTTGCTCCTTGAAAGTACCATGGCTTGCCTTTTATGCACAACTGATGGCCGCATCGTGTAACGAAGCTCGCGTCGCCAGATATGGTGACGGCAAAAAAGGTGACAAATAGTAAGGAAACTTTAAATTTGACATCTTGCAAGCTCACTTTCGTCAAGTAGGACCTGCCGTCAGCAGACATTCTTGGTTCCGATGTGGTCGATATTGTGAGCAGTCAGTTGGCAATCAGTAGCATACTAGATTATTTGAGTCCCAAGCTACAAAACCAATTTTCGAGGGCTAATGATTTGGCGCTATGGTCCGACGGAATGTATTATCAACACTGCCAGCCAAATAGGATGTGGTCCGCAAAGATCCCTTCACATTTGAGTTTCAATGTAGCAATTTGAATGTTTTCACAGAATGCCCAGATAGTAATTTGCAGATAGTAAGGTTGGAGTTTGGCTTGTTGTATTGAGCTCCGAATGTCGTCCCGTCGGTTGGATCCTGACAACCGACGTGACTATGATAGGGGCAAGATCGGTAAGTCACAATATCTTTCACAAGCCCCTTTGAAACCCGACGTGGCAGCAATGAATGCGTATGAAGTGCCTCATCCAATTCTGCAAAATGACATCACAGTGGACCACGCGGGTAATTGGTTACAGCCGTGGTCTGCGCACCACGCACTTCAAAGACGTAATCGCTCTACTAAGGCTCACGGGGCATGCGTGTCTGTGGCCATTTTGCCCATAACCTACACGGGACATACCTAATCAAGGTGGTCTGTGTAATTGCCGAAAACGGCGGGGCCGTGCGGCTGTGAGGGCAAGTTACATGCGATATCTCGCGAGTACTGGCGGGTTGCCACTTGCAGATGGAAGTATTGACGGGTTGCCACTGCCACGTCTGCTTTACATACTACCCGCGGCAGACAGTCCAGTCATTAACTTGTCCCTGCTCGAAGGTACCCGACCCCATCTTCGTACCACGTCGGGAAGGCAGTGAACCATGGAAACATACCGAGTCCATATGGCGCGGGACATTTAGTGGCCATTCTTTACAGAGGAATCAAGAGCCGTTTGTTAGACGGCTGCCTTGATAGCTTATGGAGGAACAAAACGCGCCCAAGTGGCGCCCACGCATCAAAACTGGGGAAACCTGCCATTCCCCTAAGGGTACAGCCACAGCACATGGTCAGAAACGCCCATGCCGCCATGCATCACCAGAAAGCATTTTACAACCCAGGTTCGATGGGCAACTCACGGCGCAAGCGCACCAGATCACCTGAACAACAAACCCTCACAGCGGCATTCACAACTGACCTCTTTCTTCGTCATCGATCCAGAACAGAGGATGGATGATTTCATTACACTCGACAGTTCACTTGACCACTGACTTGTGGTTGAGCACACGACCATTTTACGAGCCCACTCAACAAGCTACCGACCTAACACTCTTCTCAGCGAACGACTCCCTGCCTGACCATAACATCGGCATGACTTGCTTGCAACGCACTCTGATAAGTTAGCAACCCATCCGCCTGCGTCTACTCAAACAGGGCCTGGCCAACTCGCTTCCAGTAGAAGCTTTCCGCATTGGGCGCCGCTTCACACATGTGACCACATCGATATAAACGAACCTACCGAACACAATAAAATGCATGCATGCATGCGGCTTGAACGCATCAAGAAAGTTTGCATGCGGCTCAAAGATCCGAGACCAAGCCAGCGCTGCTGCGACTGTCGCGTCCTCTCGACACTGTCTGAACTCTCCAGGCTACCCGAAAAAACTGGTGCAACGGTAATGGAAATCCGTTGCCGGGTACCTAAACAAAATACATGTAAGACCGCTCCCTCGATCGCACATCAAGAGGTAGCAAAGCAACAGTATGGGTGCCGCGCCCGCTCCACATGCAGCTCACAGAACGCTAACCCTCAAGGCTGGACCGGCGCGGTAACGCGCCGTATCGAACCTAGCCAAAACTATGTATGCCCGATCTCCCACTCCTCCGACTCCCCTCCCGGCATCGCTGTACGCTTAGTGGTGAGCCGCACGCGCCTGAGCCGAAGCAAAGTGCTCGTCCGCGAGCTTGCGGAGCGCCGCCGCCGCCGCCACGCCAGTCTTGTCGACCAGCTTGGAGAACATGCTCTCCCGGTTCGCCAGCAGGTGCGCGGGGTGCGCGAACTCCTTGAGCTCACCCTGCTCCATGACAAGCACCTTGTCAGACTCGATGATGGTGTCCAGGCGATGCGCAATGGTGATGGTGGTGCGGTCGTCGAACACCTTCTTGATGGTCTCCTGCACCAACTGCTCAGTGTGCGGGTCCATGGCAGCGGTGGCCTCGTCCAAGCACAGGATGGGCACCGCGCGCAGCGCCGCACGCGCCAGGCACACCAGCTGCATCTGGCCCAGGGACCAGGCCTTGCCGCCGGTGCCGTCCACGCGGCCGTCCAGGCCGCCAGCGTGCTGAGCCTGGGCCTCCAGGCCGACCTTCTGCAGCACCTCCCAGAGCACAGCGTCGTCCTTGAACTCGCCGAAGGGGTCCAGGTTCGAGCGCACGGTGCCCGTAAACATGACCGGCTCCTGGGGGATGATGGACAGACCTGCAGGCCGGGGGACAGGGCAGCCGCAGACCGAATCAGAATTGCAACGCCCGGGAACCCTCGAGAATACAGCTACAACACACACCAGCGTATTATGGACCAGACACCCTCTCGCATTCTTCTTTCTTACCGGTACGCAGGCGCTTCAGGCTGAGAGTGGCGATGTCAACACCGTCGATGAGGATGCGGCCGCGGCCCAGCTCAAACATGCGGTACAGAGCCAGCAGGGTGGTGGACTTGCCGGAGCCGGTGCGGCCCACAGCGCCGACCTTCTCGCCATCGTTGATCTTGAAGGTAACGCCCTTGAGGGCCCAGGCAGCATCCAGGCGGTACTGCATCCAGACGTCCTCGAAGCGGATGTTGCCGGTGGCGGGCCAGCGGGACAGGGCAGCGTCGTCGACCACGACCTGGACCTTGGATGAGGCGGGCACGATCTGGCCGTCAGGCAGGGTGATGCACTTGGCGACACCGTTCAGCTGCTTCTGGTCGTAGAAGATACCGTCGTGCGGCACATAGTTCGCGAGCCAGGCCATCTGAAGGGGGGGGTAAGCAAATCAAGGCGAGGTTGAGTTCAGTATTAGGGCTTAGAATGCGCAGCAATGCATACCTGTAAAACCCATATATCAACATATGCTGGGGCTTCATCCCAGATATCGACTAAGCATCACACAGCCCTGCTCCCACAGGCCATCCTAAGAGACTCACCCCCTCAACACTGTTGAACAGCGAGATGGACTCGGCGATGAAGCGCACCACCCAGGTGTAGAACACAAGCATCTGGATGATGTTAGAGAAGGCGAGACCGACGGTGGCGGAACCCAGGGTAGTCTTCATGCCGACGGCGAAGGCTGAGACGACGCCCACAAGCATGGCACCGATCAGGTCGCACCAGAAGGCCAGCCAAAGGTTCAGGGACTCGGCGTTGAAGACGGCGGCGTTGGTGATGTCGGTGCGGCGGGCAGCCTCCTCGATGAAGTAGTCCTGCTTGGAGAAGGCCTGCACGACGTTCAAGCCCTCGAGCACCTCAGCGACCAGGCCAACCAGCTGGCCACCGGACACGGCGCGCGCCTTCTTGAGGGCGGTGGCGGCGGGCAGGTAGACCGACAGCATAATGAGCGTCATGATGATGAGGAAGCCGGTGAAGGCGCCGAAGAAGTTGATGGTCACGGACACGGTGATAGTGGTGGCGAGCAGAATGAGACCGTAAATGCCCATGAAGTGGATGGCATCGGGCAGGTTCTCGTCCATGATGTCCTGGTCCTTAGTGAAGTTGAGCAGCAGGTCACCCACGGGGGTCACCAGGAAGAAGCCCATAGGCGCGTTGAGCACGTTGTTGAGAGCGCGGCGGCGGATGTTCTCAGAGGAGCGCAGGACCCACCACAAGAAGGTGGCGCCGCGGAAAATCATCATGAGGTAGAACAGGCCGACGAGCAGCAGGTAGATCAGCGAGTAGAACTTGGTGGCAGCCGCGTCCTTCTGGCCCTTAACCGGGTACTTGGTGTACAGGTCCTGGACCCACCAGCGCACCCAGAAATCGGACATCTGGCGGCAGGTCTGGGCGGCAAGGAAGAAGATGAAGCAGATGAAGACCAGGATGAGGTTGCCGTTGTAGGTGTAGATCAGCATGGCCTTGGTAGCGCTCAGCTTCGGCGGCTCCTTCTCCTTGGGCTGAGGCTTGCCGATGGAGGTAGGCGCCAGGGTGAGCTGCAGGGATTGCCTGCGAAGGGCATGCGCACACAAGTCGCCGAAGTGGTGATTACAGGGATTAGGGTTTCACTACAGTGGGGTGGTTCCGAAGAGGAGATCACTGGGTGCTTTCGAGTGGTGATCATCCGGTTTGCGGTACTCGCTTGTCACACTGGCCGTGGCCCCCGCCTGTGCGCATTTACAAGATACCCCACACGGGCCCTGACTTACGACTTCTGCGGTCCGGGCTTGTCCTCCTTCTTCTTCGGGGCGGGCGGAGCCTCCTGGGAGCCGGCAGCGTGGAGCAGGTGCGTGATGGGCAGCAGCTTGCCGAGCAGGTTCTGGGCCTCCTC
The DNA here is from genome assembly GCA_003117195.1 of Eudorina sp. 2006-703-Eu-15. Classification (NCBI taxonomy): domain Eukaryota; kingdom Viridiplantae; phylum Chlorophyta; class Chlorophyceae; order Chlamydomonadales; family Volvocaceae; genus Eudorina; species Eudorina sp. 2006-703-Eu-15. The sequence goes on along the minus strand of BDSI01000002.1, from coordinate 1,974,369 downwards.
ATTCCACTTGCCGAAGTACAGGCAGCGGCCCTCGTCCATGATCGCGACGGCGTCGCAGCGCGGCATGAACTCGATCTGGTGAGTGATCAGCACCACGGCCTTGTCAGCGAAGAGGCCCTTGATGCAGCGATCGAAGATGTGGTGAGCGGTGTGGTGGTCGACGGCGGATAGGGCGTTGTCCAGCAGGACCAGATCAGCGTCGGCGTAGGCGCAGCGGGCGAGGTTGACACGCTGGCGCTGGCCACCGGAGAAGTTCACACCGCGGATGCCGGCCCTGCAGCCCACAAAACGACAACGGCATTGTCAGCAACGGGGGGCCGAAAATACATTCGGCGAATATATTTCCTACATCGTAGCAAACGCCCGTCACAACACCCCTGGGTGACCCACAATGCTCGCGCGTTAATCCGAGTACTTACTTGCTCTGGTCGCCCTGCGGCAGGATCTGCAGGTCCATCGTGAGGGCGCAGGCGTCAATGACCGCCTCGTACTTGTTCTCGTCCCAAGCCTCTCCGAACATGACGTTGTCGCGGATGGACAGGTTCTGCAGCCAGGGGTTCTGCGGCACATAGGAGATGCGGCCGCCAACCGACTGCGCGCCGTGCTCCTTGACCATGTTGCCGAGGATGGCCTGAACCAAAGAGGACTTGCCGGCGGCAATGCGACCCACGACCGCAACAACCTGACCGGGGCGGACCTCGAAGCGCGGGACGTGCAGGTGCCTGTCACGCGGGGAAGGGGGGCGGGAGCAAGTATGAGCCTTATATGGCGACACTACCCAAGGCAGTCAAGAAAGTCAAGGCATCCGTCACGCTCTCCATCATACGGTTCATCAGTCCCGACTACCCACAGGGCACCCACCCCCACTCACCAGTTAGGGTTCGACGGGTGGTGGTAAACGCCGTTCTCAATGGAAACACCCGGGGCGGACTTGTTTCCCTTGGCGTTGCCGCCAGTTCCCTGCGGAACGTCCTCCAGCAGGTAGGCCTCCAGGCGGGAAAGGGACGCGTTGGCCTCTGCATCGACATGGAACCGAAACGACATCGGAAGTGATTAGTCCGTTACGGTATAATAACGCAATCGAGAACTGACAATGTCAAACCCTCACGTATGCCCCCCCAAAAGCAAGGCACCAAAGAAACAAGGCCGGGCTACTCACCGGACACGGCACGCAGGGCCTTGGGCAGCACGACGAGAGGAAAGCGAAGAATGTTGAAGAGGGACAACGTGGTGAACGCCACGGAGGAGACCAGGCGAGCCTTCTGGAACTCGTAGGTGGTGAAAATGACGAAGGCGGTCATGGGCGGCACGCAGAACACGCAAGCCACGTTGATGACCTTCATCATCGCGTTCCAGAACGACAGGCGCAGCTCCTCCCGACGAATCTGCAAGCAACAGGGCAACGGCATATGGATTTAGGTGCGGTAAGCACATCTCTTGAAAAAACCGCGCCACGTGCGCATCCAAGCGTGACAACGCCACACAAATTGCACGCATAAGAACGGTATACAACGAGACCACTGCCTCACGTTGCTGATCTCGGTCTCGAAGAACTGCTCCCAGGCGTAGTACTTGACCAGCTTGATGGCGGGAAGAACCTCTTGCAGGATGGCACTGCGAAGAGCAACGTGCTTTGCGTTCTTAAGCTTAATCTGAATAATCTTGTAGCCGAAGAAGTACTGGAGGGGCAGCACCAGAAGGATGACGCCCAGTCCGGGAAGCATGGAGTCGTTGGTGAGATAGCCCAACAGAGACAGGATGGCCGCCGCCTCGAAGGGAGCAGTCCAGAGATAGTGGAACTCCTGCAAAGGGTAGACATTGCGTGAGCGATAATGAAGCACACTTCCGAGCACACCAAAAGCGCTCTCGGGCAGACAAACCGCACACATAGCACTGTCCCGCATAACAATCGGGCCTGAAGAAATGGCTATAACTGATACCTATTCTTAGTCAGTCGGATAGTCCGTCGGATGATCTGGACTTGCCTCGACATCAGGGGAGGACTTCTGATCGCACTGATACTGGCGGATACTGGCGATACAATGATACTAGCGGATGCTGGCGAAATTATGCGCAAGAGGAGATACCATACATCGCGCAGACCGCGCGTCGTGCAGTACGCCGTTTGCGGCTGACCCCGTAATCGGTAAACCCCACCCGGGTCTCAATGGACTTACCAGCGCACCATCAAACACCTTCTGGATATCAGAAGAAACGAAGTTGACAATAGCAGCGGACTGGTCGGCGCGAACTGAGTTCAGGCGGAAAGACTTGTGTGTGACGGACTGCACCAGAGCAGCGCGAGCTCGAATGCCCACACTCATGCAGATGTAACCCATGCGCTGCAGCGACAGGCCGAGGAACCACGCATCAATAGTGAAGCCCGCCATCAGGCACCAGCCAGCCACAGTCGTCGAGTAAAGGCGGCCGTCCTTGATGCCGTTCACGTGCGCAAGCAGACTGTAGTGTGAGGGGGTTGTGTACAGAGGCAAAAACACACGCAGTCGTACATGTCAAGGCGTATCTCAGAGATAGGTGAGCCGCAACCTACACATCCGGCAAAACCGCAGTCCAAGCAGCCCACGGATAACTCCATTCAACGTCAAGCATATTTACACAAGGTGCATGAATGCGGAGGTACATGTTGCGAGTGAACAGCGACAGAACTCAAGTTGACACTAGTGGTCCCGCACACCCCATCAAGGCTTGCCTGCGCACGAAATAAAAGGCACCGAGGATGACGAATGTAGACCACAAGCACTTGCAAAAGCCACCCAGGAGGTAGTACCAGCCGAAGGACTTGCGCAGGGCACGGACGAGCGACGGCTTCTTCTGCTGCTCCTTGAGCTTCATCTCCGCCGCCCAGTGCGACGCGAACACATCGTATGCCTGTAGGAAAGCAGAAATAAGTCAGGGCATTAAAATAAGGGAACGCTCAAATGCCAGTGGACATGAAAAGGTGCCAAGGAAGAACAAATCATCATACGCATCAAAAATTCCCGAAGGACGGCCTACGTGGACCGCGCGGCCTACCTCGTGAGCATAGTTCTCAGACGGCATGCCCATGTCATCAGGATTCAGTTCCTGGTGCTTACCTGGGGCGCAGCAAACAAAAAACGGTGTTAGTTCAGAGCGCTGAGTCGGTGACTTCGGCTCGACGCAACTGCGGTCCACTTACGTGCAGCGCTGACGTGCTTGAACATCCATCCAAACGCAAACTTGTTGAAAAATCCAGCAGTGGGATCAGGGCCCCGCACGGGGCGATTTGTCCCGCTCATTGTTATCTGTCGCCTGAGTGTACTGTCGACCTTCTACAGAAACTAATTGCTTCGTAGAACAAGTGCAACCTTTACAATTATATGAAGAGCTTGCACTACCTAACTGTGCAAGCAATGTAACAACTCTTTCTTCGACGCAACGACTAAAAGTCAGTTGCGCTGACACCCTTATCGTCGGTGCTCTATTCACCGACAGATGTGTGCACCGATTGGCGTGGGCCACGATCATATACAGACGGATGTCGGCGGTTGCGGATGGTCGTACTTCGTGGGATGTTAGAGGTTGTCCACTGTCGTACTCCAATTTGCTCGACTATCCTACTATCAAGCGACGCACTGTCGTAAATTAGTGGATATTGAAGGTAAAATTATTTTACAATTATTCAAGATCAAATAATACAATTTTATGCAAGGGTCCGGCGATGTTCGTCGGAGCATGCGTCGCGTGCTGCAAGTTCATTGTTCACACGGCCACCGACGTGATTTCCTTACACTCCAACGGATGTACTTAATATTAATCATTAATGTGGAATAAATTATTCATGCATGCAGAGGGCTTTCAATATCGGTTGGTCTGCGAATCGCACTTTTTCAGCAAACTGACATGAGTGGCCATTTGGTTACCATTTGGTTATACGTTTATAACTTTTGTTAATCTATCATACAGCGGAACAAATTATTTTTCTCCCCGCTATAGTTTTACTTCGCATGCAAGGGTCGGCAGCATTTGCACTCCAACCTTACAGGTATTGCAGTGTGTCTTGGCCTCAAGGCATTCGCTGCAATAAACTCTCAGAAGTTTATATATTATCCATCATAGTTCGCACTTGCTTCTCACGCATGTATGGTACGGAGCTTCACAATGAGATATATATTTATTTATCTCTTGAGGCTATGTATCAGTTCGTGGAGACATGTCTGCATACATGTATGCAAGCCCATATTCGCGCGTACTGATCAGCTTTGTCAAATACACGTAAATGGCGGTCAGTTTGCCTGTTCCTTGCACCTGCTCGCGGCTTTGGGCAAGCAAGGACTCTTTAATAGCTAAGGCTAGATTATAATTCTGAAGTAAGCCGATGAACACCTGGTCCGCACCCGTAACCTCAACTTCGGCACGTCTACGTGTCTGCGGTCGCACTCTGCAGCCCGTAGAAGCGTCCTTGAACGAAACGCACTTGGTAGTGCTCTCGATCCCTTTGAATCTCGACATCGCTAGCATTGCGCACTGTATGCAAGACCGAACCCGGTGAAAGGCACGTAATCGCGTGTAGCGGCGCACTGGTGCCACCAAACCACAAACAGAATTCATTCACCCATCATCACACAAGGGGCTCGGCCTGCAGCTCGGAAAACCTAACCGTCGCAAAGTCAAGTCGTACAGCAGGGCACACGGGCAGCCGCGGCCGGTATCGCGAATGGGCAGACGATAGCGAACACACATACACAACTTTGGGGTTTGCTCCCGACGTCCTATCCCCGCGGCACAGCAGCGGCTTCGAGAAAAACAGGGTCACGCCATCCATCAGGTCAAGACCGTTAGTCTTCGCGTCAGTTGGAGGTTGCAGCGGATCTGAGGAGACCCGGGAACCATGACGGGTTTCGGCCAGCTGCGGCATTTGAAGATCGGCTTGTCTTCTCCGGACGCCGGTGTGCGCGGGGGGCCCGACGCTGTGCGGCTGGCGGGGCGGGCGATTTACGCGCGCCTGGTGCAAGACATGGCTGGCTGGCCCTCACCCGCACGCTGGCGGGTGTGGCCACAGCGCCCTGGCATCATCGCAGCGTTATCTCATCCATCCACCCATTTATCCACCCAGCCATCCACCCATCCACCTATCCATCCACCCACCCATCCACCCACCCATCTTTTCCTAGAGGGTTTCGCGTGAAGCGTAGAAACCGAAGGTTCTGAGTTCTGCCGGCGCCGAGGCCGTTGCACCGGCTGTCGTACAGCATATACGACTCGTGCTGATCGACCTGTTCATCCGTGCAGTGTCCGCCCTTCGTGCCTTCGCCCTTTGTCTCGAATGAATTAACGAACGTTACAGCGGACGAATTGTCAGTCCGGTCGCGCTCCATCGGCGCACACTGCCTAACCCCACACTATGGGGCGGCATGGATTGCTGCCTGCCTGAGCTTGACTTAAGCGGCTCAACGCTTGCCTCGCATCCTAGGAAACACGAAGCCGCGATATGCGTTCTCCGCGGGCACCCTGTGGTATTGTGGTGGAGACGCCGTACGTTTCGGAGCTGTTGCTGTTGCAGGCCCTCCGTAGCTTCACCCAAGTCCGTTGGCCCACAGTGAGGCCATGGAATGAATCACGTCACTGTGGACCGCGCGGGCCTGGGTCAAGTAGGGCCTGTGAGAGGTCCGTCCCTCTGCCTCCAACATCAGGACAGGGAAGGTCCGGTGCGCCCTACCTACCGGCCTGCAAGCGCTGTGCCCCGGGTCCCCCTTTCCCAGGTCGCTCAGCCGTGGGCTCGGCCCTTGTCCATCCAGAGCCCCTCACCGCAACACCGCTTCGTAGATAGGGTCAGTTGGTCACTGTTGCGGGCGGTTTCACAGCACTGAAACGCCGGCCCACAGATCCAGCCGCTTTTCGGACCGCTTGGACCGCTTCACGCTCTGTTCCGCTGGTCTGGGCCTCATCCGTATGATAGGGGTTACACAGATCAAGAGTTGGAGAACTATACGGGTGTTGAGGGGACAAGAGTGTACACTGTACCGTATATGTCGCCGACTGCACATCACGCACATGCATCATATCAGTCACCATTCACACACACACGCACATATAGTACCCTAGCTATCGCAATTCACCCCCGAAAATCTTCTTTCCGCCTCTTGGCGCCGCCCCCGCGCCGCCAGCGTCACATCCTCACCTCACCTCACCTCACATCGATACATCCGCAAACAATGGCGTGGCTCAGTTCTGTAGCGCTCCCGAGGGCGCTGACCTCGCGCGCCAGCACCACAATGGCCCGCGCTGCCGTCACAGCGCCGCGAATGGGCGGCTGGCCCCGGGGACAGGGACCCCGCTGTCATTCCGAATACCACCACTACAATCACCTCTCGGGAGCTCACGCCACCGGGCCACCCGCACGGCAAAGCCGCTGCGCTGACAGGAGACCCGGGGCGGATCCTCCGCCCCAAGCTGTACCCCCCTCCCAGTCATCGGGAAGCCAACTCAAAATCCGTCCGCCGCAGCTCATCATGGTACCCTCGGTCCAGCGGCCGGCCGTACTGCCGTACCACCGATCGCGCACAGTCAGTGCGTCAGCATTGCCGCCCGCGCGGCAGTTATCGCGCCCACAAACCAGCCAGCCAGCCAGCAAGCAAGCCACAACCATCGCCACCCATCTGCCAGCACTGCCGTATGCCGTACGCACCTGTCATCAGCACCACCGCCGCCCGCCATCCAACTGACCCTCCGCCGCACCGTGATCCCTGCAGTCATGACGCCGTACATGCCACTACCCGAGGTCCTGGACCGGCGCCCGCCGCTGCCGCCGCCCCCGTCACCCAGCCGTCGCCTCCGGCAGCTCCACCGCCAGCACATATGTCGCGCCGGCGCCTAGCCGTCCTACCAGGCCGTCCTAGTGGCCTCCACCGCCGCGTTAGCACTCGCCACCAGCTCGCTCGCTCTCATACCGTCCACTTCCTGGACTCGAGCGCGTCCACCCACCACCCGCTCACCCGCCCGCCCGTCCATACGACACCTCATTACGGACAACGGCGTTCGGTACTGGTAAACCGTTCAGGAAGATTCCGCCGCACAGGCCCCGTCGGCTCCAAACATCCTGGGCACGGCCCCCGCAACGCCCCGCCCCACACCATCCCACACCACACCAGCCAGAGCCGCGCAAATCAAGACACGCCCACGCCCCCGCGCACGGCACCCCGCGCCACCAACCAGCCAGCCAGCCATCCAGCCACAACCACCGCGACTCCTCCTAGTCGGTCCGTCTCTCACGGTGTTGCGGCCCTCCCCTCGCGCGGGCGTCCAAAATCTCAAGCCCATTGAGGAATGCTTTCATATCAGAAGCTGTATAAATCCCTTTCCAACAATGCGAATGGCAGTGTCAGTGATGTGTCGCCCCCGACCCCAACGTCCAGCCGCGCGGATCGATGACAGGTGGGGAGGGACGGAAGGGAGGAAGGCGGGACGAGGTGAAGGAGACGGGGGGTCGATCCATAACCGATCACTGAAAGGCGTCGGAGTCGCTGCTGGCGTGGCAGCCACCCCGCCCACCCGCACAGCCGCGCCGTCGCGGGGGCGCCCGGGGGCTGTTCGTTGGATCGGCCGCACCAAGGGCAGGCGGCCGGGGGCCCGCCCCGGAGAAGGCGCCCGCCAATCATCAAGCGCGCTACCACTCTGGGTGGGCACTGGCGCACTTCGAGCCCCACACACGTGCGCACGATGGCGCGCTCTCGGTCAAGGAAGTCCCGTGCCGGCAGCCCTGCGCCACTTCTGACGCAACCAGCGCCGCAACCACCTGTCACGTGCTGCAGGACCCGTATCGCTGATCTACTGATGGGGCCCTACACATTCGCAAGATGGCACCATCGGCCGGACGGAGCACACACCACCAAACCGCAAAGCAATCTTGTAGGTTATCAAATAATATGATCAGAAAAGCATAGGGTCTCAGTAAGCCTGCAGCGAGCGCGCCGGCGACTAATTCAGGCAGCCACGATTGACATCCACTGCAGCACGAGCTGTGCTGGGCCACGTTTGTTCCTTCCCCCACGGGCTTCCAAACATGTACAGTACGGTGCCAGACAGTCCGTCGGCACAGCCAAGCGCTTGCCGGGGAGCACCCAGAACACGCCCGAGTAGGTTGGTAAGAGAGAGTCCCCCGGCCGATGCTTCCGCACAGCCACGCACAACGTCGCGACACGACTTTATGTGTGCCGTCACAGCACGGAGTTCAGTACGACGCTCAGTACGACAATGGCCGCAGATGCATTCGATATGGAAGCGCGCCGTGCAGCCGCGAGGCGGCAATGACGCAATGACCTCCGCCAGGCGCTGCAGGGTCGCCAGTTCCAGGTGCCGCTGGTTTTGGTGGTGCTGCTTATCGTGGTGGTAAGGGTGGCGGTGGCGGTGGTGGTGGTGCTGGTGGTGACGCAAGCACGTAAATGATAGGAGGAGCTCACCAACGAGATGCGGCGGACGAGTTCCGCCCGCCGATGCGGTGCATGCGTTTCTTGTCGAGACCACCAAATTCAAACCCGGGACAGACACATCCGACATCTTCGCACAACACAACCACCCACCCACCCACCCATAGGGAGGGACCAAGAGCAAGCTTTATTTGGGTCTCAATCCTACATCCTACGTACGTACAGACACACAAACACACACACACGGGCTGTCGTACTCATATCAACTGCTTCCGCTATACACACACATATGCACCTCCGCACAGACTCAAAGAAATAATGAGTGTGTCTGAGTGGCCCGGGCAGCGGACCTGCACCGGCTGGCAACCCCGACACTACCGGTATCAGCCCTGCCGAACCCAAGTGACCCAGCTGCCGACACGCGTCATCCAAAGAAGCTCTGTCGGCGGCTCACCATTCGTTCGCAGCCCTACCACATGGGTCCATAACTTCTAGGCCGGGGCATGAGCGGTTGCCGCCAGGCCACCGGCGCAGACCACGCACCGCCACGCACCACTGGCCCATGCCGCTCTGGCCCACAACCTCGCCGTCCCTCCCCACCCTCACGCACTCACTCGGGCACCGTCCGGGGATGGGCAGAGCTGTGCAGGGCTGCCAGCATCCGAGGTCCCCGCACCGCCCCCTCCTCGCCTGTCGACTCGGCGGCCACCCGCTTCCCTGCCTGTGTCCCCACCACCTCCGACTCCGCTTCTTCGTCCATCCCAGCCCCGACAGAGTTACTCGGCAGCTCTGGCCCTCCGCATTCCCTGCCGCCATCGTCCGTGCATCCGCCACGCCGCCTCCCCTTTCCCTGACTTCCACTTCACGATCCCGCCGCCATCACCATCCCGCCGCCATCACCATCTCGCCAGTTCCATCATCCAGGCCCTCCCTCCCTCCACCATGTCCCTAGGGCCCCTCCGCCACTGCCTCACCGCAAGCCCGAGCCCGAGCCCGAGCCCGCCCGAACCACCGCAGGAGGCCACATGGGCCACTGACCCCGCCCCTCACGCAACAAAGGATCCAAGGTCCATCTGCGGGTCACCCCCTCCTCCTCACCACCACCACCACAGACCCGCGTCCGCGTCCGCGTCCGCGTCAGCGCTGTTTGGCACCACCACCACTTGGACGACGAACCGCAGCGCCGAGTGGACGCGCACGCGCACCCTCCCTGCCTTCCTCCCTATCCCCTTCCCTCCCTCATGCGCGACGACCTCGGCCGCGGAGGGCCGTTCCCTCCCCCGGCCCCCAACCCCCGGCCCCCAACCCCCAACCCACGGCCTCCGACAGCCCACAGACCGGCGCGACCGCCGGCCAAGACGACCCGACCCGACCGCCGACCGATCACCGACGCGCATCCGTCGACAGTCCGCACCGGGCACCGGACCGCCCGACGACGAAAACGTCCCTCTGTCTCTCCCCGTCGCTGCAAACACCTCCGTCGCCGCTGACCCCGACCCCGGCCCCGACCCCGCGCGTGTGGGTACGGGTCCCTGGCCGCGCAGCCGGCGGACTTCAACATCACCACGAACAGCGATACCAGCACCGAAGAACGCGCCGACCGACTTGACCGCTGCGAATGCGCGCCCTCACTCCGGGCGAGCGAGTGCCCCATCCCCTCCGCCTCCTCTTCCTCACCCTTATGACCCCCCAATCGAGACAAATATCGGCATCGCGACGCCAGTTCGCCCCTGGTTCTTTGGCATCCCCCCTCCCCAAACGCATTATGTGCACAGGGTCAAGAAACCCACAAGAGACGGCCCCTTCCCGGTCACCACTGGCCGACCCTGGCCCGCGCCATTATGGGTCAAACCACACCCCACCCCTGGGCCCTGTGCCAATGCGAGCCACCTGCGGGAGGCCCCAGGGAGGGCCCCCCGGGCTCGACCCACGGGCCGACTGCCACCGCAACCACACGCCCTACCGCACGCCCCGCATGTACGACCGCGCACTGACGTAATCTTTCCCCTGCTTGTCGCATTCACGGACATATCAAACATACGCCCCAAGAAACGGACGCACACACAGACACACAACGGGTCGATTTCGGGTGGGGCAATTCGCAACGCGCACCCTCCCCCGCGGAAACCCGCGCCTGCCCAATGCACGAGCCACCAAGCGCTCTCAGCCCAAGGAAGCCGTCCTGAAGGGAAGTACGACCTGACCGTGCGGCCGCGGCCCCGGCGCCGCTACCGCCCGCAGTAACCCGCGGCCCCCCTCACCCAACTGTTTCTCCACACGTGTTCCTGTTCCATCTTGACATCCCCCCACCTTTCCCACCATTCCCTCCTCCTTTCCCTCCTCCATTCCCTCCTCCCGGACCGGGCTCGGCCCCGCCCCGCCCCACCCCAACCCGAATCAAACAACCCCGGTACCCACCCCGCAGCGCCTCCGTTCTACGGGTTTATTTATTTTTCTCAATTTAACCCCGCAGCGCCTCCGCTTCGTCTTGCTCGCCGGCGGCTCAACAGCCCCAAGGGCTGCTCGTTGCCCCCCTAGGACTGCAAGGGCTGCAACCAAACCCCGGGTGCCCCAAGGGCTGCAACCGAGCCTCACATCGTGTCGAGTTCGTTCAGCGGCGCCCTCCCGGACTGGCTTCACGCGTCCCCTGCCGGCGGTCCCCGTGTGGTCCCCAGGCGCCAAGACCCCCCAACCCATGCTTGCCGACCAGAATCCCTGTGGCCAAAGATGGCGACGGTGGCGAGACCGCCTGCCGACGCAGCCAGGCAGCGGCAGCGGCAGCGGCAGCCGACTCGTCGACGACGAGACCCCGGCCCCGCTCCCCCTCCCCCGTGGGGGCCCTTCAGACGCCCCACGACTCCGGATCTTGATCCAGATATCGCCCCGCCCCGCCTCCGTGTGGGTGCTGGGGAACCAGCGGGGCCTCCAGGATGGGCGGCATGGGCGGCGCCGGACGGCCGACGACGCCGGTTTGGCCGGGGACGGCGGTGGCGCTGCCCGCCGTGCCGGCGCCGAAAAAGGGCGGCCGCGTGCCGATGGTCAGGGCGCCCGGGGCCCCGTCGAGACCGTCCTGGGTGTGGGCGGCGGTGCAGGCGGGGGTGGAAGTGCATAAGATGAGTAGATTGGTTGATGACGCGCGTCAGGGGCTGCGTTAGGGGGTCAGAGGGTTACTACTTCTTCGTCCCCTTGGCTGCCCAAAGAGCTATTTGGACGCACCGGCAATCAGACCGGGTTTTGTTTTTCTAAACACACGCCCACCTCCCACACCCACCCTCCCTTCCTATACACGCACCTCCCACACCCCCGCTCCAGTTGTCCCCGCTACACACACACACACACGCACACACACACTGCTTATTCGCGGCTCAGCTTTTCTCCTTGCTAACACACACGCACACACACATACGTACTGTGCTCCTGGACATGCGCACTCATACACGCTAGCCGCACGGCCAAGCACTCCCGCGGCTCACACACGCCGGCAGCGGACGCGAACCCACCTCGGACTGCGTGGCCATGGTACTGTCGCCCACACCCCCCACGAGGAACATCCCCATGCCCGCCAGGACGCTCTCTGCCGGCATGATGCTGGAGTTTTGGACTGCGGGTGCGGGCAGGAGGGTGCGGTTAGGTGCGGGTGCGGGCAGGAGGATGTGTGCGTCTGGCGCGTGGAAAATCCGCCCGACTCCGGGATGGCTTGAGGGAGGGTGCTGGATGGCTTGAGGGAGGGTGCTGGATGGCTTCAGGGAGGGTGCTGGATGGCTTCAGGGAGGGTGCTGGATGGCTTCAGGGAGGGTGCTGGATGGCTTCAGGGAGGGTGCTGGATGGCTTCAGGGAGGGTGCTGGATGGCTTCAGGGAGGGTGGAAACTGCAGAGGACGAAACAATCGATCCGCGCGGACGTTCCGCTGGCAAGGCAAAGTCCCCGTCGAGAACGAGGTCGGGTCTGGACGGCCTCAGGGCCGGGTCGTCAAAGCGACCAGGGCTGAACCGCTGGCTGGTGGGGACAGGTTGGGTGGCGTCACGCGGCGTTGCGTAGGAGGAAAGGACTGGGCAGCTGCGACCGGAATGGAAGGCAACTAGGCGAGCGCCGTATGTGGCCTCCGTCGCCTCGTTCCATTTGGGGCGTAGCTCAAATCCGTCTTCCTCCACTCCATCTGCCTCCACCTCCACCTCCAAGCGCAGGTAAGGGCCCCCCGTTCATGGCATCGCCCCGGGGTTTGGGTTTTCTCGAACCCGGGGCAAGACCCGGTCCCGGTCCCCCGCCGACCCGAAACCAACTGGATTCTAGAGTCAACGAAAACCTAACTCACGTGTTTCGCTCTCAAGCGTTGCCGCCGGCCGTACATGACCCATGGGGATAACCGCCACGCCGCCGCCCCCCATGGCGCCGCCGCCGCTGATGTTGTACGACTCCGGCGTCGCGCCATGCGAGTCCTGCATCGCCGTCGACGCCGTCATCAGGCTGTCCGCCGGGGTCTGCGCCGCCGGCTGCTCCAAAACGCCGGCGGCAGCGGCAGCAGCAGCAGTGGCGGCGGCGGCGGCGGCCATGTTGGGCACCGCCAGGGAGCCGCTGAGCGGGGCGGCCAGACCCGTGGGTCGGGCGCCGGGATCCCCCGCCAGCTTCGTGCGCATGCGGCTGAGGTCCTCAACGATCTGCTCAAAGGTGGGGCGGATGGAGTAGTCGCTCTCCCAGCAGCGGCAGGCGAGCAACTGGAACTCGAAGGGCGTGTCCAGAGGGAACGGAGGTCTGCACGTAAGGGCGTGTGTTCGGGCGGGGGGGGGGGGGTCGCGGAACGCCATGGAAGATTGGGGATGGGTGCGGGGTGGGTGGGGGTTGCAGGAAAGTGGTATACACGCATCTAAACATCGGCTGACAAGTGCATGGTACCATGGCGGCACGGGCGGGATGTGCTGCGAGAGTGAGCTTCGAAACGAGGCCTGAGTTTGCGGACGAGAATGGCAGGAGACGGGACGGGGATGAGCGCGAGGATGGGAAACGCGCATGGCGACCACCCAAGGTAATCGGCGTCCATCCCGCCCTCCGTCCATCCCTGCTGTGCCAGCCCCCCCCCCCGACCGCCCCTGCACCCCGCCCCCCACCTGCGATTCATCTTGGTCACCTCATGGCCCAGCAGCGCCCTCGGAGTGCCCTTGAACGCCTGGCCCCCCGTGTACGTCTCCCTGAGGGGGTGTGAAGGTGTGGGGGTGTGAAAGGGCGTGTGGACGATCCAAAACACACGCATTGGGTGCACCAGTCCAGCCTCGGCCCCCGACACTGCCGGCAACCCACAGACCAAGCCACCCCCCTCCCCCCAATCCACACCATCAACACTCAAGCCCACAGGCCAACACTCCACACCCCGGGATTCTTGCGCCACGACACCCCCCACCCCACCCCACCCCAGAGACCCCTCCATCTCCTCCATGACCAGCCCACAGCGTCCTGCCCCCGGGCGACCCAACCAACTCGGCCACCCACCCGTCCAACCGCCGCCCGGCCGGCCCCGCGCTCAAACCCCTCCCCCCCCCCGCACCCACCACATGAGGATGGCAAAGGCGTACACGTCACTCAGCTTGGAGATGGTGCCATGCAGCAGCACCTCGGGGGCCATGTGCGTGATGGTGCCTGAGGGGCGGTGGGCGGGGCCGGACGAGGGGCGGTGGGGGGGGGAGAACAGGAGTAAAAGTGATGGCGGCCAGGGCAAACTTCCGGTGGCCAAGGGGAAGTGCGGTGGAGAGGGGGAGGCGGAGGGCCGGTGATGCGGATGAGTGAAGGCGGATGCGGACAGCGGGGAGGGGGATGTGCGGCGTTGGTGGGTTGCGAGATGGCTGGGAGGTATGGATTGGGGAACCGATGCGTGGCACAGGAGGTATGGCGGTGAATCGGGCGGGTTCCTCCGCTAAACAACACACCCCAATGCCGCGCCCCGCCTCAATGCCCCCGATCCCATCCCTTCCCGGTGGGGGCACTCAAACCAGCATCCTGTCTGTCCTTGGGACCTTCGCTCCACGCCTCCACGCCTCCGGGCGCGGGCCGGACCGCAACGTGCGGACCGGCCGCCCGCCCCCACCCCCTTTGTCAATCAAGACAGCGAAACCGCAAAAGGGCAACAAAACGATACGGTGACCGCCGATGTTGGCCCATCCCCCCCGGCCCCCTCCGCCGCTCTGCCGGACCCCCCTCTTCCAGTACCCCGGCCTCACCCTGGTACACGTTTGACACGTGCGTCTCGTGGGGCTCGATCTGGAGACTCAACCCGAAGTCGCCCACCTGCGGCGGCCGGGGAGGTTATGGGACCGGGGGCGTGGGCGTGGGGGTAGGGTTGGCTGCCGGACACACGAGAGGGGTGGCGCACCGGCGGACGGCCCCCTGTCCCGGCCCCCCCGGTGTCCGAGTGCATCCCCCCAAAGCCTGCACATACCCCGAGTCCGCAGCTGCAAAGCAGATACACCATGCACGGACGCATTGCACCGTCCGATTCAATCTCCTGTACCCGCAGACCTCCCGTGCCCCTTAGGCCCCCCTGACACCATCAGGGCGCCCCTGCCCCTCCCGCCCACCTTGGCGCCCCCCGTTGTGCCCACTGCACCTCCCTCCCGCCCACCTTGGCTACGAAGCTGCGGCCGTCGCCCCCGCCGCCGCTCTTCAGCAAAATGTTGCGCGCCTTGAGATCTGCGGACCGGACCAGACCGGACCGGGCGGGGCGCGCGGGGCCGGGGAGAGTCGTACATCCCCACGATGCGCACCCCACCCCATACACACACACACGGTTCTGCTTATTCGCGGCTCAGCTTTTCTCCTTGCTAACACACACATCCCCAAGGGGATCCGGCCAACACCAAGAGGCAAATGCCGGGTCTGGAGCCGGTTCCGGTGTGTCGGCCTGGGGCCATTGCCCTCTCCCCGCCACCATCAGTCCCGGGTGCCTCCCATCCACACCATCATCCGCACCATCAGTCCCGGGTTCCTCCCATCCGCACCATCATCCGCGATCACACGCCCATCAGCGATCCCCCGCACACCCCGGCAGCTCACCGCGCGACCGTCCGATGCCCCGGAGTCCCTCTCTCCCTGCCCCTACCGCATCCCAATCGCCACGGTGGGCGATCCCAACCGCCCGCCCCCGCCGTGACCCCACCTCCGTGCACGATGTTTTCGCTGTGCATGTGCAGCATCGCCCTCGCCACGTCCAGACACGTGTCCAGCACCGCCGCGTACCCCAGCGGACAGCTTTCCCGACTGCAGTTGAGCACCGAAGGCAGCCCCTGCGGCGGCGACTGGTTCATCCTCTCCGCCGCCGCCGCCGCCGACACCGCTGACGGCCCCCCGCCGACGCCAACAACAGGGGCCGGCAGGCCGACCTGCTGCGACGGCGGCCGCGACGGCGGCCGCGGCGGCGGCCCGCCGGGCTCCGCCGGCGGGTAGTTGCCGCCGTCGGCATCGTCGGGCGCGGCGGCCGCCTTGGCTCTCGCTATGGCGTAGAGGGCTTCGTTGAGGACGTCCCGCAGTGAGCCGCGGTCGCAGTACTCGAGCACCAGTCGGACCTCCCAGCTGTGGACGTTCTGGGAGTCCTGGGTGGACAGGGCCTCCAGGGGGCTGGTGCTGTCAACGGTCACGCTCGCCCTGCCACATTAGCAAGGGCGCGTTGCGGGGGAAGGGTTGTGGGAAAATAAAGACAGAGAGCGGGAGGAGGGGTACAGGACATTGGTAGACGTTTTGAAACTGCGTTGGGAGGGAGGGCAGAGGGGGGAAAAGGGATGCGGGCGAGGGGACTTCGGTGGACTGTACGTAGAAGCTGCGCTGGATGGGTCCAGGGGGAAGGCCGAGGGAGTGGCCGCGACGAGGTATCGGACAGCCCGCGGAAAGAAGTGCGCTACGTGCAGGCAAGCCCCCAACAGATGCGGTGGGACCCCTTGACTGCCCCCACGTCAAACCCTAGACATGCCCCCGGGCCGTCCCTGCCCGCCAACGCACTGGCTCGACTTACCCCGGGGCTAATTTGGCATCGAGCTGGTTGCCGTCGCCCTTCACGGGTATTACGGCATATGTGTACGTCTGCGGCGGGGTCGGGGGGGAGGGGGCGGGGATCGCCAGCTGGGTACTTGAAGACACACACACACACACACGCACACAGGCGCACGCACAGTATTGTGGTGTGAGTCCGTGTGGCCAAGGCAGCCGACCCGCACCAGCTGGTAGACGAAAGCGCGCCAAGAGCGCGCCAACGTAACAGCGTTCTTCCGACACAGCAGCCTTTATTTTTTGTATGGGTCGGGCAATGGGTACATTTTATATGCATACGGGCAACTTTCGGGCGCTAGTCCGCCTGTGCATGTCACGCACTCCTGCTCTGCCTGCTTGAGCAACACACACACAGGCGGCGGGTTCGGGCGGGCGGGCGGGTTTCATTTCGAAGCACACAGGCCCAGCGAGATATGTAACAATACACACGCACGTCAGGCCCGGCCAGATATGTAACATAGGGGCATTTCCAGGGCTTAGCTATGCCCCCTGCATGTCACGAACCCCTGCTCCGCCTGCCCGAGAAAGACACGCACACGCACACGCACACACGCACACACACATACACACACACCTGCACGATGTTTGGGTGCGACAGGGAGGAGCTGATGGCCGTCTCCATCACCGCCATCTTCTCGCGCTTCTCCTTGCCGCTCATGTTGGTGGGCAGCACCATGGTCTTCACGGCCACGGTGGTGCCCCGCCAGGTACCTGTGCCACCCGGGTGGGTGGGAAAGAAACAGTCCAGTGGGGGAATGGCGGGGGGTTGAGGCGGGATTGGCGGGCGGAAGGAGGGGCGGGCGGCGGCGGGGGCGGGTTCGGGATGTGGGGGCGGATGTGCGCGGGGACAAAAGCCAGCGAGAGAAAAGGCAGCGCGTTCGTTACTGCTACACCTGCGAATCGAGCGGTGGAAAACAACGGGCGCCCGAACAAAGAAAACACGCGTTCGGGGCCCTCCCGCTGAGTCCCGAGGGAAGGAGTGGTGCCCCGGCCCCTTACCCCCTGGAAGAACCGGACTGCCCACCCGTCCCCAGTCCCACCTTCGTACACCTTTGTACACCCAGTCCCACCTTTGTACACCTTGCCAAAGGTGCCCTCCCCTAGCAGCTCCGTCAGCGTGATCTGCTCGTTGCGGTGGCTGCCCATCAGGACGTTCTGGGCGGTGATGGCGCGCTTCATGTTCTCGATGCGGGCTGCGGAGAGTGCAGGGAGAGGTTGGCGGTAATGTCGGGGCGGCGAGGATGGGGGGAGGGGGGTAAGTAGCGGAAGGGTATGTGACACGCCCCATCATCATCATCATCAGCAGCAGTCGCGCAACAGGCACCAACCGTCTTTCCTTCTGGTCTGAACGTTTTCGGGTGACAGGAGGCCGCCGTGGCGGACAGTTGTGGGAACGGGGCGTTGAAGCCGGCCCCTCGGCGTCCTGTCTTGTGTCTTGCCACTGACAAACTCACAGACACGACATCCTCACTTCCAGGTTCGGTACAATGCGGTTCGGGCACCGTATTGCTTGGGTGACCTACCTCTTGGTTTTTGTTTGCATGCTGGGTTACCGGTGGTGGCGCGGCTGCCCTGTTCCGTTGCTGTTTGAATGTCCTTCATTTGCAGGTTACTCTGGTGAGTACATTGGTAATTGATTTGGGTCGGGCGGGTTCCGCTATAACCACACACCCCCTGCCTGCCTGAGAACGTCTGTTTCCTTTCCCATGCCCTTGTTATCCCCATCTGGCTGCTTCGTGGTCGCCGGCGTCTACGTCTTCACGTTTTCAATAGTTCGGTATCATTAATATCAATTCGGTTCGGGTACTGCTGGGTTGCCCGTTTCCTGCCGGGTCTTGTTTTGTTCTGCAACTCTTGTCGGTGGTGGCGCGGCTGCCTTGTTGCTGTTTTCATGTTTTCCAATACGCAGGCTGATATGGTAAGTATATTGGAGGTTGGTTTGGGTCGGGCCGGCTTCTTTTTAACACACACACCGCCCGGGATGGGCCTTCGCCCACTCCCTTGAGGGGGCACAGCGGTCACCGATCCTCGGGGATCGGGCACGCGCCCTTGGTTGAGAGCGAGGGGACAGAGGCCCCTTACGCCCCTTTCCCCCGTATCCGGGGGAAAGTGCTTCGGCGGTCTCCCGTATGGGGCGGGTTAGCGCCCCCGGCCAGTGTCGGCCCGGCAGATATGTAACGATTCACAAACACACACACACAGCTTTTCTCCTTGCTAACACACACACACACACACACGCCCGCATTCGTCATTCTACCCTGCATATAAAGGTAATATTTCCGTTCCGTCCGTCCGTTTTCCATAGTGCACTGTTACTACGCCCGTGCTTGCGCTGCGCCCTGGTGGTGGCGCGGTCGTCTTGCTCGCATGGCATGTTTGTCTAATATTGTCAAATGGTAAGTAAATCGCAGGTTTTGGTAAGTATCCGACCTGGGCGGTTATGGGTGGGCTTCTTGTTAAACACAAACACACACACACACATACACACACACACGCGCACGCCCCTTGCCTTCCGTGGGTGCGGTCCCGGACACCAGCGACGTGGTCTGGCTGAAGATGGTCGAGTTGAGCACGGTGGCGGTGTTGGGCATCGCATTCACCGAGGAGCCCTGCGGCGGCGTGGTGTTCTTGCTGGGCTGCTGGGAGTGGGAGCCCTGCCCGTCGCCGCTGCCACCGCCGCTGCCACCGCCACCGCCACCGCCGCCGTACGACCCGTAGCTCTTGTCCAGTGACGCGCCGCCGTGCGGGCCCTGCGCGCCGGCGGCGGCGCGGCGGCGCCGCCAGAAGATTACCCCAAAGATGCCTGCAGGGTGCGACGTTTGGTTTCGGAGGTGCTTCGGAGACGTCCTGATTGGTGGTAGAAGGCAGAGGCGGCATGCGGGCACTGAGGACGCCGAGGGTGACTCGACACACCGCAGGAGGTCCCGGGACGCCAGGTCCATGGTCGGGAAATGTGTGTTTAGCCGCGGTGGCTACGCGTCCGCCCTTAAGCGTCCTTCAAGACAGCGCCGCCGGCGGCCACCACTCCTCCCTCATTGCCCATCCTTCAAGACACCGAAACCGGCGGCCGCCACATCCTCCCTCCTCCCACGGCCCCGTCCCTGCAACACCCCACCCCCCCTCCCGGCCCGAGGTCACCCACATGCAATCAGCAGGAAACCGCCCACCGCCACGGGCACCGCAATGGCCGCCGTCGGCACGCCCTTGCGCGACGACCCCGGCGGCGACGGCAGGACGCTGACGTTGTCGGGCCGCCACGTCAGCGACAAGTCCGTGTAGCCCCAGAAGCCGGTCCCCGTGATGTTGCGGCCCTGCGAGACGGCCACCCACTCGGTCTTGTAGAAGCGGTACTGGAAGATGAAGGCGTCGTAGAAGGACACGTTGATGTAGGCACCCGGGTGCGGGATGAAGCCGCCGCAGTAGGGGCCGCAGGTGCTCTGGTAGCTCCAGAAGGGGTCGGCGGCGTTGGTGAAGGGCGAGGAGACGTTGCCCCGGATCTCCAGACCCTGCACGGAAGGGGGGCGGGGGCCCCGGGGGGCGGGGGCGGGAGGGTATAGGAAATTGGTAGACATATTCAAACTGCGCTGCTGCCAGGGGGGAGGGGCCGGGGGGCGGGGGAAAGGCGCCCCAAAGCAAGCCCAGAATGAACGGGGGAAGGGGGCGTGGGGAGGGGATGCAGCGGGGGTGGGAAGATGGCGATACCTCGCGCCGCGGGTGGAGGGGGATGGGGGGGCGTTGTGTGGTTTGGTGTGGCGCGGAAGGGGGAGCCGCCGTGGGCGCCAGTGGGAACCAGGATCAGACTTGAGGATCTCAGTTCTGCTCCGGAACCAGAACGGGTATCGGCAGGAGCGACGCGGCCACCCACGTGTCACCCCATCCCATATCCCTGGGTACATCAATGAGCCGCCCCGCCCCCCTTGACCCATCCACAGCTTTCATCGGCGTCCCTACCACTTTCGCAGGTCCTCCCCGGCGTCCGCCCCGACCCCGACCCCGACCCTTTTTGGTTTTCTTTTTCTTTTCCTCATCCATCCCCGCCCCCGCCCCGCCCCCGCCCAGCGGCACCCACATCGAACTGGATGACCCCGTCGGTCTCCACCGACAGCGCCCCGATAAGGAGGTACATCCAGGAGCGGCGGGGGGAGGGCCGAGGGTGGGTCATGAGCAGGCTGCCCTGGAACCGCAGCGTGCCGAACACAAAGATCACCTGTGGCAGCGCCGAGGGACAGAGACAGAGACAGAGACGGGATCCTGGAGAGAGGGAGGGACTTGGTAGACAAATCGATGTGAGGAGCTTCCTGGGAGTGAGGAAGGACCCGCGGGGCGCGCAGCACAGCGGGGTGCTTGTGGGGATGTGGGGACAAGGTTAACGAATGAAAAACACGAAACACAAAGTCCAGAAGGAACGCCGTACCCTGTAATACATCCTATTACACGAAATGCGACCCCTTCGAAGAAAGCCATGCGCACACGCGGGGCGGTTGGCGTGGTTGGGGCGGTTGGGGGGCCGGGCCGGGAACGTAGGGACTTGGTAGACCACATTGGAGCTTCGCTGCTGCTGCCAGACCAAAGGTCCAATCGGGATGCGGCGCAGTACCAGGGGGGTGGTGTTTGGAGGAAGCCGAATCGGGGATGCGCCGGACATACACCACATGAATAACTGCGATGTGCGCAATGCCATGGACTTAAAACATAGACATGCCCCGCTCCTCCACCCCACCCCACCCCACCCCACCCCACCCCGCCCCAACTCCCCTTCTCGTGCTTGTGTCTCGTTCTCACCTCCCTCCCCGCACCCCGCACCCACCTGCCCGATGTTCCCCCAGTCAATGGTGTAGCGCTGCCCCGGCACCGGGTGGCACGCGTATACCTCCTTGGTCGCGTTCGCGTACACGAAGATCTGGCCGCCGTCGGGGCCGGACGCCTCCGGCGGCCACTCGCTGGCGATGACCTTCAAGTCGTTGGTGACCCGGATGGCGGGGATATTCGGATCCGATATCAGCTGCCGGAACTTGAGGCCCGTGTCCACAGACACGCCCTGGATGCCGCTGGACGACAGGCAGAGGCCCGGCGGCCGGGTCTGCACCTGCACGTCGCGGAGCCGCCAGAAGCTGGCGGCGGCGTCGGCGGCCGACACGCCGGGCGACAGACCGCCCCAGGCGTCGGCGCCGGTCAAGTCCCAGGCGGCGATTTGCGCCAGGTTGGGCGCGGAGGAGGTGAAGTTGGGTTTCGCGGCGGCGGGGAGGGCGGCGCTGTCGGCGAAGGCGGCCAGGTACTTCTGGACGTCGTCGCCGTCGGGGCTGATAATGGAGACGTTGGAGAGGCTGCCGCCGCCGCCCACGCCCACGTAGAGCAGGCCCAGCAGCGGCGCGAGGAAGCGCGGCCAGAAGAGCTGGTTGACAAGCGGCGTGTTGCTGAAGGTGAGGCCGCGCAGGGCGACGGAGGCGCCGTAGGAGGTCTGGATGCCGAAGCGCGTCCAGTTGTAGTTCGAGTCGACCACCGTACCCGGGCAGCCGTACAGCTCCAGGGAGCGGTTGCCGGTGAGGTTCACGGGGCTGCTGTAGTTAAAGTCGTACGGGAACAGCTGGACATTCTGTGATCAATAAGGTGAATGGGTAGGTGGACGTGAGGGGGGGGGTATGGGGGGGGGGCGGGCGCGTGGGCAAGTTGGGCGGGCGGCTTCGGGGTAATGGGTTGAGAAGGAAACAGGGCCCCAATTCACTCGGGTTGGGATCTTTGCACGTGTAGCGGTGCTGAGCCAAGGATTGAGCAGCATCCGTCGGTGCGCATTCGTGAAACACAAGAGCAGTCTTCCCAACATCGGTGCTATAACCCTCGTCCGCAGGCGCAGCACAGCGCGGTGTCCACCTCATGTCCAAAAAGACAGCGACCGCCCCGGGGCGGTGTCCTCGCCCCCCGGCCCCGCGCCAGACACGCCGCTCGACGTCTCCAGCGCTACGGCCACGCATCGACAAACGAGCCCCACACGGTTCACCAACCCCCGGCGCCGCCAGTAATGCCTCCTTGCCCTCACAAACACCAAAAAAACTGAAGGGCGCGCCCGGTGGTGCGTCGCCCCTCGTGTGCACCTCGGCCCGGCCACATCCGGGTCCTTCCTTTAATTCGGAAGGAGGATCCAATTCGGGAGGAGGGTCTAATGCGGGAGGAGGGTCTAGTGCGGGAGGAGGATCCATGCAAAGTGGCCGCGCGGTTGCAATCCGGATGCACAGGCTCTGCTGGAGGCTTTCGGAGACCCGTGGGTCACTCAACGACCCATGGGCCCGCCAACTGCACGACCGGTGCACGATCCCCTAGCTGCCCGGGCCCCACAGAACGGCGCAGGCAGCGCAAGCAGCCCTCCCCCGCAGTCGGCGCGCCGCCCTCCCTAGCAGTACCTCGCATGCCTACGAACCCGCTGTGGCACCGCCGCCCCACCCCACCGCCTGGTCTCAAATGCAGCGCATGCCGCCCCGGCGCCCGTACCCGCCGACGAAGCCCCAGCGCACGGCCACCTCTCCCTTCAACTTTCGCCCCCCCTGCCTCCTCATGCTCGCCCACCTCCCCCCTCTTCGCTACATTCACCCCACGGGCACATCTCAGCGATCTCTGGATTGCCGCGCCCGTACCGGTAACCAACCGCCTTCTCCCTCACGCGCAGCATCAGGCTCCACCCTATTCGCTTTCCAGTCCCGCTGTAAGCGCGGCACTGCAGAGGCGCTGCGGTGCCTTAATCAGACTCTGTGCGCCCCAGGGCCTCCAGCATGCGCGGCCGCCCATCCGCTGCGCTGGGGCTGACCCGCTGGGGCTGACCCGCTGGGGCTGACCCGCTGGGGCTGACCCGCTGCCGCACGCCTGCCCCGGCCGCCCCACGGGCCACCCCTTCCTGCTGTGCTGCGGTCCAGGGCGCCTCAGGGCGTCTCCTCCGCGGATCAGCTGGGTCGAGGCCGCTCCCCTACCCTGGCTCCTGCTCCTTTACGTCACCCCGACAACGGGCTGCTGCTCTACGACCCATGCTGCCCCCGATGGGTCCGACCCAGTGGGGCGCTGTTCCATCCATCCATGCTGTGCGGTGACGGGTACGACGGGACCGGTGTCTGTCGGGTCCGACCAGGCCCTCCGTCATTCCGTGCACGTACGCGCGCACACCTTGTCGGAGACCGGCCAACAGCCCTCCTACGGCCTACCCTCTGGGTTAGTTCTGGGCTTGCTTTTCGTTTTGACCCTCCGGTTCTGCACATCCGATCCATCCCCCGTGGCCCGCTCCCCTGCGCGCCCCGCGTGCTGCAAAACCCGGCTTACCTCCAGCGGCCCCCGGGTTCGTTTCTGGGTTTGATTTTTACAGTTTCACCCCCGGGAGGGAGAGCTCCCAGCTCTCACCTGATACACGAAGACGGATGAGACATCGCCCCGTCGCATGGCCGCGCTCATCTCCGCGGAGGTGCCCACAGGCACCCCGCCGGTGAAACACTCCGTGCTGGCGTTGGCCGGCAGCAGCAGCACATTCGACAAGGTGATTGTGCCGTCAGGGGAGGTGTACGACACCAGCCGCTGGGGCCGCTGCGGAGGTGGTGAGGAGGGGGTGGTAAGTGGGGAGGTCGAGGGCAAGGGCGGGCTGGTCGGGTGTCAAGAGTGTGGAGTGGGGTTGAATGGGGTGAGGCAGGGGAGATGGTTGTTGAGGTCCAAGGTGTACGTTGAATACTAACACAGGTAGGTTTGTGTGTTCATTGACCAGACCATTCGGTACCCAGCCGGAGGGCAAAGGGGGGTGAGAGGCCCACCGGTGTTCGTCCGTAACGAGCATAACTTACAGTACCCAGGGGCCCTGGAGGCTGAAGAGCGGACTGCAGCGCACTCGCAGACCAGAAGCTGAAGATAGTCGCCCAGGCGCCGACTGGTGCGATGACAGTGACGTTCGAAAGAGTGAGATTCAGCGCGCTCGTGTTGAACGCAGGGAAAGGAGTGGATCTTGATCCAGAGAACGTTGCACCGGTAGAGCTGAACACGCCGTTGCTGTAAAAGAGCGTGACCTCACGAAGTTCAAGCGAAGCCTTTCCACCCGAGCTGCTGACTACGGTACTGGCCGTTTGCACAAATATAGAGCCAGGGCCAGAAATTATGACGCTGGAGTTCAGAACTGCTGTCAAGTTGCCGAACCATCTCCAAGCCGTAGACCCGACAGCTACGGTAGCCTTCTGTGCTTGCAGCTGCTTCCATAGCCCATCTTCTAATGTCGTCTGGGGATAGGCGAGCCCCCAAAACAGTGCCGTCACTAACACCGTCAAAACGAGCCGACGTAACCCGCCCAACATCAATCGTTGGGCATCATAGCTCATTTCAGTACAAATTTGTTAACTAAATATAGCCATTGCGTTATCACATAACACCAGCGAACCGCGTGCGCCTCGTTAGAGGACGGCTCAAAGACATGCAGGCCCAAGCAAATACATCGGACCCTTGCATGTTTGCAAACAAGCAATCATGTTCTTGGCCTTGAACGTCGATGGCTGATGTCCAGAATTGCGCAGATTTGTACCGCCTTCCGTAACAATAAACCAAATGCGTCCTTTCTGCGACTGATATACAAATCCCGATTTGTCATTGGCATGCTGGGCATTTGAATACTGCTGAGATTTCTCATTTTGTCCAATCATCTTGTGACAACCAAGATACTTTTGGGCGCCGTGTTGCTTCGACAGCTTGGGTTATCGTGCAGATAAGAAAAGCGCGTGATTATCCTATGATGTTTTGCAGAGCGGTCACTTTCCAGCGGAATGGATTCTGCGTTATCTAGAACGTAACCGCCCTTCAGCGAGCTAGTCCCTCCCATTCTTGGGTAAGCGAAGGATTGTGTTGCTGCACTTGTCATATGTTTTCCCGAAAAAACTCTGCTGGGTCAGAACCTTGGCTCAGTAAGGTCTGTGTCTGGGCTACAACATAAGAAAGAATTGAGAGATGAGAGCGCCCGCTGCGGGCCATCGTAAAGCGTGCTGGCAGGTGTCCGACGCTCCGCGGACGGGTTCGTATATGTAGGTAATGTACTGTACGGGTTCTACCAGGGATATCGCTAAACACAAAACCTAGAACCCCGCGGCAAGCTTCCAGTGTTTTTGGTGACATCCATCAGATTTGTTCAGGATAGAAAGCGTGGGCTGCGGAAAACCTGGCCGACGACCTTGGCGTGCCTCACCCAGCGTCCCTTGGCACCGGACCCGAACCACGGCACGGAGAGTGTCATGGCCGAAGGCTGGCTTATGTCAGTTTGGTGGTTCTGCAGTCTGGACCGGCGGCGCGCGGCTTCCCGGCGACTGTATCAGGCTGCACGGGCTCCATGGCGCGTTCCCGTGCCACGTGCTGACTTTCGTTTGGCCATTAACCCGGACGTGCTCTCGCCAGGGTAACATTCCTCGACGACAAGGACATGTTGCCTGCGCCATGGCATACAGAAGTGGCTTTCGTAACGGGCCGGCGGGGATG
This sequence comes from Eudorina sp. 2006-703-Eu-15, assembly GCA_003117195.1. Classification (NCBI taxonomy): domain Eukaryota; kingdom Viridiplantae; phylum Chlorophyta; class Chlorophyceae; order Chlamydomonadales; family Volvocaceae; genus Eudorina; species Eudorina sp. 2006-703-Eu-15. Next base: position 1,948,465 of record BDSI01000002.1, on the reverse strand, counting down.
GCAGCCTGCCGGCACCCCGGGACGGGTTGTTGGGCTGAGTGGCCAGCATGCCATCCGTCCGACCCTTCGGACCAAGCCGTGCCTCGCTGGTCCCACCCAACACAGCAGCTGGGTCGTGAGCGTGAGGAACCTTGCCGTGCAGTTCTACTCCGCTGCTCCACTCAGATGCCGACGATGGGAGGACGACCTCTCATAGGTCGCAGGGCGCGAGCTCGGTGCCATCGTTTCCCCACCCACCCGCCCGTGGGTTCCACACCGTCACTCCTGTCGCTTGGGACTCATAGCAAGGCGCGACGCTCACTCGCGGTGCGCGGGGATGATCGATCGGCACTTGCAGCACGGCTGCTCGCACACCGGTGCAGACCAGCACGCCGCATCCGGCAGGGACCCTGCCGGATCTGCGCGCCCGCGAGTCCGTGTGGCCACATGTTTCCGAGGTTCATACGAGGGCCGGCCGGAATGAGTCGGCCGGCCGGCCGGCCGATGTCGTGTATCTGGAGTTGCCCCCCGGAATGACGTCGCTCGATGCCGTACTCCAAGAGGGTACTCTCCGGGAAGCCTAGTGATGCCGTAAGCACAAAAGCACAGACGCGCCGCCTTACATGTGCTCGGCCAGGCCGCGCCCCCGCCGGACGCAACCCAATGGGAGAACGAACCAGACCGCTGACGTCGTTGCTCGCCGCGCTCTGTGCAAACAAGGCCTCGCCTGCCATCGTCCCGTCCTTCAAACGCACACGCACAAATACACCTTGACCCCGTGTCCTCGTCCCGCAGCCCCGACCCGCATCCACAGTCACACCACCCACCCCGACGCAGAGGGAGACCGCAACGTCGTCTGTGGGCGCTGAGTGCGCCTTTGACTGGATCGAAAGGGCTTTCGGCCTGCTTCATAAGAATGCGCTTATGTCGGGGAATCCCCAGCGGATTCTCTCTCCTGTGGGTCCACGGACGCCTGAACTCGAACCTTAGAAAGTGGATCTTTGATGCCGTGTGCGCCGACCCGGCTGTGAGCACCCAGGCACAGAGAGCGGCCGCACCCACACGAGCACAAGCAGAGGACGCGAGACCCAGCGGGTGCGCCTAGCCTCCAGCATACGGTACCTGCGAACTCCCTGTGCCTGTGGCTCTCCACCCACAGCCACCCTGTACCTCCTGCCGTCTGCTTCCTACCATCAACCATCCGACACGACACCTCTCGCTCACACAATCCGGGAAGTTGCAGGTCGGCGACATTTTTATCCAGATGTTGAACGGCTCTGGATGAAATGGAGTCTCAACATCTAAGGCATGAACCTCGCGGATTTCCAGGTCGACTTCGTTGACCTTATCTCGTGCTGTCCAGGACCCGCCGTCGGCGCTGCGCTCCGTTAGCCGCCCGCGCAGCGGCGTGGCCGGCCGTTGCGTGGCCCGCTCTGCCCTGCTTCCTCAGGGAGGGACAGGAGAGGAGACGACACGGAGCCAAGATGCGCGCTGCACGTGTCGCGGGCTGCCTGTCTGACTTCCTGTCCGGTTTCCTGCCCGCCTCTCCATCTGCCTGCCTGCCTCCCTGCGGCGCGGAAGGTCGTCAAAAGGCGAAGGCTACGGAACGTGAGCGTCGTCACGGGCGCAATCCCGTAGTGACGGGGAATATAGGAAATTTTAGACTGCGCTGACTGAATGGGAAAGGGAAAGGTCTGTCACATCTCGCACTCCAGGATTCGGCAGGCGCGCAGCCGTGCGCTCGCGTGCGGCGTCCTTGGGGATCCTTCCACGCTTCCGGGCCCCGCTTCCACTCCAACTCCGACCCGAATCAAGGGCACCAGTACACCAGCGCCAGGACACCAAAACCAGGACCGGTGTCCTCCCAACAAAAATGCGCTCGCACTCGGCCTCCCCCGCCAGAGGGAAGACGCCCGTGTCTGTTGCCTTGAACCACCCGAGCACGCGGGTGCCTTCCTTTCGTTCAGTGCGGAAGGCAGACATTGACCGTGCGCCTGCCCCCTATCCGCAGCCCTACCTCAGCGCGCTGTCTGCCGTCGCCGCGACGACGACGACCCAGCGTGCAGTGTCTCGCCCCGCGCGCCTTCCTCACTGGATTCGAAGGACGGCTTCATGGAGGTGGCTGGCTGGCGGACTGCAAGGGGCCCTGCCGCTAGGCCATCCTGGCGAGTTGGCTAACGTTTGGCTTCCTGCTCTGCCTCCACCGCCTCTAGTGCCTCCCTTTGCCTGCACCGCCGCTCCGGGATTCCTCCCTGCACGCCCTGGTGCGCACCAGCGGGCGGCCCCCGAGCGTCAACTCCAGGACGCCAACACTGCAGGACCGCAAGCGCTGCGCCGGTTGCCACATTGCCTGACTGACCGGATGACAGCTGCGCCGCCGCCTCATCCGTATCCTGGACCAAGTTGCAGACCCGCTCCGGAACCTCCTCCTCCACAACACGTGGTCACCTCATGGACTCGTTCAGACCTGGGCCACTCCGGGCTTCGATCCCAACCAACGATGGGAGGCCGCTGCGGGGCGGCGGCGAACCCAGACCCAGGTAAGCACGCTGCTCTGGGGTATCCTTGTGGGCCCTGCCGTGACTTAGCTCCATGGGCTGCCCCACAGCTCCACGAAAGGACGCGTGGACGACCCGACAGCGCCCTGGCCGTCTGCGCGGTCAACAGGGGGGACCACACAACCCGCCTTTGGCCAGGTCTGCCCCGATGCCCACGGACGCGGGCAAGAGTATCCGCAGTCCCGCAAAGATGCCACTGATGGCGGCGGCATCAGCTGCCGCCGTAGCAGCCGCCGCAACCAGCAGCAAGAGCCCATGCGGACCATCGCTGATATCCGATATGCCTCCTCTCCACAGCCTGCCAGTTGCTGCTGTGTGGCCCCGCGCGCCGAACGCTCCACCCGGGAAACATGGCGCGTGGGGTCCAACGCGCCCAAGGCCGTGCAGCTAGCTGCTACAGCAGCTGCCCTGCGGCTCCACGCTACACGGCCCAGTGGGCGGTCTGGCGGCCTGGCGCCCTACCGCCCCCTTCGTATCTGGACACCTGCAACGCAGCGATAGCGGCCCATCAGGTGACCTCCCTTGCCCACACCCAGGTGCCCCCGGGAGATGCACTCCGGTGAGTGGACAGGTGAGCCGTACACGTCATACTGCAGGCGGATTGCACCGAGTTCCAACTCACCGAGTCTCGTATGCAAGAAAACCCACTCGTCTTGGTGTGGCCCGCAAGACAATGCCACGTGCCGTATGCGGTACACTGTACGACCCTGCCGGCCGCGTGACACTCCCGTTCGCATCAATGGACGGGACCACGTGCCCACCCCACGGCCACGCGATGGGCCCATGTACGACCCACCAACGCTGTCCACGACGCTGGGCACGCCAGGGATGCTGAGCTTGCGGATGGTGAAATCCACTTGGCGTACGTCCGGATGCTGACGCAACACCTCAGCCACGGCCCGGTTCGCCACCGCCTCCAGCAGCTGGCAAGGAGGGCCCTCCACCACGGCTTTGATATCCCTGGGAGCAAGCAAGGAGTCGACCGCAGGCTTGTAACAACCGTGTTGGAACAGATCCCCGCCAAAGACGTTACCCAGGGCGACGAAGCACAGAGTAAATAAGGCGGACAGCGGAACCGCGGAAGGACTGCACCAGTCAACCGTTGGCGGGAACGGCGCCTTGCTCTGCCGCACCAAGCCGGAAATCGAGGGCAACCGCTGGTGGCGCATGACTTCGACTCTCGCACCGCACCACTCCGCACGTTAATCCTCACGCACCCGTACACAGCTGCGTAGTTTACGGTGTCCCGCAGCTGGTCGCTGAGCCCCGCCCGGGACGTGTCCACTTGCAGCCGGACGTCCACCACGAAGCTCTGGCCTAGGGAGGTCTCCTGTGCGGCGCACAAGAAGATGCGGAAAGGGAGGCAGTCCACGATAAACTATGCGGGGGCGAGCATGCGGGGCTGGGCGGCGGTGAAAGGGAAATAGAGGCTGTGCGTGACGGTGCCGTACACCTGACGGCCGAATTTGGTGCGTTACGCCTTTTCCAGAGCAGCAGGGCATGAAAGCACGACAGATGAAAGGGAATGCTGCACCGTCTTTCGGGTCATCGCGGACCTCCGGGAGTGCACCGTGCCGACCGAAGAAACGCAAGCCGCTGAGGAGTATCCAGTCGCCCTCAGCAGCAGCGGCCAGCGCAGTGTAAGGCCGCCACGGGAAGTAAATTTTCGTAGCTGCTGCTGCACATGTCGCGGAACCGCCCACGTACGCAGATGTGAAGGCTGACGCTGCTTTGTCCTTCAAAATCCCTGGGAGAAGCTTTATGAAAGCATGAGGGGATATGCCCTTAAATATGAGCATAATTGTGAGCTATAATTGAAAGAGTATGGGTGGCTACAATTGCTCCAAAAGCCGCTGTGTAAGTACTGGTCGACTGAGCAGCAAAGTCGCGCATTCCAAATTTTCATGCTCCTTGTACACAGCACAAGTCTTGATGTTCAGCGAGCAGGGTGCATAAGAGCGCGGCAAAAGGCCCCAAACTGTACGGCTATTTCCCAACATTTTGTTTGTTAGCCTATCACTCGCAACATTCTTCCCTTTCCGCTGCGCCCCATCCGCCCCCGCTTCCTCCTTTGTCCCTTAAGTCGGAACCATGTCTGATCACGAGGTTGAGACCTTCGAGAGCGCCGATGCCGGCGCCTCGTTGACCTACCCGCAGCAGGCCGGCACGATCCGTAAGAACGGCTACATTGTCATCTCTGGCCGTCCATGCAAGGTATGCTGGAGACTCAGCCAATTTTATGGACGCTCGGTTGGGTCAAGGAGCGAGGTGCTGAATGCGCGCGTTGCCATGGCAGGTGGTCGACGTTTCGACCTCCAAGACGGGCAAGCACGGTCACGCTAAGTGCAACTTTGTGGGCATTGATATCTTCACCTCCAAGAAGTATGAGGAGATGGCGCCGTCGTCCCACAACCTCGACGTGGGTGCGAGTAGCCGCAGGCGGCGCAGATTCCTGTCTGGCGAACAGCGCGCTGCACGAGGTGCCTATAGGCTGGTCATCTAATCCATTTTGCTGCTTTGGGGGTTGTATGCAGGTGCCGAACATCTCCAGGAAGGAGTACACGGTCATTGACATCACCGACGAGGGCATCGTGAGTAGAGACATTGCATAATGCCTGGATTTGTCACGCATTTTCCAATTTGTGTAAACCCGATGGCATTCATGGGGCTTTGGAAGGTGGCCGCCGCAGGCTGAATTTAGATCAGCGCGGTTGTCCAGATGCTGATATGGAGCAGCGCTTTTCGACCATCGTGCGCAGGTGTCTCTAATGGACGATTCTGGCAACACGCGCGATGATCTGTTCCTGCCGAAGGGAACGGATGAGGCCGAAAAGCTGGCTGAGTCCCTTAAGGACACCTTTAAGCAGGACAAGGAGATTGCTGTCACTGTCATCAAGGTATTTGAGGGGTTTTCTTATCACCTACACTAGCTACGTTGGGTTGACTGGAAGCCGTGGGGCCGGCTGCACAATCGTTGAAACGCAGTCGTGGTAGTTACCCTTCAGATGTACCTACATCACGTCCCGCCCCCCGCATTTCCGTACCATTTTCCCCACTGCAGGCCATGGGCGAGGAGATGATTTCATCGATGAAGGTGAGGTGAAATGCACACGGGTCCCCGGTTCATGTGGAATGAGGTGTTTTCCCTCGCCAACTGGTCCGCGAAAATAACACCTAACGCCGAATGAGAATGCAATTGCTTGATGCCTGATGGAGGCGTGACCTTTGTTCTGCGACCACAATCTGTAGGCCGTTCTGCAAGATCTGTTTGACATTTTGTGTCTGTGTGCCCTTGCCCACAGATCATCAACGAGGGTGGCAAGAACTAAGCATGCCTGGTGGAGGCGGCACGAAGTCTTTGGGGAGAAGGCGTCACCGCTTAGGTGTCAGAAAGATTTCCCTGTACTGGAGCGAGATATCTCCGGGGGCGAGCTGCCTGTAGGAGGGCGCTGCAGCAATCTCAGATGCGGTGGTGGTCGTGGCGCAGCGCCGTCCACTGCTCTGAACCATGATGTGGTTTGGCCACGAACGGACTGCTGCTCACGTCCTTCGGTTGGCGAGACAGGAAGACGGGGGGGCCGTGTGTAGAAAGCATGCGCTGGACGATACTTACCTCAGCTCCTCGGCAACGGGGAGGTTGATCCCGTACCACCTGGTACGGCAAACTTTAACAACTGGACTCCTAGGATGGGGTTGCATGTGTATGACTGGGTTACGGGCTGCGCGAACCGGCGCTTGCGCCATTGTCAGGGATCACATTGGTGATTTGTGAGCCGTATGGACGGCTGCGGGTTCGTCTTCCTGTAACTTGAGAGGCGACCCATTCCGTGTACGGCGGTCATGCTGCGTATCCCTCCAGTCTGTTTGGCTACATAACTTAGGGAAATCTAGGCCTGGTGCGATAGAAATCGGACAAGTCACAGCTGGTGCTGGGCATAAATGATTCGCATCCATAGTCATTGAATGGTCAGTCGGGCGCAGCCATGCCTCTTGTCATCGTACGGTACTGAGCCATGTCGCAACATTGTACGGAAGTAATAGACCAGCAAACATGTCCGAAACCTGATTGTTGTATGTTCTTAGAGCTCGACAACAAAACAAGATAATGCTAGCCGACTTGAATAATTTGCCCAAACGGCGTTCGACTTCCTGCAATGCGACTTTTCGAACACATGCTTGCACCTATGTATGCACTCACGACACGCAACCTCCTGATGGGCAAGTAATTCAAACGGATCAGAGCACAACCGCATTGCTGCGAATCGTCAGAAAGCGCGAGAGGTCGGCAGCCGGTGTCAAAAAAGGCGCGGAATTGAAAGATGGTAAGCGAGTTCTGGACGCAGGGGATGCAGATGAGAGACCAGCGAAGAAGCTGAACACAGGAACAGCGCATGGAGCTGTCAAGAGCGGGCAGGCAGCCAACCCGTCGCAACATCCGAAGGCGACCGAAACTTTGACTGCTGAGGAGCTTAAGTCGAAGACGGTCCCGCAGCTGAAGGAGCTCCTTCGGTCTCGCAGCCTGCCCGTCTCAGGCGCTAAGGACGAGCTGATCCGCCGCCTGATTGACCACCAGCGTGCCAACAAGTACAAGTAGCAGGACGCGATTCCGCCTGGATTCCAAGCTCGGCGCTGCGGCGATGACGCAAGGGGACCGTGCTGGCTACAGCATGGTGCTGCTTTGCCGACTGAGAAGGGCTTCAAACATGGCTGCGAGGGGTACAGGGCGGGGAAGATAGGATGAGTGCGGCGGCGTACATTCGGCATGGCGATGGTTGCTTTCTTGTCTGTAGCTTACCATACATGTCTTGGTGCATGGGGCCAAATATCTCTCTGGATCGGCGGAGTGTCTCCTCGCGGCTCTGTCGCCCCGCGTTGAGCTCCTTGATATTGTGTAAAAACTGTAGCCGGGACAAAAGGGCGGCGAGGGCAAACGCACGACAATTGGGAGTAGCCAGGATGGTGGCGTAGTGAATTAGCGCGTGTCATTGTTGTTGGGGTATTCACCATAGCAGATCATGGAAATGGGTGAGCTGTTGCGGTGTTCAAGGGACATGGGATTCCCCAGTCCCGGATCCCCCTGCGTGGTCTCAGCCGAAGAGCAACGTGTGGACAGGTGTCCTCACAATGGCTAGCGAAGTGTTATATTTAACAATGACCGCGCCGCAACTACGTGCGTGCGGACCGCAGGGTCTCATCGCATCCACCTGTCTGACCGCACCCACCTGACTGAACTGCTCGTAAGACAGCTGCGCCCTGTGGGACAACGACGAAACCGGGACGGAAAACGGCCGCAACGTCACTCGCATGCCGTATTGCGGATATGGGGGATGTCATGATGGAGGCTGTGCGTTAAAAGGGGGAATGGGACCTCATGGGGCAACATTTGGTACTCTTGTGGACTCTCCCCGGTCGCTTTCCTTTTACTGTGCTGAATGTACTGATGTTCTTGTGGGTATGGGTTTGGTATCGGGCGCGTACCTTGCTTGCTTGAAGAACTCTTTCCCGTCTATGCGCGGCGGTGACCCATGTCCGCCGTACTGCGTGTGCGGCGTGGGCATGGGCGCGGCGTATTGCGCGGAGTTGGTCGCTTGCGGCGTGGCAGCGCCGTACATCGACCGACCTGACGTGCTTGCATACGCCGGGGTGGCCGTCGGCGCCATGCCTGGGGTACGTCAAGGGGCCGCGTAGGCGCAGAGGTTAGTGGCACTCTTGAACAAGTCATCACGCCATCCTTCGTATTGCATTCCTGCGCTTGGCCTTCAGCCGAGTGAATCGCGTGTGCTGTGGCCATGGCACGAACGCATACGGTGTTTGCACGTTGATAACTGGTTGACTTAATGCGAAGCGTATGGACAACTGTGAACCTTGCACTTGCATGGGAGCGTCCTTTTCCATGTCTACAGCTGGCTACCGCTATTCAATAACTGCCATCGACTGGTGATGCATATCTGCACAGCGGAACGTCGTTCCAGGAAAGCGCGTTCATGTGCTGTAATGGTGGTCAAGTGCCCCGCATGTGTGCGCTGAGTGTGCTTCAATTTTCTTCAAGATCACAAACCCGCACATCCGGGCTACGTATCCACCACCCCAGAATGCATGCAGGATACGCGGGTGAGCGTACTGTACGCTCTTTCCTGGCCGCAGGCATTGCGTGCTTGCATAGACATCCAGAGCCAGAACCAAACTTACGCACTGAGTAAGCGCCAGCAGGCGGTATCGCCGGCGGTTTACTGATGCTGCTGAGCACCTCCGAGACCAGCCGCTCGCCAGCGACGTCCGCGGCTGTGACACTTGGCTCTAGCCCTGGCTGTTACGGCGTCAAACATGCGGGGGGGGCTGAGGCTCTAGGGTCCGCCCCGAGAGGTCCGCGAGCACGAGGGGCCGGCAGTTGGCCATTGGGCCCCGTTCGTGGAACGCATCGCCAGGGCACATCTAAGGCCCGGCCAGCATCAGCAGAGGGAGTCGACTGTTGCCGTACATTTGGGTTGTGGTGGTCGTGAAACTGCCGAGTGCAGTAGGTCTCTCAGGTGATTGATTATTGCGGGTTCCCGGCTACCAATCTCCATGCGCGGCTGGTCCGCATGCGCCATGCATCGTGCCTTGAGACGGTGCCAGCCCTTTTGATCCTCCCGGTTTCCCAGAGGCCTGAGCTCCACCGCAGATCCAAAGCCTGTGCACTCACCTCCTCCTCGTTGTGCAGCTGGTTGATCAGGTTCTTCTTGAAGGCCTCCAGGCGGGCCACCTCTTTGTGCAGCCGTTTCACCGTGTCCGCGAGGAGGCCCTTTTCACTCTGTAGTCTATGTGTTTCCTCCACCGCAAGCTTGTTCTGCAGCATCAGACACGGGTAGTTGGACCTGTCAGCCAGTAAGACATCGCAAATGGACAAGCATTTCGCGCGAGGCGGGTGCCGGGTACGCTGCGACAGGGGGTAGGGGGATAGGCATTCCCCTCAGGAGTTAGACCATGCTTTTGTTCTCTCTCCCCGTCTCCCGTTCCGGGGCGAACCTTTGCTGCCATGTCCTGGAGTTCCAGCTCCAGCGTCGAGACCCGCCGCTCGAGCATTTTGATGTGATTCTGCTTCTGCACCAGGGCCTCCCGCAGCTGCTGGCCTTCAGCCTCCAACTGGGCGGCCTTAGTCGCCAGCGCATGCTGCGCTATCTTTGAGGCTAGCTCCAACTGAGCAAAAGGATCCACTGGCAGCACTGACAATACCTACGTCGAGGTGCACACGCGGTCAAGTCATCGGTGTCCGACCAACAACGCTGACTCAAAAATGCAACAACGGACCTCTGCTGATAGAGACGATGTCATAGGTCCTACACTCCCGAAAGAAGTCATAGTTATTGTTGCGGGTAGCACTGCGGCTGATAATGCAAGCGCTTAAGAGTCTTGACGGACTCCAATGTCAAATTGATCTTAAAAATCAAACTTGCATATGACTCATAGTAAAAATTTTCGACAACTGATTTCGACTTGCGCCACTGTGCGGTTTACTGTATTATGACACCGTTGACTGTTGACTACTGTAGTTCCTTGGGTTACCAGGGCATATAAGGCAAATTGTGATTTTGTTTGACGATATGAGGCACAGGAATGGGAATAAGCAGCCTGCATGCTGGCATGAGGAAAAGTGTGTCGTGCGGTACTCTCGCCTCGCCCAGCATAGGCAACATGCTGTGCTTTGCTGAGATGAAGGTGTGAATTCCATGATTATATACTTTTCAGCCTTCAGGGTGATCTGAAGTTGTTCCAAAGCACCCGACACAGACTTGCAGACCTGCCGCAACGTAAGAGAAGTCAAGCGCCTGAACCTGTCTCGGTTGGACAACACTGCTATGGCCTGACATGCCTGAAAGCGCAAATACCGAGCCGCAACGGAGGTTTGCAAGGGTTGCTCACAAAGCAGAATTGCTCAAATTGCGCAATCCTCCTTTGCAGGCAGGAGCCCAGTGCCGCGTTTACCTGTAACAGATAGCAGTGTCAGGAGGCTCGCGCGCTTGCGGCCAACGGGTTAGCCTGATCCGGCCGAACGCGATGAAACAAAGAAGTTTACACACGATGGCTGACCCATGGGTCGATCTAAGCATTACGCGCAGTCCAGAGCAAAACCTTTCAGCCATATCCCATTTGATGTAATCACTGCAAGGGTTACAGTGCGCTCCAGACTAAGAAAGGTCCGCATGACATCATCGCTGCATTGTGCCCTCATCAGCGCCCTGAGTTGAAGCCATACCGATCTGAACTAAGAGAGGTCGCCAATCATCCCCTCTGGGAAAGCGCAAGCGGCCAGCGAAACCCAACGGCCAGGGCCATGCGCCTGGGCCGATCGTCCGGCAGCATACGAGCGATGGGCTTGGCTCTGTAATGACACCAAGCAGCAGTCAGCCATGGGAACCAGCCTGTCCAGCCAGAAAGCTGGCAGTGCGGACCCGGCTGATCGGAAATCGTACACCAACCTGATCACTAAGGCGGTTCTGACGCTCGGGGGTGCTAGGAGCTCGCCTGCCATAACATACTGGAGTACGCGGATGCCACACGTAGCGATTTCCCAAAACCTGCCCCGCCAGGGTTCGGATGCAGTCACCCTCACCTCGCCACACTGCTCACCTACTCCACGCCCCAGCACAGAGGGCGTCCGTCGCGACCGACATTCTCGGCCACCCGCACCAAACCGGGTGCACCTTACAGATGACCTGACCTGACCTATCCCCCACACCAACATGGTACAGTCATTCACTTATGTGCATCCACAGAAAAGGACAATCAACGCTCCTCACCCAACCCCGCCAGAGCGGCCCACACCCGCAATCCCCAGTTCCCACCCTCTGCTGTTCCAAAAGCCACACGCGGCCCACACGCGCATGTTCCAGCGCGGTGTAACCCCGCCCCGCCCCGCCCCAGTCCTCCTCGGCTCTTTTTCTCCCCCTCTCATCTCATCCCGTTGTAACGGCACTCGCGCCACCGCCGTTCGCCAGCGCCGCCGCCAGGGAGTCCACCGCCTCCGCAGGTGTCAGCGGTTCCGTCGCAACGTCGCCGTCCTCGGGACCTGGCTTGCCCTCTGTCCCGCCAGGGGCACCGCTGCCGCCAGCGGTGGCCGCCGCCGCTGCCGCGCTCGCCGCGTGCTTCGCCCCAGGCCGCGCGCTCCGCGCTCGAGCTGGGGCCTTGGTTCCGACGGTATGCCCCGGGCCGTCCTCGTCGCCTGGGCCCAGCGCCGCCACAATCTCCGAGGTGACCTTTGACGGTACGACAGGTGTGCCGTACACCACCATCGACACGCCCTGCTGCTCCACCACCTCCTCCAGGTCCGACACGTCCAGTCCGACGCACTTGGTGACGAACGTGAGTACGGCAAGCAGGTACTTGTTGTACCGCATCTATGAGAGGGATCCGACGGCAGCAGCAACATTGGAGGTTAGGGCCAAGGTAACCGCAGGGTACCCTCCATTCAAAACCAATGGGCTCCCTCCTTGGTAGCCGTGCTCAGTTCATCGGCATTTGCTATGATTGTGATGCCTGCGACATGTCTTCCTGCCGGTTGGCCATCCTTGTCGGCAAGAACCCGCCGAGGCCCAGCAGTCCCCACCAGCCCCCGCCGTACGCTGCACAGGATGCGTGACGTCTTGCGCCTCATGGGACCTCATGGCAGCTGGCGGTGGTGGTTGGCGGCACCCATCCCCGTTCTGAATCATTCCTCCGTCCAGTCTTCCCTGTCAAGCTCTGCCGTTCGTCACAGCCCAGCCTCCACCCAATCGCCGGCACCCATCTCGAGGGCCAAAGTGTCCCCTGCCCGCCTCTGAGCTCTCCGCCAGCCACCTACCATGCCGGCCCCCCTCGCGAAAGCTGCCACATGCTCCAGCACCGCCACCAGCATGGGCCGGTGAAGGTACACCCCCGCCTCCAGAAGCGACTTGACCTGCGTCCGCGACACACACAACAGGCAGGCAACATGGGTATGCAGTACGGCACAGCGCAGTAAAACGCCGTACAGCTCAGTGCAGTCATGGAGTGCGGTCCCAAAGCTTATAGTGTTGTCAGGACTACAGCGCTGGTTCGAGACCCAAAGGCGCAAGGCTGAGGGTTATAACAACCATCCAAGCTGGTGCCCAGATCCGGATCCGGATCCGCATCGCGGCCACCCATCCACATTGCAGCTGCACAGCCGGACCGGGAATCGAAGAGAAGTTAAGTATGCCTTGACCACCCACCCGAACTGCGACAAACGCGCTGCTGCGAATGCAGGGGGCGACAGCGCAAACTCGGCCCCACGTTTTGCCGCCCAGTCAACCGGCGCCTCATACCGTAGTGTGCTCCAGGCCGTATTTGCCTGTGTATGCGGCCCCACGTGACCTGACCTCCCCGGCAACCTGTGGCCTTACATCCCCATGTCACGCATGTGTGCGTGAGTGCACTTCTCCCACGACCGCACTTCAAACATTGTGCAGGTCCTTCATATCCCCGCCCCAGACCCCAACACGGGTCCGGGGTCCGTTCTGGGCCTGGTTTTTCCCTCATCCCCACACACAGAGGCGTGGGCCGACGACACAAACACTGGTAACTGGTTTGGGTGGGCCGGCTTCCTTGCTTAGCACACACAAGCGCCGACTGAGGTGGGGGGTTCCTAGCTAATCACACACAGAGGCGCGGTCTGACCTTGGCCACCACCATAAGGCAGAGCGGGTCGCTCATGCGCTGCACCTCCACCAGCGCGCACAGCTGGTCGTAGAAGCGCTGCAGGATGCGGATCTCGCTGGGATCCAGCGCCTGCACCGCCTTCTGCTTGGTGTTGCGCCGGGCCGCCTCCTGGGCCGCCTGGTACGCCTCCAGGCGGGCGTAGGGGCTGACCACCTTGCCACCTGCGGGGTCGGGCGCGGGCGGCCGTGAGCAATGGGAATGTCTCCCCGTGGCCCCGTGTCTCCGGGAAAGGAAATCCATCCGTGACTTCCCGGAGAAACTACTCAAAGGGTATCTCTCCAATGCGATCTACTCAAGGGTATCTCCCGCCGGCAGCCCCGCCTCCCCACCTGTCCCGTAGGTGGGCATTCGCCCTTGCGTCAGGTTGAGCACACCAAACAGCGTCGTGGACAGCCCCGCCGCGGAGGTGGCGTCGGTGCGCACGTTGGCGCGGCCCTGCGCCCGCGCGTACAGCGCCGCCTGCAGCTGCGATCGCCCGGCCTGGCGCACCGTCACAAAGTCGTTGTGCCACTTGTACACCGGGTTCGATTCGTCGCCGCGGAGCGGCACCACGGGCTCCACCAGCGGTGTGAAGGCGCCGTCAGCGGCGTTGGCTGCGTGCGCGCGGCGATGCGGAAGCGGGGCGACGGGCGAGAGATGGGGGTACAGGTTTGGGCGGCCGGCAGCGAGGCCCCGCATGTGTTTGGGGTGTTGCCGAGAGTTGAGGGTGGCATGACCAAGGCAGGAAGCGGCCACCGCTGCGTGAAAGCGCACACCCCCAGGGCGGCGTGGGGCAGGGCTTGGGCCGCAGGTGCGCGTGGGCATGGCGCGGCACCGCCTCCGCCCGGGTGTTCTTGTGTGTTTTCGTGTCTCCGGCTCTGGGGGCGGCCCGGCACCGGCAGAGCCCCGGGAGCTCGTCCGCATCCGCAACCCAGTCCTCCGCTCCGAAACCTCCTCACCTAGCGCCAGTCCGTTCAGTACGGCGCCGCCGGAACCGCCCGTTCCCGCACCGTCGTACGGCGTCGAGGTGGACGCCAGGCCGCTGAGATCCACGGAGGCGCGTCTGCCGAGGGGTCAGGATGGAGGGGTCCGGGGGCCGACGGCCGTTTGTGAGTCGAACACCCACGGGCCGCAAGCCGGGCATGACCGGCGCAGCCCCCTGAAACGTGAAGGTGGAAAACCAACGGGGCAACCTCCAAGGCCAGTGTGCTGGTGCAGTGTCCTGGCGTGACGGGGACGGCGTTCCTTGGCGTGATAGCGCCTGGCGGTCGGCCCGTGTCCCGTCTGGGTACCCGAACCGCGGGAGGTGTCCCCACCACGCGTGTTTAATTTCCAGTACTACGTGGGACACGCCCCCGCCCCCACCTGCACCACCACCACCATCACCACCACCACCTGCACCACCACGCCTCCCACCACCACCACCATCAACAACGCCACCATCACCATCGACACCACCACCGGTGGCCACCCGTCCGCCGCGCCCACCTTCGTTCCTCATCCTGGGCGCTCTGCTGCGTCAGGAAGAACGTTGACGCCTCGCCAGCGCCCACACCCTCCTCGCCGCCGCCGCTGCCACCGTTGATTATCCGCCGCGCCGCCGGCGGCAGCGGCACCAGCTGCCGCCGCACCGGCGGCGGCTGTCCGAACGCTCGTTGCGGGTCCGACGCCTCGTCCTCCGCCTCGCGCCGGCTCACGAAAGCGCCGACGGAGGCGCGCGCCCGGCCCGCGCGGACGTTTGCTGCTGTCAGCACCGTCGCCGGGAACGACGCCTCCAGTCGATCGCTGACGGTGAACCGCATGACTGACTTCTGCTTGTTGACGGTGTCTTCGGCCTCCCGCGTCGCGGCTCGGATGGCGGCCTCCGCCGGCGACAGGTGCGACTCGGCGTCGGCGCTGCTGCCGTACCCCGGCATGCTGTCCGAGTCCGACCTGTAGCCGCCGGCGGAGCCCGGGGAACCGGGCCGGTCACCGCCGACGGCTGCGCCGCTGCCGGCGCGGCGGCGGCGGCTGCCGCCGACGCTGCTGGTACCGCCGCCTCCGGGCTGCTGTTGCCCGCCGGCGGCCGCCGACCCCATCGCCGCGGCTGTGGCCACCGCCTGGTGCTGAGTTGACTGCTTGGAGTTCTTTCGCCGGGGCGCACTGCTTGTACGGAGTCGACCAGCCACATGCGACACCGGGGCACACAGACCGGTTCAGACGACGGGGGCCAAGCACGTGAGTTCGACATGGTGTGTGATGTACGACTTGCCACCATTCAAAAAGAGGACAGGGGGGTGGCATGAGATACCAAGGGGAGAGCGATGACGGCAGCAGCCGCATCTTCGGCGCGCGTGATGCCGGCCATACGCGACAGCCCAAGGAAGGCGCGCCCAGGCAGAGCCTTACGGCAGCAGCGGCGCCCGCACCCGTCCCCGGGGTGCGCATCCGAATTAGCCCGCACCGCCATCAACCCAGCGGGGGCTACCTGTCGGCCAGCATCAGCCCCCGGCTAGATGCCTTCGTCCACACGTGCTTCCGCTGATGGCGAATCCCTCGTCCGTCCCAGCTCAATTGCACTGCGGACTCGCCCTAGCTTCCCCGCCCTGCCGGCCCTGCAGGATCCCCACGGCCTGGCTCCCACGACTTGGGGAGCAGCTCGGTGTGGCCCGCTGGCAACCCTCGGCCCGGCTACCCATGGGCAGCCCAGTTCACAGCAGGGAAAGCCCCATCCACAGGGTGAGATGGCCACCAACCGTGTCCTTGACGAGGGTCCTGTACGGCCCGCCCAAGGGAGCACGTCCCCATGCGCGCCCTGCTGCCCGGCCAATCACCTCTACCTAGGCGGTGTAAACCTCCCTTGCCCTTGCCCTCCTCAACCCCGGGCACGGACACGCACTTGCGCTGCCCGTCGCGGCTGCCCAGCTTGTCCCGATTGAGCTCCGGCAGCGTTTTCTCCAACTGCGGCGGGGCGCCGGCAAGGGGGATGAGTGGGGAATGTGGGGGACGTGGGCGGTCCTTCAGGCGGTGGCGGGTCGACATGTCGCGCCCCTCGTGTTGAGGTCAGTACCACAGCGTGTTTGACCAAGGGAGGTGCTACGACGCAGGGCAGTGAGTCGCGCACGATAACAGCACTGGAAACTGATCTTCCTGGCGGCGCACCGTCAACACCGCGAGGGCCCCAAGGCTCTGCGAGGGCCCAACGGCTCGGCGTGGTTACCTCCCAGCCCAGAAACCGTTGCACGACAGGTAGAACGGCAGCCAACCACTTGCACTGCACGCGGGGTGCGGACGCGTGCTATAACTGGTTCCGCTGTGCAAGTACCCACCTCTTTCGGCTCTCCGAGCGGCACATAAGGAGAACCGAAGGACGCCCAGACGCCCTGCCGGACCTTCTCCTCCTTGATGGCTGTGTTCTTAATGAGGTCGAACATACGCGCCTGGCCCTCGTATTCGATGGACTTTGGGTCCGCAAACGGCTGCGGCACGCCCGTGTCTTCCACGACCGCGTATCCCTTGCCAAACTTCTTCTGCCGGACGGTGCCCGGCGTGCGGAACTCTTTGAATAGAGGGTTCGCGTGCAGCGCCTGGCACTCCCGTTGCTGCTCGCGAAGCATTTTGCGAATAACCTCGGTGTTTTGGGGCTTGTACGCGGCCATCCCCTTTGGGCCCTCCTCCACATTCGACTGCAAAAACTGGACGCCTCCGCCAGCAGCCATTGATGATTCGTTTGCGACTTACGCTCCAAATTATAATGCAATTGCTGAAGTCACCTATGCCGGGACCAACACCGAGCAGAATTGTTTAGGGGACGCGTAAAGGACAAACGGACCGAGCTTCACCAAAAGTAACATGAAATATTATCACCACGTATGCCACGTATTGGCATTCTTGCAAGTGACTTCTATAGTGGCCAGGGACTAACAAGAAACATAGGCGAGGACTAACCTAAGACAGATAGGGCACAAGACCCATATTAACGTTTGGCGTCATATCTGAACATGTATCATGCCAATTGACATTATCGTGCAGCAGGTTGCCATAGCGTCTTGGTCATCATGGGCTGCAGTACGTGTAAGTCGGAACAGGTGAAGCAGCTCCGCAGCATAGCATTAGCATGGTGCAAAATTGTTCACATTGTATCCACACGGCATATACTGAGTGCAAACCTAAGTTGTGAGAAGTGTGGATCGTGTACCGGTTGGCGCCGGCCTTCCGCTGTGCGCCCTGTTGCTTTTGGTAATGCAGACGATCGCTAAGTAGGATATTTTTGGCCATCGGTGCTGAAGGCTTGCCGCTGGGGCTTCAGGATTACTGGGAATGGCGGCAAGTCAGCTGCTCGCCGCGCTGAACGCGCTTTATCACCATGACGACCCGAAGGTGAAAGATGAAGCTGATCGGTGGCTTGAGCAATGGCAACAGAGCGTGGAGGCTTGGTCCGTGGCGGACGGAGTGCTGCACGACCCCAGCAGCAGCATGGAGTCTCAATACTTCTGCGCGCAGACTCTGCGTACGAAGGTGAGCCTTCATAATGGACATGACGCGCTGCATCTCAACGCTCGACCAGCAGCCTGCACTGAGGGGTATACAGTTGACTCCGTCCAAGGCGAAGGGTGCGATTCACCATCAGCAATACTCGTTGCGTTTGGTGCGAACCTCCAGTGCGTGGTGGTTTTTGCTGAAAATCATGACTGGAACTTCGGCCAGGCACCGAGTTCATCGCACCGTGCCAGGCGTCGCTTCTTGTCGTGCACTACGACGATATCCGCACGGCCAAAGCGCCCACTAAAGGACAAACCCCTCTCAAATCCGACCCATTTTGGCTTCATTTTGGCCGCAGCCTGGCCCTGCTTTGGCCAACCCTGGCTTGCAGTTCCTACTTCATGGCAGAACCCCACCCTCACGCTGCATGCGCCGCATGCCGGCGCCCTATCCAGGACGGCGTCACAGCACCAGATTCTACCGTGCGTCTATTGTGGCCTTTCCGCTCCGAAATTTTCGACCCGTGAACCACGTGATAGACATCGCAGCGGCCCAACCAACACGTGCTCCCGCCCTCGTTGCCCTGGCACAACGCGCCCCTTTGCAGGTTCAACGTGACTTTGAGGAGCTTCCGTCGGAAGCGGTGGACAGCCTTCGGGAAAGCCTCCTGCAACTGCTGATCCGTTTCAGCAAGTGGGTCCCTGGGCTTGTGCGCGTGCGCCCCTTGTGTCTCTGGCCCTTTTGAAGGATCCTCAGTGCAGCGTGGCGCTGGGTTTGCTCTCGCGCGGTGGTACCTGCCGTGAACTGGCGGGCCGTGTGGCCCGCTGTGGGGAAAGCACGCGTGCGGACAGGGGGTTGGGGACCCTGTTGCCCATGTGCCATGCATGGCTGAAGTGCGTGCACGACAGCCGGTGTCTATGAAACCCAGATCACCGTTGGTTCACAAGCATTTGATTGACACCACAGGGCTGCGCTGCCACCAACTGCCCGCAGACAGCCAAGGATATGTACCCATTCTCACTTTTCTACATTTCCATGTTTACACACCCGCATTGCAGCGCAACGGTTTCAGCATTCTCGTGCTCGTTCTGTGCTTTACTGGTGGCGGAAGCTGAGGCAACCCTGCCTTGAGCGCTCCGTGCCTGAGGGTTCGTCCTTCTGCCCCCTGGCCCTGTGCTGTGCTTCCACCACCCGCGGCCCTCACCGATCCAGGGGTGCCCCGCCAGTGCGCACGCAGCTATGCCTGGGCCTGGCCGCCGTGGCGGTGCACGTACCCGCGGAGCGGTGGGGCGAAGGCGGCGTGGTGCGGTGGTTTGCCCTCAAGTTCTCGCCCCTGCCCCCCGACCTGGCGTTGCCCTGCATGCTGGAGCTGCTCACGGTGCTGCCACAGGTGCGGTTCGGCTGGGGCCTAGTTTACGTCAGCACGAGACAAGGCTACAGACCCAAATCAACCCTGTCGCCGTTATCAACTCACCCACCCACGCTTGTCCATTTTCCTTAGTTTGTGTAGCTCGGATTTCGATTCCATTCTACCCACTCGCACCCGCAGGAGGTCCACAGCTACAAGATCGCTGTGCGTCCGGAGCGGCGCAGGGCCTTTTCCTCCGAGCTGCAAGCCAACACGGGGGCAGCATTTGAGATCCTCACCAGGTGGGGGCATGCCTGCCTGCTTGCCTGGTGTACGAGGCGGTCCGGGGGTGTTTAGGACGGACCGGACTGGGCTGGGCCGGTGCGGAGGGGCTTCATGAGGGGGCCCACTGAGCGGCTCATTAAAAGCGCTGGACGGTGTGTGGCGACCTCTGTTGCAGTTGCAACCCCTGAGTGTCAACGGAAGGTACCATGTTCCGAAAAGGGCAGGCGGGAAGACAACTAGACAAGGGGTTGATGACCTGGGGAGGGCTCACCATGCGAGGACCTTGACAGGCCGACGACCCAGCTGGCGAACCCCGCTTCTGGCACGTGGCAGCCGAGCGTGTGGCTGTGTGCGCGCGGTGCTTCAAATGGTCACCGGTTGGGCGCTGTTGACCGAAGGCGGGCTCCCCGCAGACATGCGTTCCCTTCTCAACCACAGCCCTGGCCAAGGACAAGCAGCAGAATGATCAGGTTGCCTCAAGGCGTCCTCGTGGGTCCCGTGCCTACGCCCGGCCCCGTACCGTCCCTTGGCCCTACCCCACGCAGCTGCCTTTCCCAGCCGGGGGAGCGCACCCGCACCCAGGTGCTGGAGGCCTTTGGCTCCTGGCTCAAGCTGAATGAGGGCCGGCCGCTGCCCACCATTGCCGCAGCGGCGGCAGCGGCCACGGGCGCCGCCGCCGGGGAGGACACGGCGGCGGTGCTGGCGCGGCATCCGCTGGTGGCCGCGGCGCTGGAGGGTCTGCAGACGACCGGGGAGACGTTCCATGCGGCAGTGGATGCGGTGGGTGTTACCTTTGGATGCGGTTTACGTTGCTTGGAGCGAGGCAGGGAGGGAGGGAATCAGTGAATGGCTGCCGAGGCAAAGTGCGCCGATAGTCATTGTGAACAATGGAAGGGGGGGGTTACCCGCATGAGAAGCGCCCGGCCGGAAACAGGGAAAGGCGATGCGGTCGGTCTGTTGTTCCAGGGCACGTGTGATTTATTATGGGCGGGTGTGGGTGACAGGGCAGTTTGCGACTATGGAAGGAGGAAGGAGAGGACAGGAGGAGCAGGGTGTAGGGCGAAGAGGGCACGAGGATGCATGTGGGCTGCACTCCTCTGCGCGCACTGGCAGACGGACGGGGAGTTGTATTCAGCTCCGCGCGACCCTACAGATGGGTTGGGAGTTAGCTCCGGCAGCACGTGGTAGCGGCCCTAGTTGAAGCCCGACATCATCCCAAGCGTTATCTAACTTAGTCCGTGCGGCGGAACCACCGCCATTCGCGGCTCGCATCCCCTCGGCTCGCATCCCCTGTGGCAGATATGTGAGGTCATTTGGACCACCGTCGATTTCAACCCGCCGGCCGCCTCGGGCGACCTCGGCGGGGGCAGCCCGGGTACGGGCGGCGCCAGCGCTGGCGGACCTCCCGCGCTGGCGCCGGCGGCGCTGCCCCTGGTCCAGGCCATCGTGCCCGCCATCATGAGCCTGAGGGGCCGCTTTGCGGTGGCGGCGAGGCGGAGGGAAGCGGAGACGGGTAGGGTGTCGGGAAACGGGGAACGGTGGTAACGAACTTTCTCCGTGCATGACTCGACCGCGAGGGGCCCAGGGTCGTGAGGGGTCGAGGGCCCTGTCCGGGGGAGCGTTTTGCCAGGTCATGCCATGGCAAGCGTGGGGCAGGCTCTTACCCTGTGGACCCCGGCGAGCAGCGCGGGGGCTTCCGCGACCCCGGTCAAGGCCATACCTCTGTTGTGGTAGATCCTATTCAAGAGCGCGGCCTGGCCATTAAGCTGCCCTTGCCGTAACAAAAACGAATCGTCCGCGTCATCCGTGCGTGTGGATTTGCGCTGCGTGGTTTGACGCGCCTCTTTTGTGTTGCCGCTGCGGCGGTTGGCCCTCAAAGGCCGCGGCGGCAGCAATGCCGGCGGCGAGGGCGAGTACGACGACGACGAGGACAGCGCGAAGGGGATGGCCCGCCTGTTCTGCGAGGTGGGGGAGGCCTACCTGTCCCTCATCATCACAGCTGTGGCGGAGGTGAGCTGTCCGAGTGGCCGGGTGGGTAGGGTGCGAGTGGGCTGGCGAAACAAGAGCGAAAACGCCAGAACAATTTGGGAGCTTAAGGAAGGGCTATCATTCTCCAGCCGGAGGCGCTTGACATTAGCCATTGCATCGCGTTGGGCGCGACACAGGACCGCATTGGGCCGTATGTACCTGCAATGAACTGGCAACTGGTTTAAGTCGGGTGGCTTTCCTGGCTGAATCCACACGCGCGGCGCGGCAAATAAGCATACGGGCATTTTGCGGGCGCAACCACGCTCCTTGCCAGGTCGTGCAGTTTGCCTCAGCACCAAAAGGCACACGTGCTGCCGCCCCGGCAGGTCCGCGCCCCCGTGGAGGCGCTGCTGGAGGTGGCCGCCTACCCGGACTTCGGGATATGCTCCATGAGCTTCAACTTCTGGCACAGGTGGGTTGGGACGGCGGCAGGTTGGTGCAGACCGCAACACGGTGACCGCAACACGGTGCGCAGGGGGCTTAGGGGAGCGCGGCCACGGGGCTGCAACGGACCAACGGCACTGCAACACGGCTCCGGGCAGCAGGCGCAGGGTGCGCTCCGCCCACCCTGAACCCAGTTGGGCTGAGAGCATGGACCAGGTTTGTTTCTCTTTAAGTCCCGGTCTAACTGCCCGGGTGAAACGGTACTCGTGCGCTGTACGGCCCATCCTTGGAGGAGTGGGGCGTCATGAGCTCCCTGGCGTGTCCTGCTGCACGCATAGTATACACGGGTCTGGAGCTCGCACACCGATTGCCGGCCTGCCCAACACCCGCCCACGCGCCCATCCATCCCGTCAGGCTCTCGCGGCAGCTGCTCTCGTCCGCGGCTGCGGGCAGCAGCCCGGAGGATGCAGCGGAGAGGGAGCGGCGGAGGCAGTTCTTCCTGCCGGCGTTCGAGCGGCTGGTGCAGCTCATACGGGGCAGGGTCAGGTGCGGGGGGCCTCGGGACACGGGGAAAAGCCTGGGGTGGAGGAAGGGGAACGCGGATCAACAGGTAAAGCGCGAGTTGATGGCGCAACGACCATTGTGTACTGATGCGTTGTTGTTACTCGGTGAAGGGGCTGGGCAGCGGTGTCAGTAGTACTCCAGTCACGATTGGTGGTGTGATTGTTACTCGGTGACTGGTCATGGACTGTGTTAAGGCGGCTGTGGGGGCGGCTGTGGGGGCGGGAAGCAGCGAGGACACACCAGGCGCCAGGCAGAGTTCTGGGAGGAGGCGCTGGTGCGTGATGGGCCCTGCGATGAAGCGAGGGCGTCCATCTCCTCCTGCCAGGAGGGGCCCTGGAAGGATCAGGAGGGACCGCCCCGGCTGCCGTTGCGGAGTCGTAAGAACCTTGGCTGCCGTCGCCAAGTCGCAAGTACCAAAGCACACACGAATGGCCACACGGATGAAAGTTATCGAAGGTGTCGCAGATGTCCTCTCGCGCTCAGGTGCGTTATCCTCGGTGCGCACACCGCCTCCCGCGTCCGTCACCCTAATGTCCAGGGAACCGGAATCGTACAGCACCTGGTCCAAGGACGAGAAACACGAGTTCCGCTCCGCGCGCGACGAGGTACGGCACATTTACGGGTCCCACGTTGACTTGATGCGCGTGTCTGTTAACTGTCCTGCAACCTCCCTTGACTCGGTTGCGTGGTGTGCGTGTTGGGCGCTCGAAGTTTGTTTTCGCATAGCTCTAGCTCCAGCCCTCGCCGAACCTGTTTTCGCGTTTCCTTGGTTTACACCTGCGCCGCGAGCCGGCTGCATGGGGACGACGTGCAAGCTGACCGGTCTGTCCTTTCTGTGTGATGGCTTCTGGAGAGCAGGATTCGGATATGGGTTTTGAATGTTTAACGGAGTAATCATCATTTAGATTTGGGTTTTGAAGCTCAACTGAGTAGCCATTGTTTAGATCTGGGTTTTGAGTTGTAGTGTTCACTGAGTAATTTCCCTCGTCCCCCAACCAGGTGGGCGACACATTAGAAGACGCGGCGGCGGTCCTGGGCTTCAGCCGCTGTCTGTCTCTGCTGGTGGAGCCTCTGGCGGCCCTGCAGCACGCGGGCATGGATGCAGCAGGGACCTCGGGCGCTGGCGGCGCTGCCGCGGGCGGGACCGCCGGAGGCGCCGCCGGCGGGAGGGGGTACGACTGGCGCACGGCAGAGGCGGCTCTGTTCTGCATCAAGTACGACATAACGGGACACGAGCGGGTTGCGGCGCCGGTGCGCGTGCCAGACGAGTGCATCCATGCCTGATGGAACGTTGATAGCGGCTGAGTTTGGGTTTGGAACAGAAGGGTCAGAAGAACGGGCAGGAGGATGGAACGGCGGGGGGCTTGAACATCGTTTCTAGATCCAGTCCTCCTTGGGGAACAAGGTTGATGAAGCACATTGACACTGGCGCGATCGCAGAGCCGACAAGCCCTGTGGGCGTTTGGTTGACGCTCACTCGCTAAGAACAGCAGTTGCCCATACTTTTTGGCAGCTGCGACGCGTCGCACTGGCTGCGCCTGTGCCGCCAGTACGACGTGGTACTGCAGTACGGCAATCGCCTGACCCGCCTGCCCTGAATCAATGTCGGGCAACGACCACACGCGCCCGGGATGGTGATGCCGGGCTTTGCGGGCGTCGTGCTCGCCCCTAGCATCGTACCCTCCGGCGCTGGGCGTCCTTTGCTCGCACGCCCGTCTGCATGGCGAAGACTCCCGCGCCCCCGCGCCACCGTGTGTGGGTTCGCCTGGGCTATCCTTCCTCCGCTACCGCAGGCAGTCACCAGCCGACCTGCCTCACCAACCCGCAAGCGCATCCCATACCTTAGCGGTTCCCTTTGGAGGTGCCCACCCTGCCCGTCTCTGTCCCTCCCTCAGGTCCATCCACCGCCACGCCACCAGCCCCGGGGATCCCTCCCTGCAGCAGCTGCTGGAGGCCCTCCCCGGGCTGCCACGCTTCCCGCAGCTCCAGGCCACCGTCTGCAGCACCATTGCGCGGTACGCCCGCTGGCTGGAGAGGTCCATACAGGTGCGCAGGAGGGGAGGGCGAGAACACAGGGAGGTAAGAGGGGGGAAGGCAGGAGGGAGGTGGTGAACGCGGGGAAGGTGGGGTTTCGGTGGCCGGTCGGGTTGGGTGGGGCGCGGCGGAGGAGCGGGAGGCTGCCGGCGGACGGACGGGGTGGGTGGGGCGGGTCACTCGGATGGGAAGAAGCAGACATGGGAAGCTGGCAGGCAGGGCTGATGGACAGCTGAGGGACGCCTTACGTCTCACACGGCCGCTGGCACTGGTGGGGGAAAGAGACCCGCCCCGACCCGAAGCTTGCTTACACGGTGTGTTCGCAGGGAGGCAGAGCAGGAGTGCGTGACCTGCAAGGTGCATAGCTGAGCCCGGAAATTCCCGTATGCCACACGACTGCCCCGGCCCCAGTCCGTAAAACAATCTGCGAGATACATATAAGGCTGCGGCCTAACACGGGGTGTGTGGGCCTGACCTGGGGCTTCCCTCGATGGTCTCGCAGGCGGGCTACTGCCAGCCGCTGCTGCAGCGGCTCTTAGGACTGGCTGTAGCGGACTTGGAGCTTCCGACCGGATCCTGCCAGGCTGCAGCGGCATCGGCTGTACGGCACATCTGTGAGGAGTGCGGCTCCTTCATGGGGTCGTGCCTGCAGGTGCGTACGTGTGTGGATGGGCGGGCAGGGCAGGGCAGGAGTATGTGTCATGCGAATGGGCATGGTAGCGCCCAACGTACGGTTGCCCGTATGCGTAGGATATGTACCCAAGACCCAAGCTGTAAAGTAATAAAAAAACGGCGTGTGTATGTATGTGGGTGAGGGTGTGGGTGTGGGAGGGGAGCGAAAATGACAACAACCCAAACACACCCAGCCCGGCGACAACTACTTCACTAAGGGCATTTACCTAAAGTGCAAAGAGTGAAAGGCCACCGACAGCGAAGCAGCCGCGCCACCACCAGCGGCGCCATGCAAGTGCAAGAACCGAAAGGGCAGCAGGGAACGGGGGCGGTGCGGAGGAGTTGGGGCCCGCCGCGGGCAGGAGGAGGGCGGGCGATGGTTGCGGGTCGAGTCTCCCGCAGCTCTCGCGGGCCCTCAGCCCGCAACACGGCACAGCCCCACCCGGCTCTGACACAGCATCAGCCACCGCCGTGACCCGTCGTGCCGCCCCTGGAGCTGAATCCATGCCCGCACATCCCCTGTCTGTGCTGCACGTCCAAGTCTGCTGCCCACCAGGTTCCCAGGTCCCCCCCCTTCCATGTGGTCCCCGCTTTGTCTTTGAGCCACGTTCCCCTGTACCCACTCTGTCTTACGCCCACCGATTCGCTGTACCATGTCTTCTTCACGCTGTCTTCACGCATCAATCCCACCTGAAACCCCCACCCCACGTAGGACCTGCTCGGGCTGTACAACAAGGTGCTGCGGATGGGCGCAGCCGGCCGGACCTCCGCGGGGGGACCCAACGGCACCTCCAGCTCGGGGACTGGGGCGGGCGCCGGCCAGTCGGGGCTGCTGGTGGGTTCGGGTGGGGTCGACACCCGTGGAGCCCGCTGGGGCCGGGGCGGGCCGGGCCGGGCCGAAGGCATCCTCGCGCCACGGCCCCGCAACGCCGCCTTGCCTACTTTGGGCGCATGATTCGTGCTGCTGTGCCTAGGGTTGAGTTTGTACGGGTTGTGTGTGGACACAGCTGGCATGGCGGGGAGGGATTGATGGGTTGCGATCCTGACCGCGATATGTTTTTTGAACATATGGCAAAGTGAGCACGGCCCTCCTGTCCGTCCAACCTCCCGCGCGACACGCCGCGCCGCGCAACCCAACTCAAATCCGACACGCCTCATCCCATCCCAAACCTGTTAGCACCCAACTTGACCTAATACGACCCACCTCAACCCACCCGAACCCAGGAGGAAGACGTCGAGTCCATCATCGCCGCGGTGTGCCAGGCGGTGTCCCAGGCGGCTACCCCCGAGCAGCGCACCCAGGCCGGCGGCGCGCTGCTGATGCCCGTGCTGCAGCAGCTGCAGGACGCCCTGTCGGCGCTGGGGCCGCCGCCACCGCCGCCCGGCCCGGGTGTGCCGCCGCCGGGTCCCGTGGCGCCCTCCAACCCGCACCTGAACCCGCTCGTGGACCGGCTGGCGGAGGTCTTCGGCCGCACCGCCGACAGCGACGTGGTGGCGCAGATGCTCAGTGAGTGCCTAGGGTGTCCGGCCTACTCACCAGGGCTGTGGCCAATCGGGGCTGCGGCTTAACGGGGATGGCATGTCTCTATTGCGCATGTCTCTTGAGGGGCTGGGGAAACTGGCTGGGGGCGACGGATGTAACATATTGCTGAGACATGTCGGCGCGAGGGTTGCAAATGCCGGGTTGGGTTGCCAGGTGCGGGATGCGCGGAAAGCTACACCACCGTAGCCCGCAGCCCATGGCGTTCCCAGTAGTTTCCAAGGGGACTTGCCTTGGAGTGCCCTTGAAGGGTCTGATGGTCGGTGAGGTTGGAAATTGCGTCTCGGATCCGCCACTTTCTTTCCTCTCAGCAACACTTGTTCAATTCAGTGCCGCCGCCCCGGCTACGGTCCAGATGATTTTGCTGCGACCAGTCCTCGTGCCCCCGTCCCCCTGGTGGGTTTGTGCGAACCCCTCCCCCGCAAGATTCCAACTAGCCCGTGCGCTCCCCCGCTCCAGGGTCCAGAAGTCTCGCCGCCCTGACCCGATTACGAGTTCTAGATTAGAAATAAAAAATTTGTCAATTTTTTTATATTTTTTGTAGGATATTGCTACGTAGTTTGTCCCCGAAGGGGAAGTGCTACTTTCCCCGAAGGGGACAAACTATAAAAAGAGGAAGAACTCACTCTCCTCGTCCCTTTTAGGGAACAGTTCCGCTTCCCCACTGCTTCGTCTCGTCTTCGTCCCCTTATGGGGAACTGTTGCTTCCCTTTGTCCCCGGAGGGGACACATTCCCTGTAAGGGAATAGTTCCCCTTCCCCTCCGGTTCCCCTGACCACCAATCCTCTGAATTTCGCGGCCGGCCCGCCTGTCGCACGCCTACCCCCGCAGTGGCTTCCTGGCCAGTGTTGGACGCGATGATGGTGCGCTGCGCCGGCTGCCCCAAGACCATAGAGCACGTGCTCCGTACACTGCGGTACGGCATCAAGGGCGCCGGCCGCGCCGCGGCGCAGCTGCTGCCGACGCTGCTTGAGGTGCTGCCGGCGCGATTCACCACCACTCGGCACTCGGCATTCCTGTGAGTGGTGAGGGCGCGGGAGGTGGTGCTGGTCGTGATGTTGCTGGTGCTGGTGCTGGGGTGAAACGGGCGGGCAATCGGGGCGGGGGCCGGGGAGGAGTGTGATCAAGGCGGCGCATTCGTGGCGATGGCACATGGCGGGGGGATCCTTGATTGCGGCTGTGTGTGGCTCTGCGCCCTCACGGCGGGTCTCTGACCGCCTGCGCTGATCGATGGACTATGCGCAAGAACCCGGGTGCGCATTGTTTCTGGACACGGGGTAACTGCGCGAGCCTTGTGCGGCCCGGCACCGCCACCGATCTGGTCAAACCATGCGGCTGGAGCGCACCCTCCATTCTGGGGCCCCTCCCCCGACGTTCCCTGGGTGAGCACCGTATTCGCGTGTATCCCTGTGTTCGCTCGGGCCGCGGGTTTCCTTCAATGTTGGTTGCTTAGCGTGGTTTCGCCTGCATGCTGCGGAACTTCGGCGTCTACGAACCCTTTATGAGGACTTGCTGTTGAACCTCCCGGCCGGCGCGCTCCGACTCCCTCCCTCCCTCCCTCCTCTCGCGCAGCTTCATCGTGTCGGAGCTGGTCAAGTTCTTCGGGGACGACTCATCGCAGGACAGCACCCTGTCGCTCATCCTGGCGGGGCTCGTAACGGAGGCGGGCAGGTGGGGCCCCCGGCCCATGTCCCATCCGTTCTTACCGCACTAGGTCGCCTCGGCGCACCCGGAGCGCATCGTCTCCAGCATCCCTGTTCCCGCCGCCTCTCGGCAACAGCACAGACCTCCACCACCACCACCACCTCCCACGGCGCCCTGCAGCCATTGCTTGCTGGACATCCGGGTCCGGCCAACTCCCCCACCGGATCATCCACGAGCTCAGTTCGTTTTACAGTTCGTTTTACAGGTCTGGCCCACCCATTCTCTGTTGCCCTCGCGCCCACGCGCCCATTCCTCCCCGCAGGCCACTCACCAGCCTGGCGGCCCTCACTGCGGCGCCCGATATGGTGGACGACCTGTTCCTGCTGGGGCTGCGGGCGCTGGGGTACGCGCCCCGCCTGCTGCTGGCGCCGCCGGGACCGCTGGCGGGCGACTGCCGGGCGCTGGTGACGCTGCTGGACGTGGCCATGGTGAGGGGAGGCAGAGGGGGCGGCGGCATGCGAGGGATCGAAGTGGCTGGCGTGGGACAGGGATGAAGGGAGAGGGGATCGCCGCATTGGACGGATATGTTATGGGTGTTCCCCTGCCCCTGGGCCTCAGCCTGGATCCCGATCTGGATTCGAGTCCCAACTCGGATCCAGATCCGGACCTGCGGCCCCCGGAGCTGCGCCCCCCGGGGGGCCCCCTCCCGCCGCGCCGCGGATGCCGCTGTCCAAGCACCCGGGGGGGCCCTCGTGTCAACCGCTACCTGCCGCCGCTGCCGACCCCATACCGCTCCGCCTGGCCGTTGCGGTCCCCATGATGCCGCCTGGCCCTGCATCGCCAGCAGCCGGGCTCTCAATCGATAACCCTCCGATCTATGACCCACCTCGTCTCCTGCAGCCCTCGGCCATTGCGCGTACCCATGCCCCCAAATGCGCGGTCCCCAACAACAACAGTAGCTTGCACGCCCCATGTCTCTCCACCCTCCAGCCTCCTCACAAAGGCCCCCCTTGCCACACCGCTCTCCTTCCTCCATCCTCCTAAACCCGTTCAGATCGGCTGCGTGATGCAGCACCGAGAGGCCAATGGCTCCGTCTTGGGGTTCATCGCCCGCCTCACCTCCCCGGCGACCCTGAGCCGCTGTCCGCCCCAGGCGGCTGACGTGCTCCGGGGGCACCTGCAGCCCCGCGCGCCCATCTTCGTGCGGCTGCTGCTGTCCGGGATCGCGGGCACGCTGCCGCTGGGCCGCGTGTCGGTGGTGGCGACGGCGTTGATCGGGCTGGTCGCGTTTGGTGCGACGGGCGTGGGTCAGTCGGGCGCGCAGGGCGGCGGAGGCGACGTGGCGTCGAGCGTGGGCGTCGGGTGGCTCACGAGCGCGTTGCAGGCGGTGCCTGAGGTGGCGGCCACGTCGAGTGATAAGCAGGTGCGGGGTGGGCGAGCGAAGGGCTTGATTGTCCGTCTGTCTGTCTGTCTGTGGGCCCCGAGCCCGGTAGCTGGCCCCGCAGCGGGCCGGGGTTTAGGCGGGCGATGGCCGGTCGAACGGAGAGAGATGACGGGATGGGATATGACCCCCGAATGGACAGGAGAGGAGGGGGGAGACCAGGACTGCGTCCGATCTCCCTGCCTCCGCACATGCCGACATGCGTGTGCTGCTTTCGCGTCTCTTCGCCCCATCCGCTTTCGCCCTGGGTCGTTGTGCTGTGTGGCCTCGGTCGTTGTGCTGTGCGGCCCCGGTCGTTGCGCTGGCAGCCAGATGACCTCTTTGAGCCTGCCGTTTCGCGCACCTCCCCCCCCCCCAAACGCTCTGTTTCCTCGTACCCCTCGCCCTCCCCCCAAATTCACCTGCTGACCTCCGCGTCACCACAGAACCTGCTGGGGGCGGCCACGGCGGCGCTGCGCGCGGGACCGGTCGCGGGGACACCCAACACCGAGGGCGACATGATGGGCAACGGGGACGGCGGTGGTAAGTGGGGCTGGGCGACCAGGCAGGAGGAGCGGGAGAAGGCGTCCCTTCCCCTTTTGGTTCCTTCCCTGCCCTATTCTCTCTTGGCACCACGCGAGCTGCTTGCGCACGTTCAGCAGCCGGGTATTGAGGACTGCACCAGGGAACCCCCGGGCTGTGGGTTTTGAACAGAAGGGGAGGGATGGCTGGGGGCATATGAGTGGCTGGGGGTGCGGCTGAACATGGGCGGATGGGCGGCCACAGAGATGGCGTCCGTGTGTTTGCGACATGACCAACGACAGGCGCGTGGATGCCTGTTGTGCGAGTCAGTCCAGCAGTTCAGCAGCCCCCTGCACCCCGCCTTGGGATCGCCCACACCTGGGTGGCCCCGCGGGTCATCGTCACGCTGGCTCGCCTGCCTCAACACAGGGCCCCTGAAGACTGCGTCGGTTTCGGAGCCACCGGGCTGACGTTACCACGTTGAGCTGCTTCGCTGCGCCCGTCTACTGTGGGCCTCCCGTGGGTGTGCCTTGTTTTGACCCCACGCCCCCGTGACCATGTGTTGTGACGGCGAGGGGCCCATTCACATTTGCCTTTCCTCATACCCATCCTCATACCCATCTACAACACCCCCGTCGACCGATGCATCCTCCTATATAACCATCATCCACAACTCCACACGCACGCCAGCAGGTGGCTTTGGCTATTACGACAGCGGCTGGGAGGCGGCCTGTCAGGAGTTCGCGGACCTGTGCCGCCGCAACAAGAGGGCGCGCCAGGCGGCGCAGGCAGCCCTGCTGCCACAGGAGCTGGCGGCGGCGGTGGATGTGGGGGAGCGCCGCCGCCAGGGTTGAGCGCGGCAGCGCCCTCTTCTCATCTCTCTGCATACCTGAGATGTTTCCGTACACCTGTCGCACGGGGTCACACGTGGACGGTCGGGCCCCGCGTGGCGCCTCACCGGAAGCGGGCGGTGGCTGATGAGGGGTCCGCCCCGTCGCTGCCGGCGTGCCGTCAACCACGCCTGGGTGCTGATGCAGCCCTGGCGTCATGTGCTGCCGCTTTTACTCTGACGCCGTAGACCCATAGGATTGGACTTGAGGATGCTGCAGCAGCGGCCTGCCAACGAAACGGCTCGAAATGCTGCCACTGGGTGTTCGCAAGGACCGTGTCGAGTGCCGTCATCGGTGCGCGACACCGCATGTAGCTGCCGGGGATCACGGGCCGGTGGAGGCACCCGGTGGAGGCGCTCAGGGTTGTGGACCTGTGGGGCCCGCGGATCCGCAGGGCGACACCCGGGACCCGATGGGCGGATGCCACGGGCGCTGTGCTCTGCTAGAATGCCTAGATGCCGAGGTGGTGAAGAGGAGGGAGGGGTACCCGCCACGAGGGTTGGCGTGGGCGAGCGGGTAGTCGGTAGCGGGAGCCCCGTATTGTGCGTGTAGGAGAGCATGACGAGCGATACGAGGGATACGAGAGGGAAGGTGAGGGAGGGAGCGGGGGTGGGCGGTATCTGCGCCCCCGGCCGCTCGCGCCCCGTCTTCGGCCCGGCTCGGCCCGGCTGCTTGGGATGTGGGTCAGGGGGTTCCCAGGGGCATCAGCACCGTCAGGAGTGGGTGGGTTTAGGGGTGGGTGGGTGACGTGGGGTTCCGCGCCGATGTCCGACCGCTGTGTAGGGTTGAGAGCATTCGCATGACGCATGACGCGTCCGTAACCTGCCTGGCGCCCGCTCCTGCCTGGTACAGCCAGAGGATGGGCGAAGCGGCATCCTACTTGGGGTCGGGGGCGGCCGACGTTCGGACCAACAGGAACGGACCGAGTGTCTCCCCGCCTCGCCGCCGCGTAGGAAACTACTTGCCGTAGCCGTGTCGTGTCCAGCCTCTCGTCAGTCGTCGGTGTGGCTCCCATGGTGTCAAGATGGGCGCGACAATGGCGCTGGCGAGGGGGCAGTTTGCATAGCCACGACTGCCTGCCGTTGACGGGGCCTCGAGTCGGGGGGGGGTTGGCCGAGGTGGAGGTAGGCGCAAGGCGTGACTACGCGCGGAACAGTGCTCTGCCGTGACGGGGTGGAGAGATGCAAGGTGCGGTTCTGGGTAGATGTTGAGGGGTCACTGGTACAGCGCACCCAGCCGCCTCTTGACATGAAGGGAGGGCCCTCGCGGTCAGGTGGGATCGGGGCGTCGCGGGGCAGGCTGAGGGGAGGGGGGGGGTCAAGGAGGCGGGCCGGGCGGAGAACGCCCAAGAGGCGGTCGGGATGAAGTCAGCCGGCTGATCATGGGGAGACGAGGGCTGGTCTGCACCTTGGCTCCTGCAGGACCATGGAAAGTGTGGTGGCCACACCAGAGAAGAATTGAGAGCTGGCCAGTCGCTTCGGACCATCCCGGCTGCGCTGCCGCTGTGTGAGGCTGGATTTTACGCGCGTCCACATGTGGGCCCGTTTTAAAGATCTGAACGGAGCTTGCAACGCGGCCCGGAGCCCAAGGTACGGCCCCGTACAACACCGTACATGTCACATGAATCGTTGCGGCGCACTGTGCAGGGATCCGACCCCCAGCAAGGCGGCGCCCCTTGCGGGGTTACGGTGCACCCGGACTGAACACATGGCGTGGCGCAGGACTTCTTGTGTGGCTCGCACCGTGGGAGGCGCTGCGCTGCCCTACCATATTGACCGCATAGAGCTCGACACACGCGTCGCCGCGGTGGACCTCGCCCGCACACCCCTTCCTCACCACATGCGACCAAACACAAAGAAAACTACAGCCGTGGCACGACGGCGACGTTTACGGCCTCCGTCAGATCCCCCTACGCAAGGGTCAGGGTGGAACCTACCAGCCGAACAAATATTTCCACCCGCTGTCCGAGCCGCGCACCTGCACCCACACCCGCACCGCCGGTCATGCCTCATGCGTCCCTCTGTACCAGCGCCCCTCTCCGTGCCACGTCCGGGTGGACGCAGGGCACTCGTCGAGCCGCACGCCGCCGCGTGCGCACCTTGTCCCCATCTGCTTCGAAGCGACCGCGGGATGTCGCTCTCAACACCGCCAGCCACGCAGTGAATACTGCAGGCAAGCCAGTACTGCCAAGCCGACGTCACCGGAGGTTTGCCGCGGGTGTGATGGGAGGCAGTCTCCCTCTCGCCGGCATCCATTTCCCCACGGCACAAAGCACACTGTGCACGCCTCCGGCCTCCAGATGTGCCGCTGCCTACTTGGACATGCATGAACGAGAGGCTGCTCGCCTTTTGAGGCGCCTCAGCGACCCCCACCACCCACCCAGGAACATTCATAAAACTGGACCCGACGTCGCATGTGAGACTTGGTCTAGATGGCTCTGCTCCGAGTCCGTTTCTCCGTGATCGGGGTTCAGGCTGACGCTGGGGCTTCGCGGCCCGCACAGGGCGGCATCGCCCCGTCTCCGCCGCCCCTTCCCACTCACTCTCCCACTCGCTTGCCGCTCGCTCAGCTGCAAGGCGCTGATGCGCTGATGCCCAAACCGCAACGCCGTTCACATCCCGCTCCTCGTCCCAGTGCATACGCACTCATACTCAACTACATAAATGCCCATCCCGCTCATCACGCCACGAGGCCGTCGCAGTTGGTGAAAACGTTGTCCACGTCATCCAGCTCCAACAGCTTCTCCACCAGGGCCTCACACCGGCTGAACGACTCGTCGTCGACCTGCCGAGGGGGTGGGGCAGCGACGGAGGGGGAGCACGTCGGAAGACCGACAAGTAGGTGGGATACCTACAGATACGGACCAGAGCAGGTAGCCGGGTAGGGCATTAGGGCAGGGTGCCGCGTCCCAGGACCAGGCTCGGGTCCAATCCGGTCCGATCCCCTTCCGATGCAAAATAAGGCCCCCCCCCTCTCAAGTCCGCACCCCTCACGCTGCGCCGCGTCCCTGGAGCATGGCTCTTTGGCCCGTTCCACAATGCGCCGTGCCCGACTCCCTGATGGCGTGAACCCCCCCTCCTCCCGTCCACGGGCCCCAGTCGAGCCGACGCATCAGTACTTCGCATTGCTCGGGAAAGGATGACGGCCCACCCCACCCGTCCCATCGTTTCCAAGCGCACTTGCCCCTGGCCCGTCCCCACCTCCACGGGCGCGCTGGCCTTGAAGACCAGGTCGCTGTCCTCCTCGTTGACCGCGAAGCCCAGCTGCCGGAGGGTGCCCTTGGCAGCCGCGAACGACTCCACCGGCACGAACACCTGCCGGGGACCCGGCCATGGGAGGGCCACGTCTGAGTGGGCTTGTGCACATTGACGCTGGGCTCCACGACACGTAAAACACGTATTCTACCCCGCCGCGCTAGAGACGTGACGTGACGTGAAACCTGACGTGGGAGAAACGGTTGCTAACCTGGCACGTGACTGGACACCAGTTCACCGGCAGGCGGCGTAGGCCGGCCCCCCTGGCGCCCCCAGTTCAGGAACACCGGTGCCTGCTGCGCTTAGCTGCAGCTCCGCGGGCACACACCGGCAGGCCGGTAGCCACCCCTCCGGTAGCCAGCCCGCCAGCCCTGCGCTTCAAAGCGCTTCCTCCCTCTCCGTACATTCCAAGTGTACTTCGTTCCGGGTTGGGACCAGCCCTCCAGATTTCCCACATCTGCTCCCGCTGCGGTCCCTGCACGGCGCTTTCCCGCCGGGGGGCCTCCATTTCCTCCCAAGCGCCGCAGGTCCCGGCTCCCGGTGCCCGCCCCGGTTCCCCCAAAGGACTCCCTCCCAAATACTTTGGCTGAGTCGGATAAGGTACCTCGCTTCCTCTGCTCTCACCTTGTAGCTGGTCGAGGGCTGCCCGTCCTCCTCCGCCGGCACGGGCTCCACGTCATCTGCCCCCGCCTCCATGGCCGCCTCAAACACCGCGTCCTCGTTGGTGTTGTCCACCACAATCATGCCGCACCTGTTGAAGTTGAACAAAACGGAGCCGGGCTCGGCGACCTGCGGAGGGTTCCGGTGTAGGGAAACGGGCAACGGGAAGGGAGGGTGGGTGGGTGGGGGCTGGAAGAGAGCCGTCACGGTCTGCAGGAGCAACTGGAAGGATCGGAGGATCCAGCGAGGGACGGCAGGGAACGTTCGGTGGGGCCTGAGGGTCATGGGCCATGGGACTGCGACCCCATTGACAGAACAAGGACAGGCCGTTTAGTGGTAGCCACTGTAGGGGGAAGCTGCTGGCGTTTCTCCCACCTTGGCGCCCGCCTTCGTGACTGTCGGCTTGACCTCGCTGGCGGTGCGGTTCAGGTTGTCTGTGAGGCAGAAGATGACCAAGCCGGTGCCGCCGGGGCCGTACGCCTCGTACGTCACTTCCTGTGCAGCACGATATGGCACACGCACACGGGCGCGAGGTGCAAGCCCCCATGCCCATATCCCTGTGCTCAGTACACGGGTTCACACACCCCCTTGCTGGGTACTCAGGTTCAACATGGGCAAGGCGCTGAGGAGTCGCTCCTCAGCGCCTTGCCGAGGAGCGACTCCTGGTCCCCCGGATGAAAGTCCCTACCTCGCGGCTCCCCTGGAATATTGGAGGCCTGCAACCGCTGAACGTCCTATGACGGCACGTAACCGTGGCCAACCGCATTTGGGTCAGGCCAAGTTTGGCAGAGGAAAACCAGTTCTACACAAGGGACAAGGTTCCGGTGCTACCTATGTGCTGTGGAGATCCATTCTAGTAAGGCACCTGGTAGTCGCCCTGCTTGGAGTCCGTCGCGCGCTTCAAGTTGCGCTCCACAACGTCCTTCGGCACGCCTAAATCCTTGGCTTGACGCAGCAGCGTATCAAGCGCGGCGTTTGTCGTGGGGTCCGCACCGCCTGCCTTGGCCCTGCGGTCAAGGCCCTCTGTCAACCAACCCGTCGGCGACCATCGACGACCATCAACTAGGCAGCCATCATAGCAGTTAGCGCATCACCTACAATTGAATAATTTTCTTGCCCATGCGACCATAGATCTTGGCTTTCTTGGCGTCCGACTTGCCCTGGCGGCAGATGATCGCAGTTTTGTGGAATCGGTAACGCAAATAAACTGAAGAATACATCGCACCTTTCGTAGCGCAATTTTTGCGGAGCGTCGACCCATTTCCACTGGCGGAACAAGCACTCGGCTGCGTGGCTTCAGCGATGGACAAGTCCCAGGAAACGCAAGCAATTGATGCAGATGCTTGCGACTGAACACGCAGTTATGCTGTCGCCCAGCAGCAAGTGCCGGAGACGAGCTGGCGGATAACAGGCGCTGCATTTTAATTTGAGAAGTTGGACGTTTTACAGACGAAAAAAGATTACCAAGAACAAAAGTCTACCGGAATTACTTATCTGTTTATGGTCGTGGGAAAAGGTTCACATGCGATAGAAAAGCGGTTGGCCGTTGCTGGATTGTGGACGATTCAGCATGTTGCAGAAGCCTTGACTCGTGGAATAAATGCCTTACAGTTTCCAAAAGTACGAGAACCGCTTCACGTAGGTTCAAGTGATCATCCAGTAAACAAAAAAATCAAAAGAGTCCGGACCCTTCGGACTTGCGGGCACGAAGGCCCTTCAGGACCGGTCCGGTGAAAGTACTTATGCCTCCGCCATATTCCCCTCCGCCCCACGCATGACACCCATAACGATCGTGCGCAATGGCACCCCAAGCACCGCGGCCGCCAAGCAACGCGAATCAAACACGCACCAAGCATTGAAGTGTGCACGTCGGGCAACACGACGGGCTGCATTTCGAAGCTTGCGCACGACTCAACAAATCAACCCCGTTGCCGAATTCCAATAGTACGATGAATGCATGTGGTCAGCCTCACGGCAGTAACACCCGGCGCCCCCGCACCTAAGCGGGTGCGCGGCCGCCGTCCAATGGAAAAAAGACCCACATCGTAGGCAAATATGTGCAGTTAGATCTCAATAGTGCTCATTAGTGTGCCTCACTACAGCCCCGGTATGATACCCGATTAAGCTCCCACCCAACTTCGTTGCGCGCGCGGTGACGCACGACCTTCTGCCCGCCTACCCTCTGCAACCTGAACATTGTAATGCCCCCGTACAATGTACGGAGGAGTCTGGATCCCGCACTATGTGCCCGGCTTACTGCAACGCCCTTGGACCCGGATCCAGCCCCGGTGACGCGCGCTCGCCCTCATCAATATCCGCTACCCTGTCCAACGTAACCACGACAAGCAGAGACGGGACATATGGGGCGCGGCGCACAGCCAGCCTAACCGCAGCCCAACGCCCCGGCTGCCCCTTCGCTACGTGTCGTACTGCAAAGCCGCATCTGTCCCCGAACCTTTCGCCATCCAACCGGTGAACCCAGTACCATTCCTCCCGGCTCTTTCAACAGTCCTGAATATAGATTAATGGTTGTAAATCTGTAGCGCCGCAATATGACAGTACACGGCGGCACATGCCATATGGCCCGCAGCAGCACGACACGTCATCCAGCTGCTGGCCCCCGCATCCAGCTGCCCCCACACCGGCGAGGTTCCGGTGCAGCACGCTGCCGCGAAACGCTGCTGCTCAGAGCGCCCCACCAAGCGTCTCCTTTCAGGAGCTCCCACGCAAGCCCACGCGGGTGTGCGATCGTCCGTTCGTAACTCAAAGAAGTGGCCCCTTGGCGGCATGGCCCCACGCTGCCCGTGTTGGTCCGGTGGGGAGGGTCCGACCCAACGGAGCGGTGCTAGCTGCTAGGTGATGAAGGAGGCGGCGGCGGCGGCCGCGGCATTCGCCCCTCCGCCAGCGCCTTGAGCAACGCCGTCTCCTCTTTGCCACAAATCTCCGGTTTCGAGCAGCGGCAGCGGCTTCGGAGCATCTGGCTGGCGGGCAGGAAGGCGCAGGCGCGGTTGCCTACCCCCTGCGGAAATACAACCGCAGGAAGGCCCACCCAGTGTTGGAGTACGGAGGCTGCATGAGGAGCGCAGCACAGCCGGGAAGGCTGGCACTCAGGGAACAAGGCAGCCTGAAAGGCCGTGTGGGTCCCCCCCACATATATATTCGCTCTGGCAGCAGCGCAGTATAAATATGTCTACCAATTTCCTATACCCCCCCCCCCCACACACACACACACATAGAACGCGCACGCGCTCATGTCTGGGGGGCCGGTGACCACCCCTGGTCCTGTCCACCCCTGGCCCTGTCCACCCCTGGCCCTGTCCACCCCTGGCCCTGTCCACCCCTGGCCCTGTCCACCCCTGGCCCTGTCCACCCCTGGCCCTGTCCACCCCTGGCCCTGTCCACCCCTGGCCCTGTCCACCCCTGGTCCTGTCCACCCCTGGCCCTGTCCACCCCTGGCCCTGTCCACCCCTGGCCCTGTCCACCCCTGGCCCTGTCCACCCCTGGCCCTGTCCACCCCTGGCCCTGTCCACCCCTGGCCCTGTCCACCCCTGGCCCTGTCCACCCCTGGTCCTGTCTACCCCTGGCCCTGTCCACCCCTGGTCCTGTCCACCCCTGGCCCTGTCCACCCCTGGCCCTGTCCACCCCTGGCCCTGTCCACCCCTCGCCCTGTCCACCCCTCGCCCTGTCCACCACACCAGACTCGAAGACCCGCTGCCGGCATCTTTAACCGTGTGGCTGTGGCTACCCCGGGGCCGAACTATCGTAGCCGACAACAGCACCAGCACCGACGGCCGCACCAGCACCCACTTGGCGCTCGCTCCCTGTCTGATGGTCCGATTCCTCCCCTGCCTCCCCCTCCCCTGCCTCCCCCTCCCCCCTTGCCTGGTCGGGGAAGCGCATGGACCACCAGGTGGTCAGCTCGTCCTGCTCGGGAGCGAACAGACCCACGGGTCCGTTGATTTTGAACGAAGACGGGTCGCGAGCCGCCCACAGATTCGTGTTGAAGGTGAGCGTCACTCGGAGGCCCTATGGGGACACAGATGGACACACACCGTACGGAAGCA
Source organism: Eudorina sp. 2006-703-Eu-15 (assembly GCA_003117195.1). NCBI lineage: Eukaryota > Viridiplantae > Chlorophyta > Chlorophyceae > Chlamydomonadales > Volvocaceae > Eudorina > Eudorina sp. 2006-703-Eu-15. The sequence continues at coordinate 1,909,487 of BDSI01000002.1, read as the reverse complement.
GCATTTCTCAAAACAGCAGCAGTGCAAAACCAGCAGCATGTGATTATCATGCTTGAGGCCGTGACTCCACAGCGGTACCGGAAGCGCACAACTGCTCACAGCAGCGAACTTTGCAGCACATGAATGAAAGCCAACGTTGCACATGATGAGCTAACGTTGCATACGGTATAATAAGCTAACGGTCAACGTACGCCAGGGCGCGTATGTCAGGATTAATGGTAACACCGACGCTGTGGGTGTCCCAACTGCTGCATGCCACAAGGCTCCGCGCAGAGTATCGAGCGACTACAAGGTCACTAGGGGACGGGTCCCTCAGTTGACGCACCCCTTGCGCACGCACCAACGCGCCGCTGCAGGTCGCAAATAACCACCATGCTTGCACCGCATGTACGACACGGGTACGGCGCCACGTCGCCAGTAAATACGGTAATCCGGTCAGGGTCCGACCCGCCTACCTTGGGGTGTGAATCCTCCGGGGCTCGCATGCACCTGCCGCATGACGGAGTCAGTCAGCGTTGACGTTGACGGGGAGGGGAGGGGATCAGTCGGGAGCTCGGCACCGCCGGTGCGCAGTGACGGCGGGACAACAATGCGCTGGACCTTGGGGTTAAATTGAAAAACAAATTAAACCCCAAAAACAGGCCCAGGCCCAGGACCCTGAGGGTGGGGCGCACACGCAGGTCTGTTGCTGTACTCAGGACGGCGCAGCGAGGCACGCCCCTCCACCGCGGCGAGGCACGCCCCTCCCCGGTTTCGAGGGGTGTGGGGTGCCTCTCCACTGACCGCCGTACAAGTGTACGAGCAGCACAGCGCAGGGCCAATAAGTCGTGCCACGACAACATTCCCCCCGACACATGCAAGCCCTCCGACCTCGGCCCCCGCTGCTTCTCTGTTGGTACGAACAATGCAGGTGAACTGCTCAGTGCCGTGGGCCTTTGGGTAATTCGGGCGAGGATCTTTTACCATGCACACAGACACAGACACAACCACACCACCTCGACGCGCCACCGCAGCCCCTCACCCGGCGGACCAGGACGCGGCGTTGGCCTGAGTCACCTCCTCTGGCCAGGGACACGCGGCCCCGGGCTTGGAGAAGTTCCGAAACCAATCTACATCTACAAGATCGTACAGTACGGCCTTTTCCGTGACCTGCGGGAGATCTGGAATCGGCTCTTGCAGCTGCGGGCCGTAGCCTGCATCGCAGCACACGGGCAGCAGATCCAGAGGGAGGGAGGGAGGGAGGGAGGGAGGGAGGGAGGGAGGGAGGGAGGAGGTGCCGATGGAGCGAAAGCACGCATTCATGGCAGTGGGGAACCCGCGGTCGAAAGAACACGGAAGAAACCGACGCCGATGACCGTGCAAGAAAGCAATCGTGTGTGACGCGCGCGGCGGGGAGACAGTGTCGCGGTGTTGGCAGCAATCCATCCAAGGCGAGGACAAGAGAGTTGTAGAGGCGTTGCATGGCTCCGCAAGGTGCATCCGCAAGTCATACAGAAACCGTTCGCCGTGAGTACCGCAATGCAATCCAACCCGGCCCGTCGAGGGAGAATTCAAGAACGGACCACAATGCAGGTTTCATGCAGACAGAGAGGGGAGTGTCTTCCGGTGGAGGGGCCGTTGTGGAACGCCGCGTCAGCGAGGCAGTAGCCAGTGGACGGCGCAGCAGGGTGCGGTACGGCACATGGGTACGGCACACGAGCTTGCAGTGAGTGACACGGGGATTGGTGCTGAACCCGCGACCGCGCCCACCTCCCCACCCACCGCTCTTCGCAAAGTTGTCCGGCAACTGTACGACAGTGAAACCCTGTTTGATGATGTCCAGCAGCATCTTGGGAGGGTCCTCAGACTGGATCGGAGACTGCGCGGTATGGCAACAGTTGACCGTTGACATGTTGGGAAGTTGACAGACAAACCAGGGGCAAGGGTTGCAGGATTCCGGCGGCGCGCAGGGATCGACACGCTGCCGCGCAGGGGCTCTCCCTGCGTTGGTCCGCAGCCAGCATATGGTACACAGCCGCTGCTAAATGTCGTTTCCCCTCACTCCCCACCAGCTGGCTGCGTTCCCATGAACCGCCTCCGCACACACCGTGCCACCCGCCCTCGCCCTCGCCCGCGCGGACCCTCCCCCCCGCAGCCGTGCGTTCCCCGCCCACCTTGGCAGCCAAGTCGGGCGTGAATCGCTCCAAGGTCTCCGGCATGCCTGTGGCGATTCAAGCCGACGGGGCAGGGCGGTCGATGAGGACAGGGCGGTCAACGGGTCTATGGATGGAACCGGACTCCCGGGCTCCCACAAACGGACTCCGACGGAACCCACCCTTGACCAGGGCCCACGGGCCCCCCAGGACCCAGGGCTCCCCTTGTGACGGGCCCGGAGGGCCGCGTCCCGCTGTCGGCACAGCGGCGTCGCTGGCGGTGATTCGGTGGCAGGAGCGGCTGTGTGGTGCCGTACTCTCGCTTTCTCCCTCCCTGCCTCTGCCCCTCTCACTCACTCACCCGGCGAGTACTCGAGGACGATGTGCTCCACTCGCCGCTCTGACAAGAGCTTCTGAGCGGACTTGAACACCACCGGCTCGTAGCCCTCGACATCGACCTGGGAAACCAAGCACAGGCGCGTGCAGCTCCGTGAGAGTTTCATTAAGTGACTGTACGGCGCCGTACTGCAGTACGAGGGCGCGTGGTAACAAGCGGTACAGGCTGGGGCTGCGCGACCTGGGCTTTTACACAAGGGTCGCGCGGGCGGGTGCCGGGCATGGCATACCCGCGGGGCGCGTAGCCCCGTGTGCCCCGCGGCCGTCTGTGGCTAAACGAGAGAGAGCCCCAACACCCTCGCCGCCTGAGCGTGCGTGATCCGTGGCAGCCGCTGCCCACGCTTAACATGCTCCCGGCGGGGGCGGCCGCCCGTCACTTCGGCGAAAGCGCGCATGGGCGCGTTCTGCCTGCTTGCGTCGGAAAGATACGGCGCTGATAAGACGCGGTATAAGACCCAACCACAACCCGACCATGTGGGAATATAGATGCGGGGCTGTCTGTCCGGCTTGTTTGGCTGCTTGTCCGGGTTTGGTTGGCGCGGGTGCTGCAGTGAAACGAACAAGCAGAGGCCCGGAACGAAACCCACCCACCCACCCACCCCACACAGCACACTGATGCGGTGCGCGGGCGCGGCAAACCAGCCCCGGGCCCCCAAATGAAGTGCGAGGCGCCCAGCGGGGTGCGTTGCCAGGTGGTGCGTGGCAGGCACCCCGACGGATACCTCCCCCACCAGCCTCCCGCGTCCACCACCAGACCTAAAGCCGTCCCCCTCTGACCCCCGCATCATGCGCCCCGAAGGGTACGTGGGCGCATGCTCCAGGGATCACACCAGAGGAGCGCTCCAGGACTGGTGGTGGGCGTGGGACGCATTAACAACAAGCGACGGCGCATCTCGGCCGCCCGCCTCCCCCGGACTGTTCAGCCCACGGGGCCCCACGGGCGTGCCCGCCACGGTGGCCAGACCACGGAGCCCGACGGACAGAACTGCCCCGCCCCGCCCCCGCCCCGGGCTGTGCTCCGCCGCCCCACCCCGCGGTGCGGCTGGTCCCCACAAGGCCCTCAAGGCCCCCTGGGGCCCCACCTTGAGCAGCAGGGCGGACTGTGTCCCCACCACCTCGTCCAGCAGTGAGGTGCCCACCGTGATGAGCTCCAGGTCCTGCGAAGAGGAGTGTCAACATGTCATGGGGGTGCAGGAAATTGGTAGACATGATTATACTGCGCTGCTGCTGCTGCTGTCAACATGGGGGGGGGGGAGGCTCGGCATCACGACAACAACAACAACAACAACAGCCCACATCTGGATCGCGACACGGAGCGCTGCAGAGTCTGACAGTAGCTCTGCAGGAGCTTACAGGATTCCAACCGCGCAGGTCAACGGGGCAGGCAGGGTTGTTCAGGGGGCCTTCCGGGACTTTGACAGCACCCGGCTCCAAACCCGCCCTACCTGCTCGATAGTGTTCGCCATGCCGGCCACGCTGGCCGTTCCCCAGACACCCCTGCGCGCAGCCAGCGATGGCGAGAAAGGCCCCGGGGCGAAAACCGGCGATTACGGGTGCCAAGGAGGATTACAGGAAATTTTAAAACTGCGTGCGCTGACTGCCAGAGCAAGCGTCGCAAGCAGGAGTGCAAACACGTCCGCACACGAAACACGCGACAGCGCGATCGTCACAGGGTTACGCGCGGAGGACTGGCCCCTGAGTACGGATGCGGCCCCCTGAGTACGGAAAGTGGACCAGGTCTTTCTTGTCTCTGGCAGCACACCGGGCTGGCGGTCGCGCGGCTCCCTTGTCTTGCCAGTATTGCTTTCTTTTCGCTGCCGGAAATTATGGCTAGTGGGTTTGGTTTCTGGTTTGGGTCGGGCGGACTGCCTCGCCAGCTACGCACACGTCCTCAGCTGCCCAAGCACCCGCGCAACACACCCTTCACGCTCAGTGGCGCCGCGCAAGGGGGTTCTGTTCCCCTGGTGGACCCCTCCCCTCCCCTCATGTCAATCAAGACAGGCAACCCGCGCAAAGTCACCGGATGGGGCCCCCTGCCCTCTCCTCTGCGCGCACCTCCGAGGGACGGCCATGGTGATGTTGTGCGCCGGCAGCACCGACACGATCTTATCCACCACCCGCACCTTGGGCGCCACCGCAGGCGCCCCGGGCGCCGGCGGACTGAAGTTCCCCGCCCCCTCCGCCCGTATTCCGTTGGCCGCCATGTTCCTGTGCATACCAGGGGGCGTTCGAGGGGGTGGGAACGAGAGGGTGGCAACAAGAGGGGACCGGGGATCTCGACCCGAGAGGGACGACGAGGCGAAGCACGGGTGACAACTCGAGTGCTGGGTGCCGCCCCGCGACAGACAGCGCGCGCTGCACCGAAAGGAAAAGCCGTGCAAACCCCAAGCGGGACCCCTGCGTGAATTGCGTGACCTTTGAATCCAAAACTGGATCCCTGAATCCTGCAGTACGGTAATGCCGATGCTCCGCGGGGTCCGCTGTATCATCCTTAACATAACCAAAAGCGGGTCCGGAGATTCGCTCGATGAAAGGGAGCGGGGAGCCGGTTCGTCCAGTCCGGTGGGGGCCGGGCTCACCAGTGCAGGAAGGCCAGGAAGCGGGGCACCGGCTCCACCGCCACCACCCTGAGCAGCAGGGGCGGAGGGTGCAGGGGCGGAAGGGTGCAGGGGGCTGAATTGAAGAAATGAATAAACCCGAAAGAACGAGCCCGGGTGCAGGGGGCTGAACGGATCATCCGTGTGGCGTCCGGCTCCCCGCGACCCCGACACCCACTGCACCCTGTTCGGGTCAGGCGGGTTCCTCGCGGGACACATCACCGTGCCCACCCACCAGGCGGGTCCGCCCCGAGACGGGACCTGCTCGACCCTCCTCGCCCCGCCTTTACCGCGCTTCCGTCTGCTCCCTTTGTTCATTCGCGTAGCTCGCTTCACGTGCTGCCCATGCGCTCCGTTTTCTCCTACCCAAGGCGAGGAGCGTTTAGGAATCCCCGGGCGGCTGCCGGCTCGACATACCTGCAGCCCAGCATGGCCGCGTACACCGAGAAGTACCCAAAGTTGGCCCCCACGTCCACCACCAGCGGGGCCTGCGCCTCGGGCGGCGGCGTCGGCTGCGACTGGGTCCCGAACCGCGGTCGCGGCTTGAACGGCCCGCAGCGCTCCATCAGGATTTCACGGAACACCTGGTTCACAGATATGACACACGACGGGGCGGGTTGGGACCACAAACCCCGTCAGCGGCATCATGTGGGGGCTAGCAGCGAGAGCGCGATCGGTGCGGACAGGCGAGGAGGCAGACAGAGGGGCCACGGGTCGCGGCGCCCCTTCTCCACCGGACCTTTGCTCTGGCAATAGCGCAATTTTGAGCGTATCGACCATTTTCGTCAAGCCGCCGGGCCCGCCCGCACGCTTGCCTGGACTATCCCCAGCTCCATGCAGCCCGCCCGCTCTATCTGCTCCGACACGTCCAGGTCCATCTGTGAGCGGGGACCGAAATTGCAGGGGAAGGGGAAAGAAAGGGGAGCAGGAGGGGAACGGAAAGGAGTTGGTGAGTGAGGAGGAGATGCGATAGGGGACGGAGGAGGGCAGAGGCCGGGTGCAGGTGGGAGCAGTGCGAGGGCGCTGATGCGCCGTGAATCCTCAGGGTTACGGTCAGGGTCAAGGGTCAGGTCGCCGCGAGACAGCCCAGGGGCGGGGGGTGGGGCACGATCGCTGTCCCGATGGACACTACGCGGCGTGTGATGGGCTGCAACCGGCTGCCACATGCGGGGCCGCCAGACAAGGCCGGGCTGCCCCGTCCGTCCGGTTTTCCGCCCCTTCCGACGGCGCTGACGCAATCCGGGGTCGCATATGCGGGATCAAAATCATAACTCTCAAGAGGAGTGGTGGCGGCAGAGCCCGCGCTGATGAAGGTCAGGTGCTTCTCATGCGGAACGGAAATTCCAGCAACGTTGCTCTGAAACCACCAACGGCTTGGTCGCAATTCAAGGTACGCTATGTGGCACCCTCACCCCGCGGCCTCAGCCGCGCCCGCGCCCGCGCGCTTCAAGTTCGCCGTGCGTCTGCACCCCAGTGTTGAGGGCAAGCCGACCCTTGGACCCACGTGAGCATTCTGAGTATTTCTGAGTGTGCCCGGGTTCGTTTCTGGTTTTTTTAGCAATTGAACCCACCTTCGGGTCCGTGTAGGCGAACACGAAGCGCGGCTCAAACATCACCCGGCGAGCAAAAACCTTCACGCCCTGGCGCCGCAAGAAGTCTATAGGGCCCTTGAAGCCCGCGTTGATGCTGTGGGGCCGAGACGCAGACGGGGTGGCAGGCGAGGTGGGCATGCTGGGTCAGGGTGCGGTCGGTGTGCGAGGTGCAATACGCACACGAGCGCACGCCACGAGGAAACAGCCCGTGGGCTCGTTACGGTCCCAATCCGAAAGCTGCCGATGGAGAAACGCACGTTGTAAGCAAGATCACGAGAACAACGACATCGCAACGACATCGGACATCAACGACATCGGACATGCGTGCCGGTGCGGTGCAAGACCGCGCGTGCCGTGAGCCGGCTGGCCGTCCCCCGGACGCATAAGGCCCCCATGCAACCCCAAACGGCGGGTATGTTCCTGCCGATGGTGGATCTTGGTTTTTTTTCGTATGCTCGCGGCCGACCCAACAACCGCTCGGCGAAGGGCCTGACGTCACATCACTCCAGGGATCTCACCCGAACGTTGGGACGACTCCTCTGTATGGCCCACAGTCCGTACAGTCCGTACCAAAGTCGCACGCCACCTGGATCCCATTGTTGAGCGCCAGCTTGGCGATGTTGGACCCGTCCTCGCAGACGCCATTCCGCGCCTGCACACACATCCAGCGCGCGATGGGACTCGGCCTCGGATAACCCAAGCGTGGCCCCGGTGTGCCTCGCCGCAAACTCCACACCCCTCCACACGCACACAAACACAGGCTTAGACGCAGTGTGGTGAAAGCGAGGGAGTGCGCAATGCCGCACGGACCACAAATGGAGCTCCGCAAGCTCGACCATGAGCCAAGTTTGTACATCGCCTACCAAGTCGCAATCCCTCCACCCCTCTCGCGGGGCGGAAGGTGGCGGCAACCTGTCAACTCGCGGCGGCGCAAAGCCCCAAAGTGAGGCACCGGCCTTCTGCCCACAGCTGCCGCACCAGAAGGGTCCGTCGCGGTGCGCTGCCAGCTGCTCCTGCTACGCTGTTGGCTGCCTGAAACGCTGGCAACCTTTCCGAGTGCTGGAGGGGCGCATGGCGCCGAGAGGTTGCCAGACTGCCAGAGGACCCGTCCGCCTGGCAGTGGCTTGATGACACTGGCGCCGCCGGTTGCACAGGTCCCGGTTGGGCGCCGCGGCCGACATCCACAGGTCCCGAGATTCGGGACTAAAGCATCTCAGGAACCCAGAATCACATCCTCCACACATAATGATGTCCTACCCAATCGCACCGGGCGGGCGGGCGGCGCACAACCACCCCCGTGACGTCCTCCCCTCAACCAGAGCCGGGTCTACTTCCCCCTTCCTCTATGTTCGGTCCCTCGGATGTTTGCGGGACCAGAGCCGAGGGCTGCTTACTCATCCACGTGATCCCTAACTTTACGTGACCCCTACCAGACGGAGAGACGGACAGAGACACCCTCCACACCGGGCCGGGTGTGGCCGGGCAGTTTCTTTTACCCTTGACATCGCAATCCCCATCTGCCCCAGCCGCGCCGCTCCGCGTGCCCACTCTGCGCAGCAACGCACTACGCCATGCGCCGCCCCGTCATGTGCACACGCACAGCCACTGCTGAATCCTTCAGCATCGCCACCCTTGCGGACATCGCCACCCTTGCGGACAGCAGCCCTCAAGCGTTCCGAAGCCCAGCTGCGGTCTCCTTACCAGATGGCACGTGTCCGAGCACACGGCGGGCGCGGCGGGTCGGCTGGAGGACCTGACCACCACCGAAATGCCCTGCCGATTGCCCCGCAGCGTGGCCGCATCCGCCGTGTGTTCTCCTCCCGCGTCCACCAGATCAGCTGCGGCGCCCCGGATGCCCCAGAGCCGCCCGTTCCTCCTCCTGCGGCTGCTTTTTCGCCTGCTGCCATCGCTGCTGGCACCGCTAGCCCACAAGCTCCATCTCTGCAGCAACCGCATCATTGAGAGCGGCGGACGGCTGTCGCCTTGGCTGCTAGGCCCGCTGGTCCCTGGGCGCTGCGATAGTAGGCTGTGTGCGAGGAGCGCCGGCTGATGGCGGGCCCCAGCGGTGGGTGGAGGGTCGGAGGCATGGCCAGGTGTTACCGCGTCGGGCGAGCTCCCGGCGCTTTCATGGGGACCGCGAAGGTCCGGCGGGCCACAAGCTGCCAGCAGGAGCACTGTCGTCGGGGCCAGTGCCAGGGCCACACGGTATAAACATGGGGGGAAACCATCGAATAAGAGCTGAGGTCCACGCTCGTCCCAACCTCCATCAGCGCAATCTTTCCGGGAACCTCCCGTGGGACATCTGCTCAAGATGCTTAAAAGCTGTCATCGAACTGCTTTCGAATGCAATCCTATAATGACCGTGATAGCTATGTGTTAAGATTGGCCTGTTGCGCCGTCCGACCCACAAGCTGCAAGTCGGCGACGTGCGCAAGCAAAACTTTCGTCCGTGTTGCGTATTCCGAAACGTCGGCACGAATGCGGCAAGTCAGTGTGACGGCCACAGATGTTCACGGCGCACAAGTCCCCCCTGTGGGTTGCCTACCTAGTAGCAGCGACTCCGAATTCAGCATGTCACACTGGCAGGATTAGAGGTAAGATTGCGGCGTTTCACTGCATACGCTACAATTCCAGCTCGTGCACATAAAGCTCAAGCACATTTAGCTGCCTGCCACAGAGTTGTAGCGGATGTTGACTTCTGTCCTGAGTTTGATCAACAAGTCACACCAAAGTCATCTGCGTGGAAAACACGCAACCCTATGCATCGACTCCACATCAGACCAGGTATGGCATGGTGCGACCAGGAACATAATAAACTGTTATGAATCAGGTGATTGGTATTACAGGTACTACCGGCGCTAACCTGTGGGTTGGTAGTACTCGAGCGAGCATGAAGACGTACTTGGACGTACTTGGACGACGGGTCAGAGATTTGCATCCTCAACACCGAAATTTTTAAAAATGGCAAATGGAGTTTGCGTTTCGCCTAAACCGTGTTGAAAATGCGGGCCGCATCCATGGCACCAAAAGGCTGGAGCGCTCTCTTCTTCAAGATGATCTTTCAGAAGTACTGATGCAGACGAGGCGGGAGCGCTCCCTTGTTCAAGAGGTTCCATTATTACAAAACGCAGTTCAAACTTGCTGCATTTGACTGCTATCAAAGACATCTTAAACCGCACTGGTTTACTGTGACGTATAGCTCTAGCAATCTTGCTCAAGCATGAGCCTGCTGCGGCGGCTTCCGAGCTCTAAAAACGCAATCGACAACCGTCGAACTGCCGCATGTCCGAAGCATTTTGTCACTGTTTGCCCACGCGTAACACGAACATCAACGCACAGCACAGCTGGCTCTCCACTCATCGCCTGAAATGCAGCATCCCTGCAAGGTGCTTGATTTTACAGCTCATCCCCGGCGCCATACGCCAGCGCTCCCGACGTCATCCCCAACCCCCCTCTAGTCATTCCAGCTGAGAGACCCTAGGCATTCCCATGCCCATCCACTTACTACAATACAGGCTCCCATCCGCTTCCCTGTTACTGTCACCTACTTCGCGCATTGTTCTTGCTCTTCCATTGTGAGCCCGGTCAGCCCGGTGTGCTGCACGCACAAAGGGGGCCGCCGTAATTTCACTACGTTTCACTCCTTCGCTCGTATTGTCCCTCAAACAGAATCACCTGCATGCCGCTGATGGGTTGTGAGGGGGACTTGGGTTGAAGGGCTTTGGGACTATTATGGCTCATTTGGCATATTCCGGCAACCGCTGTTGGGGAGCTGCGTGATGGCGCTCGTCTTCCCCCAAACTCAACCCGTGTGCTGTTGGGACATCAGGAGACATCAAATGGCAGTTCCCGTGTCTCCAGTACTGCGCTCATCATGCAGACTAACAAACGGCACGCCCTAGAGATGCTCATCCGGCCGCCAACTGCCAACTGGTTGCTTTCAGCAGCATGGCCCTTGCACCCTGACAGCGCTCAAGCACATGAGGTCCTTTGTCCCCAAGCATAGAGAAGCAATAGCGCTTACCAGGGCCTGGTTTCCAGGGCCTGTAGGAGACAAGTAGGGGTCGGCTTCCTCGAAGCCGGAAAAGGGCGGGGCCCCCTATAATCCGTACAGGCCGATTGCTTTAGAAGGAAAACTCTATTACCGCGCAACAGTGTGAGAGAGTGAAAGGTTGCCATTGGGGGTGTCGTTGATGTTGAAGGGGGATCGGCGTGCATAGATTCACCAAGCCCAAACACGTCGGCAGCCCCGAAACCATCCTGCAGTACGCGCCGCCGGCGACGGCGGTCACCGTATCGGCACTATGGTAACGATAGTCGCCTCTGCACTACCACATCCGTCTGTCAAGCAGATGATCACAAAGCAAGCTTGAAGCATCCTTGTTTTGCCGTGAAACTTTGGTCCGTCGGCAGGCATGCAACCCTTCAGTTGCACGCCCGCAGCAGACGTGAACCTCTAAAGTTTGCTACCAATAGTTACATAGCAAATGTAAGGCAAAAACAGGGTGCGAAAAAGCCGCGGTGACACCCGGACTTTGGGCCATCGGAACTGGAGAACTCGTTGGCACTCGGTACGCTATCCCTTTGCATCTTGAAACTTTGATTCAATACATATTGTTGATTTGTATTCATCTGGCAAGACAGAAAGGCAAATCTTGATGTTGGTGGTATCTTGATGTTCAAACATCAGAACACTATCGAAGTTCAATTTAGCACGCGACGCCCATTCCTAATTCAAGTTTTCATCACGCGGCACCCGTTGAAACAAATATGAGCGCGAGAGGCGTTGGGTGGACGTTGACCCGGGTCCATGGAAACCGCAGAGCTTTACTTTGACCTTTTGTGCGCAAAGAATTTTTTTTCAGCCAAAACAAAGTTACCTTGCAATAGAGGACAATTACTATGACAAACGTAGCGAATTAGTTCAGCGGATAATGAACGTTTTGCCGTTACCGGACACACGGACACACGGACAGGGGCAATCCTAGGGGGCGGGGCCCCCCGAACGCGCTTCGCGCTGGGGCCCCGCCCAAAAACACTCGGCTGACGGCTCTGCAGGTGTCTGTCACCAGCACCGGCCCCCGGACGTCACTGCCGTCGCTACCTGTCGCCACCGCCGCCACTGCCCCAGAAACCACTGCAATCATGGCTGGCGCCCACCCGCTCGTGAATGAGTGCTGCCGTAGCCAGCAAACATCATCGCCACTGCGGCCAGCCACCGCCACCGCAGCCATCGCGTACCGCATATCCCACGGCCGCTGCAATGCGCGACTACTGCAGTCACTGGTTGCGCCGGTGTACACGCTCCTATGTCCATTGCCAGTGGCAGTGCTGTTGCAGGGGCCGCGAGCCATCATGTAATAGGCAGGCAACATGCGCGCATGGCCGCACAGCAGCTGTCTGCTGAGGCCCTTACTATCACGCGGACGATACCCAGGCACGTCAGCATGACCGGCTCTTCCCCAAATGAGGAGCAGCTACAAGGATCCTGCTCGTCGACCACTGAATGACCACCAGTGGGTTGTCCTCTGCCACCGCCCTAATGGTGTCCTCGCCCACCGCTCCTACCTTTCCAACCCGCCGTGCCGATGTTGATGTGGGATAGTGTGAGGGTAAAGGGCTGATTTGCTGATATGCGTTAAGGCTGACGGTGGAAACTGATGGCCACCTTTTGCAGGTAGATTACTTCGGCCTTTGCGGCTCCTCGAAGCCGCATGTTGTAACCGTTGAGGAACCGTGCAGGTACGTGCAGGTACGTACAGAGCAGCGTTCTTGCTCTGTACAGTATGCACATCATTGAGATACACGGCAATGGCGCCATCGCGTATCATTCCTTCATTTGAAAGGTTGCGATATCACGCGTGAGCGGTCGGGCTGGAGCGTGACGGAGAACTAGGCGGGACCGGCAGCCCGACACTAGGGCACTTGACGTAAGCCTTTCGTGAAAACGGTTCGGCGTGACCTGGCGAGCGACTGGATCATTTCCGCAAGAAACTACCGGACAACATTTACCTTTTTCAATGTTATAAGTGAACGGCGCCTGTACTCTGCCTCCGTTGCCCGCAGTGCAACGCAAGCTCCATTTGAGAGTGTAAACTATCTGAGCTGCACAATGATTCATCCAAGTGCGTCACTCTATGCCGGGGTTTGGCGTCTGCGGAAAGAAATACGTATCGTACTACCTGTATTCTCGTACTGCCTGTCGATGAGAACCCACGGTGAGAACCCCTGCGAAAATCTTAGGAGGACAAGGCTCAGTGCATATGCTGACATGAAAGTCCGCAGCATTGTTAGTTTTATATATTACTTGAGGTAGTCGCATAACACCAAGTCATTTGAGTGCCCTTTCTTAGGGATTTCTGCCAACCGATTTTGCTCCCATTATCTCAAGGTTCGACCTGTCTTGCGACATGGCCTCTGACCTTGAGGACAAGTTAAAGACTGCGACAGAGCTCGGGACATCTGACGTCGTTGGTGCAGTGGAGCAGCTCAAGGGATTGGTCATCGAGGACAGCAGCAACGATCCGGAGGCCATTCGTATAAAGGAACAGGCAATTACACAGCTATGCGAGCTTTACATAAAGCAAGGGAACGCACAAGGTCTTGCAGATCTACTGACATCGTTGCGGACATTCTTTAATGCGATTCCCAAGGCCAAGACAGCAAAGCTCGTGCGTAGCATTATCGATGCGATTGCCAAAGTGCCTGGGTCTACGCAACTGCAGGTGCGCGGTCGTTTTGCGCCCGATCGGAACGGGTGCTTTGTGTGCCCCGATAGCATTGCGTAGCTCTCTGAGATGATGTAAATTTGAATGCATTTTGATACGGCATTTGTCGACAGCGCATACGCAGGTAGGGTGGGTCACGCCGCACCCTACCCCGAGCACGATAGCTGCTCCTCTGATATGCGTCACCAGCCTCCAGGCGTGCCAGTCATGGTGCGAAGAGCAGCGTAGGCATGAAGTATCCTGCGCGGAGGGGTATGCCATGGGGCCGTGGACAGCAACAACACCGGTCATGTCCTGGCCATCAGGCAACCAGGACCTGGCCAGGCAGGCCCTGGTTGTCACTCGACAAGGCACGGCCCGACGCACCCATCGGCGTGTCACCCGGCCATTAGCCACCACAGTAATCGTCACTTGCGTTAAATACCCATCTGAATCACCCTGGCCGGCGGATCTCTGCTAGAGTACTGGTGTTGTTATCAAACCCCCTCCCCGCGGCCCCTCGCATGCGCGTTCCGCACCATGCCTGCTGAGGCAGGACGGCAGGACCGCTTTTCCGCATTCGTGTCCGACGGTGACTTGACAGCGCCCATGCGGTCGTTATGTCCTCACGGCATCAACGATCGCAGGACGTGCACAGAGGTCGTTGACTGTGTCTTTGATGCCACGCGTGCACATGCATTGTGGAAACACCGCCAACCATTGCCACTAAGATTGTGACTATGAAGACGCTACACCGCCTACAAACACCACTTGTCATACCCCAAAGCTGCTTCTTCTTTGCGGCTCTTGAGTGCAGGTGGACGTCTGCAGGTCACAGGTGGAGTGGGCCAAGTCGGAGAAGCGAACGTTTCTCCGCCAGCGCATCGAGCTGCGGCTAGCGAGCCTGTACCTACAGGTGGGCCGTGCGCTGCGCTGGCCTGACTTGGTATACATGTAGTATACTGAGTATACGTTCGGTCATGCGACCAGTGCACTCTTCGTCGTGAAATATTCATCCTGCGGACCTAGCGCTGCGGTCTTGAGGCTTCGGTCTGTGGATTGCGGGCCCGATCCCCTCGCCCCGGTCATGGGCCCTTTGGGGTGCGCCGCCGAGCTTTGCGCCATGGCGACACAGCGACGGTGGACGTCGCGGAAGCCGTCGGGGATCAGTGTTGCGACATGACCGTCGGTCTACGCAGCGGGGGAGGGCGCTGGGACTGGCTCTCCTGGAAGTACTGGAGAGGGGGATGGAAAGAACGTGATCTGCAGCGCGGTACTTCTTTGCCGGAAACCGGCACTCTAGGATTGCCCGCGAGGGCATGGTGTGTTCGGCCAGGGGACGACGCACTTAAAGCGCCGACTCTGACATATGGTATGTGGGTTGCCCTGCCCACAGGTGAAGGACTACCCGGCGGCTTTGGCGCTGATCAGCACGTAAGCATCCTTACAGCACGCACGGGGCGATGGTGTCTGTGCGATGTTCGTGACGCTGGCTAAACCGCGCGCCGGGGGTTGTGGCTGGGGCGAATTGCGAATCCAGTTCATCGGGGCAGCCCATAGGACTGCCTGCTCCGTGGATCTCTTGTTTCCAACGTGCTTGGGCACTGGGTGTGCTGCATTGTACGTGGTGCCAATGTTTCGAGTCGTGTCTGACTTAGCGCTGGCCAGGTCGCCGTCAGCATCTGCACCGTCCTGACGCGATTCGCATGATGCGTGCGGACCGATTGCGCGGGCGCGTTCCCCTCCCACCGAAGTTTTGGCCAGTCAGTCATCGCAGGTCACGTATCTGTCACCCTTCCCCATCGTTTCTTATTCCCCACACGCGGTATCCTAATCCCCGAGGTTTCCGCTAACCCGTGTTGCCTGACGCCCTTCAGACTTCTCTCCGAGGTCAAGAAGCTGGACGACAAGCTGCTGCTGGTGGACATCTACCTGCTGGAGAGCAAGGGTGGGGTGTGATTTCTGGGGTTTCGCTGTCTTCGCTGTCTTGATTGACGTAAGGGGGGAAAGACAAAGGCCCTTGGGAGGGGTCAACGGGAAGTGAAGACGGGCACGAGCTTGCAGTTCGGTTTGAGAGTGATTCGCCTGGAACACGCAGGGCGCGATGCGTCCAGTTCGGGGCACACCGCGCGCTTGTTGGGAAGTGGGTCCGAAAGAGGATGTCCTCGGATGTCGCGCGGATCTGGACCGCTGCGGCGCTGGCGTTGTAGACCGGGGTGAGCCGAGGGGCGCAGCCGCGGCGTTTGTTGCCGGGGGTATGCGACCCTTTGGTGTCCCCAATCCGACCGACCCGCGGGTCCTTGGGCGCGCCGCTGCCCTCGCAGTCAATCACGCTCTGCGGAACGTGCCCAAGGCGCGCGCATCCCTGACGGCGGCACGCACGGCGGCGAACGCGATCTACGTGCCCCTGCAGCTGCAGGCAGAGGTGGGTAGTTTCACAGGCAGGGGAACCGGGTGCGTAGGGCCCTGCGCACACGTGCCACGGTGCCGCCTGTGGTGGGTACCATGGCGATACCTTGCTTGCGCAGCAACAGAACGGCGCACTCGTTTCACTCATTCTGGATGGTAGTCTTGCTCGGGCCACGCGACAGGGCGGCAGTCGCCGAACTGGATGCTGACTTACGTGGCTGTGCGCCGCAGATCGACTGTCAGAGCGGCATCCTGTGTGCGGAGGAGAAGGACTACAAGACGGCATACAGCTACTTCTTTGAGAGCTTCGAGCAGCTTTCGTCGCTGGATGACCCGCGGGCCGCGCAGGTGAGGCCGCAGGGGTGCCCACGAGCGCGCGCCCCCTGCCCTTCACATGCGTCCATGTTTTCCCCTACTTGTTTTGCTCAACCTGTTTTGTGTACTCATGTATGACCTTGCCCGACTGTCGTTCTTCGTAACGGACAGGTCCTCAAGTACATGTTGCTCACCAAGGTGATGCTGGACCAGGCGGATGACGTGCCGGGTGAGGTGGCGGAGACGGGGCTTAGATGCCAGGGTTGCCAAGGCTGGAGCTGGGAGGGGGGGGGGCCCAAGGCCACGGCAAAGGCTAAGGTGATCTGGTGGATGCGGCGTGTGATGCACAAGTGCCTTCCCTTCCCGGCCGCCCCCCGCCCGCCTGCAGGCATCATTAGCTCCAAGGCCGGCCTCAAGTACACGGGCCCCGAGGTGGAGGCCATGCGGGCGGTGGCGCAGGCGTACCATGATCGCTCGCTGCAGAGCTTCCAGGTCGGTCGCCGGGGCGGGCCGGAGTGGGGCCCGTCTGACCTATGGGGCCTCGTCTCACAGGAGAGGTCATGTTCATGGAGAATCGGATCAGGCACAGCAAGCAACGGTAGTGCGCGCCACGAGGCACGACCCCTACACCCCTTTTTATCCGGCCTTGGCGACACTGGGCGGCGTTATACGACCTCCCTCGATCCCCCCTCGTTAAATTTAAAAACCAGGACGTGCTGGAGGCGCACAAGACGCAGCTGGTGGACGACGCTGTCGTGCACGCGCACCTGGCCTCCCTGTACGACACGCTGCTGCAGCAGAACCTGGTCCGCCTGATCGAGCCGTTCAGCCGCGTGGAGATCAGTCACGTGGCGACTCTCATAGGACTGCCGCTCTCGACTGTGGAGTCCAAGCTCAGCCAGGTACGGACGATTCCCACCCTATCAGCCGGCCTTGTATCCTGTATTGCTGTCGCCAAGCGCGCTTCGGCGCCCCCCCTCCCTCCCGGCCGGGCAGATGATCCTGGACAAGAAGTTCAGTGGCACGCTGGACCAAGGTGCGGGCTGCCTGGAGGTCTTCTCGCCCGCGCCGCCCGACGCCGTCTACCCGGCGGCCCTGGATGTGCTGGACTCCCTGGGCCGAGTGGTGGATACGCTCTTCTCGCGGAGCCAGAAGGTGGTGGCGTGACGGAACTGGTAAACCGCAGCACAGAGCGCCGTGCGCAGAGTGTCGAAATTCGCGGCGGCGAAATGGGCGAGTGTACAGCCAGGGACGGGAAGGGGGACCGGTCGGTCCTGCGGTGGGGGAGCGCGGGTGCAGCGGAGGGTTGCAGCGGAGGGTAAGTTGGCAAGGATTCCTGGTTGTGTGGGCTCGTAGCGTGGCAGGATCGGAGGAAGACGAGGCGTGGAGACTGCCGTCGGCCTGGGTGGGCTGGCAATCTTGCAATGTGCGGAAGGGACATGGGGCGACAAAGCTGTCACAAGATTGTCTCGCGGAAGTTGCCGACGTTTTCCGGCCGAAATTCACCGGCAACGCTGCGACGGGAGGTGTCGGTGCTCGGGCGCGCACCGCAGCTCCTCAAAACTGCGATGACGTCGAGGCGCGGGTGGCAGAAGGCCCTATTCGGTCCTGATGGGTTTCGCTGTTGTGGTTTCCGCACACGAGGGACGTCTGTGCGCCGCAGGGTCCGAGGTCTGTGCGAAGCTGATGTAAGGTCTCTTATGCGGCTTTATTGTGCTCTCAGGGCTACTGCTGCGGGTGCGGGCGCTGCGTTGCGCGTACCCTCCCCGCCCACCGCGCCAGCTCCGCTGTAGGTGGCCACTCGGGAGCCGTCCATTGTTGAGGGGGGGCCTGTGGGAAGGCGAGGAGGATCCGGCCGCGTCCGATTCCGAGCTCCAGATGCCCGTCACAGGACGCGTCGGGGGTTACAGGAAACCCCGCGCTTCACCCTTCGCTTGACCATGTTCGTACCGCATGTTAACAGGCGACAAGCAGACGCGTCTGCTTATCGCCCGGTTCGGCCACCAACACGCTGCACGTGTTCCATGCGCGCTCGACGCGCCACTCGAGCCTCGGGCACCCAACAGCCGACCGAGTCATCTGCGAGCTATGCGTCCAGGGGCCCATTGCCGTGTGGCGGATTCCGCTAGTCGTGCCACGATACCCTGCGACATCAGCAAGTGGCCGGCACGTGGCCGCTCCATTGGCTCCGGTTCTTTCCACCGCCCTGCGGAGCTGCAGGCCCCATTCACGTCCACCCACACGGCCTGCTGGACCAGCATGAAAGTCACATCCCCATCCTGTCCGTCCAACCCCATGCGTTGCAGAGTATCGCAGCACAGCTCGGGGACCACCATCGGCTCCTGAAACACGGATGGTCCGCGCGTGGTTTGCACTTTGTAGTTGGTCTGCGTGCGGAGGTAGCGTCCCGGATGAAGCCACCCATACCGTCTTCCACACCCAGGTGCATCAGTCGCAGCCAAGTAAACATAAAAAATAATATCAACACAGCTCTGCGATGCGAGCCAGTCAGGACAACAAAGCAACATAGGGTCTCCTTCAGGGCCACCCAGCAAGACGAGGCCGTGGCATCGATCTCACAGCGCCGTACTCAGTTCTCAATAGCCGGCGCGCGCTGAACCGACGGCTGTCACGTGGGGCGTGGGGAGGGTTTCTCGTTGAACACAGCCTCAGTCACGGCGCCTTGAAAAAGGACAGGAAATAGAGAATCGCAGTCACCGCAGATCCCCCACACAAGGTGTGGGATGACATTGCAAGCTGTACCCTGCTGTACGATCTCAATCCGACAAACAACTCACGCATTATATGTTCCCTAGAGGGGAATATCTAACACAATCAGCAAGTTACCAGAACAACCAACAACCGCAACCTACAGTCGTAAACGACAACCGCAACAGCCAACGAAAACGCCGATCCTCCCAAGCTTCCAGGCCCTGCAGACATCCGAAGTCCCCTGCTTTTTGTGTCACAGCCTAAGTGAATCCTTATAAATTACAGAGCTCGTGCTTTGCGCCACCCGCGAATCAGGTGTGATATCTTTCGCATGATTTCTTCGCTAGGAATGCACGTCATCAATGCAACATTGCCGATCTGGCCGATCGCACCACCCAAACGTTCCGAAACAGTGACTCTCCTCAGCAAAGCGCAGCTCGACGCACGCACGCTCGGGAACGTACCTACGGCGGTACGTTCGTACGGCGGTTGCAGCCCTGTTACCTTGGAACTCATACGCGGCATAATGCTTGCGGGTGAAACTCTTTCAGCATTGTGGTGTGTTTTCAACCAAGGGCTCTTATCAACATCCACAGAAACAACGATTTCTCATCAACCTCCACAGGAACAACGAAATATACTCAACATGGATATTGCGCATGACGCCGGCCAACGTCCCGTGACGTCGACACGGGCGACAACCCCATTTCACCATCATCTGAAGTTTAAACATTATGCCCATTTAGCAACATCCCATGAATCCGCCCACCCACCACGTCAGACTGGACGGCCCTGCACCTCAACTTCCGTGCGAAACTTCCCATCATCCCAAGAAGCGTTCACCAGCTCTTACCTCCTGCATAGACCCGCTGCTTATTGGCAGGTTGGCCGTTGGCATTCACAGCTGTGACGGTTGCCCCAGTTACGACGGCTTCGAGGGCTGCGATGGTTGCCGCGCCGATGGCAGCCGCGCCGGCTGTAGGCCGCCCTGAGGCAGTGGTGCGCTCGCCGCCTCTCCGAGCGCTCCCATATCCAACCGCACCGGGCCGCCGGAGGCATCCCTAGTACGGCAAAGTACGGCATTTTCGGCACGACATCGGTAATGCATTCATCAGTACGAGCACACGCAATGTAACTTCGAAGGACCCAAGTGCGGCCGCAGGACACAAGCGCAGACGGCGCTAGCATGAGCGCCTCCACCGCCAGGGATATGCCTCTCCGGTTTCCAGCTGTCGGATCCTCATTTCTTAACCACAGCATCGACAATCTCGCGCGCGTACGGACCCAGCCGTACAGTCCAAGGGGGTGCGTCTTCTCACGCCTGGCGGCAGCGCAGATTGAACAAGTCTACCAATTTCCTGACCCACCCACTTATATATTTGCTCTGGCAGCAGCGCACTTTGAATATGGTATGCCTAACCCCCAACTTACCTCACCCACCCACCCAACCACGCACCCACGCGCGCACCCACACCACCCACTCCGCATAAGCGCACCTGCTCTCTCGGTCAGGCGAGGGCACGGAGGCGGTGAACTGGAGTTTACCGGCGGCGCGGGCCCGGCAGGGGGAGAGGGTGGCGCGGGTGGCAGGCAGCTGTCCGCGGCTGAGTGCGCCCTCGCTGGGGAGTGGGCTGGGGCGCCAAAGGTAGGTCTGCCGGGGTCGGGGTCGGGGTTGGGGTCGGGGTTGGGGTTGGGGTCGGGGTCGGGGTCGGGGTCGGGGTCGGGTCGGGGTCGGGGTCGGGGTCGGGGTCGGGGTCGGGGTCGGGGTCGGGTCGGGGTCGGGGTCGGGGTCGGGGTCGGGGTCGGGGTCGGGGTCGGGGTCGGGGTCGGGGTCGGGTGAGGGTCAGGCTCAGGGAAGTGCCGGGAAGGGGCACGGCGGGGGCGGTGGGGGACCCTCGCGCACAGCGGGTGAGGTCGCTTCTCGAGGCTCAGTTTTCTTATGCACAGCGGGTGGGGTGGGGCGGGTCGGGAGCTCAGGACACCCCAGGACGAGTGCAGAGGCCTGGCGGGGCGACGGGCCCGGAACCGATGACAGCCCCTCGAGGTCCACTGTAACGTTCACGCCGTTCAAAAGCTCACTGACCCACTGACCGAACTCAATAAGTGATCTCAACCCCAAGTTGCGACAGTTCCGCAGAAGTTCTGCAGCCCCTTACTGGAGTCACGTACCCGTAGTCCCGGATGGGTTCCCTTCCCGTACGGTCGTACGGCCGCACCTTCCTTCCCAGCCCCCAGTGTCACACGCACCTCCCCTTCCCCTAACCCCAGCCCCGTCCACCCCGCCCCGCCACCCGAACCCCTTCCCCTACCCCACCTGCATCTCGCCCTTGCCCTTGACCTGCACGCCCCCCGTCGCGACCCATGGTTCGCCCGGCAGCAGCTCCCGCGTGGCGGCGCTGACGTGTATGGCCCCCGGCTCGCACGTGGACTCCATGCGGCTGGCCGTGTTGACGGTGTCCCCGAAGAGGCAGAAGCGGGGCATCTTGCTGCCCACGATGCCGGCCGTGACGGCGCCGCTGTGCAGCCCCACCCGCAGCCGCAGCGGCGACCCGTTGTGCGGCATCCGCAGCCCGGCCACCTCGCGCAGCATGGCCTTGGCGAACGACATGACCTTGAGCGCGTGCAGGCCGTCCTCGGAGCCGTCGCTGCGGACCGCCTTGAAGCCCTCCCCGTCCACCGTGATGAGCCCACCCACCGCCATGAAGCAGTCGCCGATGGTCTCAACCTGCGCACGGTTGGCGGTTGGAGGTTGGAGTGTCTGTCTGTCTGCCCCTTCACCCACCCCGCCAGCCCCCGGCCGGCCCCGCACCTTGTAGACTCCGTAGATGTCGCATAGCGAGTCGAAGCGGGTGTAGAGTCCGTTCAGGAAGGCCATCACGTGCAGCGGCTCCAGGCGGTTGCACATGGAGGTGAAGCCCACGATGTCCGCGAACAGCACCGTCACGCAGCGGTGGGCCGTGGCCAGCGGGACGTCGACGGCGGAGACCGGGCCCACGGCGGAGGCGGGCGCGGCGACGGCGGCGGTGTTGGGCGGCGGCGGTGGCGACGGCTGTGGCTGCGCCGGCGGAGGCGCGAAGGCTGCAACAGGAGCCCTCCCGGAACCGCCACCATCAGAGTGCGACAGCGCCGCCGCCGCCACCGCCGCGGCGGCGGCCACGGAAGTGCCGCCAGCGCCGTACAGCACCTCGGGTGGCTCTCTCCTCTCCATGTGTCCAGCCAGCCGGGGTGACGCGGCGCCGCGCTGGCCGACGGCCGCCGCCCCCGAGGCGGCGGCGCCGCCCATGAGGCTGCCGCCCCCGCCGGCACCGCTGGCGGCGCTGCTGCAGCCTGTCGACCCATGGGCCTCCCCGCCGGCGGCTCGCAGGCCAGCTGGCGCGTACGACTGCGCGGTCGCTCGACGTGCCACGTGCTCGATCACGTGGCGAGGAAAGATCGCCTCCAACACCTGGGGACATCCCCCCCAACACACGGGTTTCGGAGTACGGATCTCACGCGCGCATGCACGCCCCGCATGGCGGTGTCAGTTTGGTTAAGAAAGGAACCCGACCGACCGATCCCGGGTGCAGGTGGTGTCAGTTTGTGTGGCCAAAGCAGCAGACACCCGCATCGCCCTCACGCACACACGGCCCTGCCGATGAGTACACACGGGTCGAGCGGGTCTCCTTGCCGATGAGTACACACGGGTCGAGCGGGTCTCCTTGCCGATGAGTACATACGGGTTTCAGATTGCTCAGGTTCCGGTTGGTTGACCCGCTAAGGGCTGAAATCGCACGCCTCTCGACCGTCGGGCGCGTCATGCCATGTCATGCCACCGGCGTCAGCGCCCTAGCGCCCTGATGCGAAAATCCAAACCCGGGAGCAAGACGGGCTGATGGTTCGGATGAGTCTTGTAGATGCCGTAAATGTCGTACCTTGTGCTCCTGCTGTAGCAGCCCTTCCAGCCGCTCCTGCGAGCCCACCCACTCGCTCACATCCGTCGCGCTGAGCAGTAGCACGAATGAGTCACAAGCAGTAGCAGTACCATAGCTACTGCCATTGCCGCCGACTGCAGCAGCGGCGGCAGTAGCACCCTCAGGAGCGGCCCCGCCGGCGCACTGCTGATCAATGCCGGCGACAGTCACAGAAGCTGTAGCGCCGGCAGTAGCTGTGGCGCCGGCAGTAGCTGTGGCGCCGGCAGCAGCTGTAGCGCCGGCAGCAGCTGTAGCGCTGTCGCCGTCACCAGGGTATCCTGTTGACGCAGCTGCTGCTGCTGTGCCACCACCGGCACCGCGCTTAATGGTAATGTGAACCTGTGGGCGTGTGGGGTGACGCGTACGGAAGAACAGTTACTCCGCAGTAGCCGTAGCTGTAGCAATAACAGTAGCAGTGGCAGTGAAAGTAGCAAGAGCCAGCTGTGCGTGGGTCGTAGCGGAAGCAGCAGCCGGGGATCCCATGATACTGTGACCTCAAGTTGCGGGAAACTGACGGAAGGCGGCAGTGGCCCGACCCACCCCTTCAGCACTTCAAGCTCGAAGTCCCCATTCATCGATTTTCCGGGGGTAGGGAAGTCCCTCGCACTCGAGCAGCCGGATGCCCATTTTGCCCTGGACCTACTTCTACGGGCCGCCCACGTCATGATGTGTACGGAGCCACATCTGTACGGCGTGACGTCCCACATCGAAGCAGATCCCGGCCCATCAACCGCGCGGTATCGTCCCGCGCGGTGTCCGACGTGTCGTACTTCATACCTGGAACCAGACGCACAGCTCCGGCGCCGCCGACGGCGGCGGCGTCGGCGGCCGCAGCAGCGGCGGTGGCGGCGACGCCGCCGACGGTGCCGACGCGCACCGCAACACGGGCGGCCCTCGGCCGTACCTGCCGACGTCATCCATGCAGCCGGCCTTGCCCTTCCCCTCCGCCTCCGCCGCCGCCTCCGCCGCCTCCGCCAGCATCAACGACGGCTCTTGAGGCGACCCTAGCGCGGCTAACAGATCGCCGTTGCTACTGCCAAGCGGTGACGACCTGGCTGACCGCGTCATGTCTGACCCATGGGTCGATTTCATGGCTGCGCCGAGACCGTACCCCGGCCGCTGCGCACCGCCACCGTCACCGCGGGCTCCGCCGCAACGACGACAGCCGCAGACCATCAGGTGCTGTGAGGTACAGTCCCACTCGCACCCGGGGTGGCAGCCGGGCGTGTTGCCGCTGTTGAGGCCGCTGCTGCGACGCCTTCGGCGGCAGGGGTCGACCGGACGACGGGCGGGCAGCACGCGTGCAGCAGCTTGCGACAGTCGGTGGACACGCGACCCCGGTGTTTTAGGTCCTATAAAATTCCGCGAAAAGCCCAGTCTCGTCCACCGCCTGTCGTCCGCACCGGAATTTTATAGGACTCTAAAACCTGAAACAGGCTGGCAATCTAAAACCCGAAACAGGCTGGCAATCTAAAACCCGAAACAGGCCGGGGTCCCAAGGAGTCCGTTGACCCGATGCGGGCTTTCCGTTGGCTTCTACATAGATCCTGCTGCAGCGCAATCAATGGGCGCTCCGAAGCCGCAGGGCCCCCTTCGGTCCCGGGCCAGGGAGAAAGGGACATGTCGTCAAACGGTGCTAAGCCAGACAAGCCACCGAGGGCCAAGGCCCGACCTACCCGCATGACCTCATGTTGGCGCCCCACCTGGCCTCATTCAAGTTGCTGTCGGCGCACACGCTGCAGCAGCGCTCGGGCCCCGCGGCCGCCGCCGCCGCCGCCGCAGCTGGCGACTCCGCCACCAACCCGTCGCGGACGCAAACCGGACTGTTGCTGGCGGAGCCGAAGCTGCCGCCGCTGCGGGAGACGCCGTCACTGGCCGCGCCGCAGCTGCCGCCGCCGCCGCCGTGGCAACCGCCGCCGCCGTCAGCCTCCAGCGAGGCCAACAGACTGATCAACCGCTCGCGTGTCGTACAGCGACGAGCAGGCCGGCTGATCCTGCCGTACAGTGCAGCAGCGGGCGGGCTGGTGCTGGTGCTGGAGCCGGTGGCAGCGATCGCCGTATTCAGATCCTGGAGGCCCTTGGGTTGGCCGGAAGCGTGTAGCAGGCGGGTGCCGTGATTGGGGTGGTGATGGTGGTGGTGGTGGTGGCCGTGGCCGTGGTGATTGAGAAGATGGTGGTGGAGGTGGTGGTGATGGGAGTGGTGGTGATGCTCATGGCGACGGTGGCCATGGAGGTTATGGTGCGGATGGCTGCAGAAGGCGTGGCCGGCCGCGGCAGAGAAGCCGCCGCCAACGCAGAACGGTGACGGGGCGAACGCGCTGCTCGGAGTCAGGTCCTGTGGAAGCGGTAGGCGGGTGGGCGCGCGTGCTTACCAGGGGATCCGCCTGAAAGGGCGCAGCGGGGGTGTGTGCTCGGAGAGACAACCCGCCCAGGAGTGCGTTTAATGAGGAACCCGCCCAGGAGTGTGGCACTGAGGCAGGCAGAACAGGAGTGCGGGACAAGGTGACATGCGAGCGGCCGAGTGGCGCCCACCCCTCAAAACGCAAAGCCTTCCGCCAGCCACTTCAGCTCACCGACAGGCGGCGTTGCATCACCGGTCGGGGCTCTGTTGACGCAGAGACGGCGGCGGCGGCGGCGACGCCGCCGTCAGCTGCCAGTACGACAGCATCCGCCACTGCCGGCGTCGACAGCACCCCGTTGTGCGTGACCGAGCTGCCCCTGGAGCGTCGCGTCAACAGCGCCGGCAGCGTCGCCGTGATGGACGTCGCAGTCGCCGCCCGACAAGCCTTCGACACCGGGCGACAGAACGGAAACCTGAAGCCGTCGTTTGCGCCGCCGTGGCTACGACCGTCGACGTCGTCGTCGTCGTCTCCACCGGGCGGAGCAACGCTGCTGCTGAAGCCAACGTCCGCCGGCATGAGATGGTCGCCCGAGTGCAGTTCATCAGCCCAATCCGTCAGACCACTCCCAGGCCCAGCCGCCGAAACGTCCCGTGGGTCAGTGGAGCAACCCGTG
Organism: Eudorina sp. 2006-703-Eu-15; assembly: GCA_003117195.1. NCBI lineage: Eukaryota > Viridiplantae > Chlorophyta > Chlorophyceae > Chlamydomonadales > Volvocaceae > Eudorina > Eudorina sp. 2006-703-Eu-15. The sequence goes on along the minus strand of BDSI01000002.1, from coordinate 1,883,662 downwards.
TCAGTCGCGGCTGCAGCCTCGCAGCCCGCGCCGGTTCCACGCCTCCCGCACTCCTCGCGAACTCCGAAACCAATATCCTGTGGGAGCCCGGGATCCAGTTCGCCGCCAGCCCCCGACCGACTGCCGCCGCCGCCGCCGCCGCCACTGCTGGCTGCTACACCCTCACCAGTCCCGACGTCCCAACCCCTGGCGGCGCCCAACACCGCTTCAATCATGGCCTCCATCGTTGCACCCTCCGGTGCAGAGCTAGAGGCACCCGCATCGTCCCCTTGTGGCTCAGTCTCGGCGCTGCCCATCCGATGCGGAGTCGCCGCCGCCGCCGCCGCCGTCATCAGCGGCATCGTCCGAGACATCCGCGGGGTCAACATCCGCCAGCCGCCGCCGCGACTCATCCCCGAAGGCAAGTCGCCGGCAGGCGTCGGGGAGGAGCAACCCGAGGAGAGGGAAGACGAGGGCACGGAGCCCGACGGCGAGGAGGGGGAAGACGAGGAGGATGGCGGGGAGCCCGCCGACCCACGGGTCACTAGTGCGGGTCCGTCGAGAAAGTTGAGGAGCGGCAAGCCGGCGCGCACCGACATTGGCCGCGACACGTGCGGCGTGGGGAGCTGTGCCGCTGTGGCAAGTTCGTGCGCAGCTCCGCACGGGGCGTGTGCCGGAGACTGCTGCTGGTGCTGCTGCTGGTGCTGCTGCTGGTGTTGCTGCTGGTGTTGCTGCTGGTGTTGCTGACGCTGGTCGTACGCCTCGTCGGGGTCAGCGCGGAAACCGGCGTCCAGTACGAACCATGGCGCCGCCAGTGGCGGGACCGAGGGATCCGCCGGCAACGACAACGGGCGCGGCGTCGCAACAAAGTCCACGCGGCTGCCATAGCCGGCGTAGCCGTCGCTGCCGCCACCGCTGCCACCCGCACCACCACTCCCTTCGCTGCCACTGCCGCCTCCCACGTCATTCACCGTACCGTTGTCGTTGCCCAGCCCGCCGCCGAACATACCGCTACCCTGCGGGACGCTGACCCGTGGGTCGTTCCTCGCCGGGTGACCCCGGGCCTCGACGCCACCCAAGTTCGCCTCCTGGTCGGCCGCTGGTGGCGACGGCGGCCGCTCCCGGGGCGTTGCCGCGGTGCTGGGCCGCGCTGGGGCCGTTCCCGCGCGAGGCGTCATGCAGTCAGTCGCCGCGGACGCACCACCGCGCACTGGCGACACTGCTGCCGGCAGCGGCACAACCACCGGCAGCACCGCAGAAAATTGCGTCTGCAGAGCCAGCCAGCAAGCAAGCACACGCGCGTTTGTGTCGATGATGGTACGGTACGGTACGGTACGGTACGGTATGTGGCATACGGGTTGGACAAGTGGGCATATGGTAGTATGATCACGACAATGGGAAAGGTGTGGGTCGACTGCGCTTGGCCCTTGGGCCCTTGGGCTGGGTTTCGGGGCGTAAGAGGCGCCGCAAAATGGCAGTCCGCAGCTTCAGATCTCGACGGGGCGTGTGGGTCACTCGCTCGACCGGTGGCCCCGCCATGACGCCATCTTACCTGCCCGCCCAGAATCGCTTCATGCAGGGCCTGGAGGGCGTGCGGGTCTAACCGGAAGAAGGAGGCCAGCGCGCCAGCACCTCCAGGGGTGGGCCTTGATGAGCCGCACGCGGAGGCTCCAGCGGCACCGTAGAGAGCGGAGCCGCTGCCCCGGGTAGCGGTAGTGCCGTCGCCCGCATCTGTCGGTCCGTCTGGCGCCGTGGCGGAGGTGTTGGCGTCGTCCAATCCCACCTGTTCGACAGCGGCGGCGACGGCGGGTGGGTCCCGCGGACTCAAGATGCGCCGTTGGACGGCAGCACGGCACAGCGACAACAACCACGCTGCGACGCAGCGATGTCGTTGGGCAGATACTATATTCCTATGACGCCGGGTCGCAGCACGCGAGAACAAAAATATTTGAGACTAGAGGGGCAGCGCCTGACAAAGATTTCCACGGGGCTGACGGCGGCGCAAGGGCGTGCGCGCCCGGCACGTTGCAAGAAGCCGACGTGACGCGCTCTTGTCAGGACTCACGTCAAAAAATATTCGTGCCGCGCTATTTAGAGCCAGGATTCCCCTGCGCAGGTGAACTAGCGTGGGTCACGGAACAGAAATATCTATGAAAGTCGGACGGCAGGTAGGACAGAAACCTCCGATACCAAGAAACATACCCTTTCTCATCGAACGCTCCGAGCAGGACCGTGGAATCACAGGCCTCCAAAAGTAAGGTGTCGCAGCCGTTCATAGCTCAACGGACAACCTCTTTGCAAGCGCCGAATGTTTCGAATTTCCGTCGTCTTCAAACTTCAAGTCATACACCAAATACTGCTGTTTCGGACCGACAAAATACCGTTAAACGGTGAGACCTTTCCGGAGCCTTCATCTCCCACAAATGTCGAGCTGAACATAATAATTTGATATGAGCATCGAATAACCTACTTGATTACAGTCGAACGCATCAAAGCCGATGCGGAATGACAAGGACGAACGGGAGGTGTGAATGTGTGTGAGGTATGAAGAGGGTTTGCTCTGTCACATCAATGTTACTTTTAAAATTTCTTGAAAAAAGGCAAGCAGATCTTTATATAACAACTTTTGTCCCTGGCTGGGTTTTGCGTGTTGTGTGGAAGTTGCCATCGTACGGTTTTCCATGCAAGACCGTCGCACGATTGGGTACAGAAAACTGTATACAAGAAGTGAAGTTTTTGCCCTCTGCACTTTGCAATGAGATTCTTGTGACGTGGTCTTTCACCAAAAAGTGCGAAGTTATGTCGCAAAAAGTACGTCGACGAGTCACGCCGAACCGCTGCTGTTCAGAGGGCATCCTACTAGGGAGACCTATGTGGTCGGCCGTATGTGTGCAAGCTAACGGCCCTAACGCCAATTCAGGTTCTTTCATTGATACTGAAGTACACAAGTCTTTCAAACCACCGCCAGGAAACGTTTACGAATAATTAAAACAGCTGATATTCGACGCCTTGCAGCAGCGGGGGGCCTGGGGCCTAGTCCTTGCGTCAGATGGCAAGCGATTTGCTGGAGAGCGTCGTGCCCATCGCCTTGGTGATGGGCGTCAACTCTGGGTAATTCGTTGTATGTTAAAATAATGGTCCGCTATTCGCGAATCCATTACGCGTTGGCCTCCCGCCCGCACCAGGGAGGTCAAGTATGCGAGCCCCGCTGCCAAGGAGCTCTGGGTGGGCCGCATCGCTTCTCGCTCGCGCATGAGTCTTATGCAGCTGAATTCCAATTCTGTGCCGTCCGCAGGGCGCGGCGTTGACGGCTTGTGAACCCCGCAGAACAGCACAGCAGTACGCACCGTCAGCTGCTGGGCCGTCGCTGGTCCCAACACTCACGGAGCGCAGGCAGTTCTTCGCAAGTCTCCTGGCGCCAGAAATGGCGGAGATGCTCTTCACCAAGCTGCTCAAACAGCTAGCGGATGGCGCTCTCAAGGTGTGCGGCATGCGGCATGCACCTAGCGACCGGCCGTTGCGACAAGCTGCCGGACCAGCCGTCTGCGCTGTCCCCTTCGCACTCTCACACGCCCGACCCAGCGAATGCGTCACCGTCCCGGGCTCGTGCGGCTCTTGACGGACTGGCTGATCCGGCCCCCTCAAGCACACCCTCACACAGGCCCTGTCGTATGTACCGTGTCGCGCCCTGCAGCCCGACGTGTGGGGCCTTATCCTGCTCCCTGTCCCGGCCACCAACCCGACCCGTCACGTGCCCCGTGGAGAGTCCTCCTCACTCGCACTGGCCCCCGAGGTAGGTCTGGTGGGTGCGGTCATTGGAGGGAGGGCCGCACGTGTGGTGCCGCATGTGCCCATGTCGCTCATGTACTTACTGCCCGTCGACCAATCCGTGCAGCCACCGCCGCCGCCGTCGCCGCCCCCGACACGGGGCGCACCGCTAGCACAGATGGCGGCGCTGGACAGGCAGCAGCAGCCGCGGCCGCCGCGGCCGCCGCTGCCGCCGCCGCAACCTCCGCAATCATCGGCGCAGCAGTCTTCACAACCGGCACAGGCACACTCGCAGCGGCAGCAGCAGCAGCAGCAACCACAGCAGCAACCACAGCAGCAACCACAGCAGCAACCACAGCAGCAACCACAGCAGCAGCAACGGCGGGAGGAGGAGGCGGGCCCGGAAGCGGAGTCGCCCAACGTGCTCTGGGAACCGCTGCGACTGCGTCAGCCACCACCGGCTCAGACGGATCAGCAGCCGCCACAACAGCAGCAGGTGCAGCAGCAGCAGCGCGATACCAGTTCAGGGGCGACGCAGCCGAGCGTCCGGGATGTGGGTTCCTCTCCCCTGGGGGCCCCACAGCTGGGTTCCAGCAGGTCTCGAGCTCTCCGACCGCCGCAACACGCCCCGCTCTGGAGCGATGTGTCCGCTGCAGCGGCCGCCTCTGAAGGCGCCGGCACTGGCACTGGCACTGGCACTGGCAGCTCGGCTGGTTTGCTGTCGGCCGATGGCAACCAACTGAATGATTACTTCATGTCGGATGTACTGCAGCTCCGTACAAGGATGTACGTCATGAATGAGCTTGTACAGGAAAGTCGTGCGGGTGCGGCGGAGCCTCCGCCGCCTCGAGACGCCCGCCGCGGTGCCGCCGCTGGCGTTGCGCTGGACCTCTTGGATTTCAATGTACGGCGTTTACTGGAGGACAGCGCGGGCGTGATGCATCGTCCCGGCGGTCGGCGCGGCGTGCCCGTACGTCCGGCGGTCGGGGGCGGGTTGTACGACGATCAAGAGGGTGCCGGCCGGCGCGGGCGGCTCCTGCGCCGCGGAAGGCCACTAGGGTTTCTGAACCCCGTCGCCGACCCGGCTCGCGCTGCCCTGGACGACTATGCGCCAGCTTCCGGCAGCACCGCTGGCGGCACTGTTAGCGCAGACCCAGCCAACGCAGCTGCGGCACTGGATCCGGCGCCGGCCGGTGGCTCCTCCTCCTCCTCTTCCTCCTCCTCCGCGGCGGCGGCGTTCCGGACGTACTTCGGGCGGGGTCCCGTACGGAGCGGGGCCTTGCACTCCCCGATACGAGTGGAGCCCATCCAGGAGGTGGAGGAGCTGCCGATGGTGGGCAGCCAACTGACTGAGGCGTCGGAGGTGGAGGAGCCGCAGGATGCGCAGGAGTCGGATGATGCGCAGGAGCAGCCGCAAACGTCAGAGGAGCTCCCGCCGCCGCCGCAGGAGCAGCAGCAGCAGCAGCAGTCCTTGGAAGCGGACGCTGAGGATGCGGTCGAGGGGCAGGAGGAGGGTGAGGAAGAGGCTCCTCCCGCTGCTGCCGGCGCACTGGTGATGGCTCTGGCTGACGCAGAGACCTCGCCCTTCACGTCCGCCGCGCTCTCGGCCTCTCAGCGCCGAAACCCATTGGACGACGATCTTCACCAGCAGCAGCGGCGAGAACAACCGCCGCCGCTGCCGCCGTCGCCGCCACCGCCGCAGCAGCGGCAGCAGTCGCAGCAACACCGCAAAGCCGGGACGCGCGGAGGGCCGGGCGCTCGACCCATCCGGCGGTTGAGCACCCGGAGCCGGCTGGACGCGCTCCTCCAAGCTTTCGCGCCGCTCTCTGCCGAGCCCAGGCCCGGCCAGTACCCGGGGCATCGGCCCCGCCGCGCCGGCGGCGTCGCGAGCGGCAGCGGCGGCGGGGGCAGTGGCGGTGGCGGGAGCGGCAGCACGGAGGGAAGTACGCAGATAGGCAGCCCACGGACCGGCAGCCAGAGCCCCGGCGACAACACGGACCTCGAGGCCCTTATCATCACTATGTCGGTCTGGACACAGCCCTCTGAGGGGGGGGATGGCAGCGCCGCCGCCGCCGCGGCGGCGGCTCCCGGCACCGACGGCGGCGGCGGCAATGGCGGGCCCGCCAGCGCGGCCAGGGCCGTCGACGCCGGCGGCGCGGCCGGTGCGGCGGACCCCCAGGGCCGCCGGCCTCACTTGGCGGGAGTGCCGCCTGTGGACGCCGGTGAGGGTGGAGGGGCTCCCCAGGAGGTCCGTCGCAGGTCAGCCCCGGGCGGGGCCGCAGCGCGGGCTCCCCCGGGACCAGGTCGCAGGTCAGGCCCGGGCGGTGCCGCCGGCGGCGCTCCTGCCCAGCGCCAGGCGGCCCGAGATGGCCGCGACGACACCGACGATGGGCTCTATGGCGGCGGCGGAAGTTCGGACGAGGTGGAGGGCCGCTGGCATCAGGCACGTGCGACCCGTGGGTCAATGACGCAGGGCGGGACCATGTCCCGTGGATCGGTCGATGTCGCAGGGGCCGATTGGCCACACGTCGGGCGGATTCATGAATGGGGTTTTCTCGTCGGTTGCGTGCGGGCTTGGGTCCCAAACGGAATCCTGCTCATTGGCGGCGATCCCTTGCCTGCCGTGGCGAAGACGGTCGCACGCCTCCCCCCGTTCAGTCCCCAGCCGTGGTTGGTTTTGGTTTCTGCCGTTCCGTCCTTGTCCTTGTCCTCAACTCTGCCATCCCGCACGTTGCGCGTTCTGGTGCTGGTGTTGTCGTACACTGTTGTACGGCATGCGCAGGTGCGGCTCCAGCTGATCGTGCCGGCGGCCGGGGCAGCGGACGGGGCACAGATGGATCAGGAGCCGTTGCTTCGGTTGGTTGCAACCGAAGTGCACGAGTTCGTGCAACTGTCGGAGGCTGTGGAGGCGGAGTTTCTGGATATGCAGGCTCGGTACGCGCGGCTGGAGTTGCTGCTGGCCCACGAACACAAGGTGCGCTTCATGCAATTCTAAGATCAAGGGTACCCTTGATTACCCTTGCTAAGATGATATAGTAATGAACCGTACTGCCTGTAGTCATATGCTTGTCTCAAAGATTAAGCCATGCATGTCTCGAGTATGAACTGCTTATACTGTGAAACTGCGAATGGTTTATTAGATCAGTAACAGTTTATCTGATGGTACCTACTACTCGGATAACTGTAGTACAAATAGAGGTTGTCGGGAGTCGATCAGGAGGGGCGTGTGCCCCAGTAGCATCCTCCGCTCCTTCCATGTATCTCGGCACTACGCGGTGCCCTGCTGCCGTCCTCTCCTTCGCGCCTCCGCGTCGTGTGTATGCATGTGAGAACCCCGCCCGACCCGTGTGTATGTGTGTGTGTTGTACGGCAGCTCCTGGAGGCCGTATTTCCACGACAGGCCATCGAGCACATGACAAGGCAGATGGCCGCCCGGAGCTCCACCACCTCCCGCCTCGTCCCGATGACGCCGCCGCAGCCCGTCGCCGCAGTCGCAGCGCTGGATGCCGTACGCTTTCCCGTCGTCGCCGGCTCGGACACGTCGTCATGGTACGACAGCAACAGCGTGCCCCACGGGTCGGAACCGAGGCGCGTCTTGATGACGTACGATGCCCCCGGACCGGGATCCTGGCCGGACCGCGTGCCGGGCCTCAGGGCCCAAAGGCCGGATGGATCCAGCGCGGGCGGCGATTCGGGCGGGTTGTCGCTGCCCAACGCATCCTCAGCGCGCTCCGAGCCCTCCCAGGGGCTGCTGGGTTGCCGTGTACGGCGGCTGAAGAGCCGCGGCGTGGGTCGGAGCATAACCGTCGGCAGGCTGGCGGCGACGGCGGCTCCGTCACATACCAGCCGCGGCGGCGGCGGCGGCGGCGGCGGCGGCGGAGGAGGAGGAGGAGGAGGAGGAGGAGGAGGAGCCGAAAGTGGCGGCGGCGATGGCGGCGGGGGCGATGGTGACGGCGGATCGAGGCTGCCGGGCTCTGGTGAGCTGGTTGGGATCGGTTCGGACGGCAGCTTGGAGCTGGGCCCCGACGGCGGCGGCAGTGACGGCTGCAGTTTCGGCGGCTCCGCCGCGCTCTTGAGTTCGGCGTCCATCAGCACGTTGGCGGCGCCGCCGCCGCCCAACACCGCCGTCGGCGCCGCCGTCGCCGCGCCCACCTCCGCCATGGGTCCGGTCTCCGCCGTCGACGTCCCGCTGGCCACGGCCCACCGCTGCGTGACGGTGCTGTTCGCGGACATCGTGGGCTTCACCTCCATGTGCAACTGCATGGAGCCGCTGCACGTGATGGGCTTCCTGAACGGACTCTACACCCGCTTCGACTCGCTGTGCGACATCTACGGAGTCTACAAGGTGCGGGGCCGGCCGGGGGCGGATGGCGGGGTGGGTGAAGGGGCAGGCAGACAGACAGACAGACAGACAGACAGACAGACAGACAGACAGACAGACAGACAGACAGACAGACAGACAGACAGACAGACAGACAGACAGACAGACAGACAGACAGACAGACAGACAGACAGACAGACAGACAGACAGACAGACAGACAGACAGACAGACAGACAGACAGACAGACAGACAGACAGACAGACAGACAGACAGACAGACAGACAGACAGACAGACAGACAGACAGACAGACAGACAGACAGACAGACAGACAGACAGACAGACAGACAGGCAGACAGGCAGACAGGCAGACAGGCAGACAGGCAGACAGGCAGACAGGCAGACAGGACAGGCAGACAGGCAGACAGGCAGACAGGCAGACAGGCAGACAGGCAGACAGGCAGACAGGCAGACAGGCAGACAGGCAGACAGGCAGACAGGCAGACAGGCAGACAGGCAGACAGGCAGACAGGCAGACAGGCAGACAGGCAGACAGGCAGACAGGCAGACAGGCAGACAGGCAGACAGGCAGACAGGCAGGCAGGCAGGCAGGCAGGCAGGCAGGCAGGCAGGCAGGCAGACAGGCAGGCAGGCAGGCAGGCAGGCAGGCAGGCAGGCACGTACGGCAGCGTGATGATGCCGGCATTTCGACGTTCACTGCCGTACCTTATCGAACATGTGTCGTACATGACTGTGCCGTACATGACACTGGGTCACGGCTGGGGGCGCTCCTAGCTTGCACCTGCGTTGGTCCTAGCCAGCTCACCACCCCAACCACCTCTTAACCGCCAACCGCCAACCGTGCGCAGGTGGAGACCATCGGCGACTGCTTCATGGCGGTGGGTGGGCTCATCACGGTGGACGGGGAGGGCTTCAAGGCGGTCCGCAGCGACGGCTCCGAGGACGGCCTGCACGCGCTCAAGGTCATGTCGTTCGCCAAGGCCATGCTGCGCGAGGTGGCCGGGCTGCGGATGCCGCACAACGGGTCGCCGCTGCGGCTGCGGGTGGGGCTGCACAGCGGCGCCGTCACGGCCGGCATCGTGGGCAGCAAGATGCCCCGCTTCTGCCTCTTCGGGGACACCGTCAACACGGCCAGCCGCATGGAGTCCACGTGCGAGCCGGGGGCCATACACGTCAGCGCCGCCACGCGGGAGCTGCTGCCGGGCGAACCATGGGTCGCGACGGGGGGCGTGCAGGTCAAGGGCAAGGGCGAGATGCAGGTGGGGTAGGGGAAGGGGTTCGGGTGGCGGGGCGGGATGGGCGGGGATCGGGGGGCGGGGCGGGGTGGACGGGGCTGGGGTTAGGGGAAGGGGAGGTGCGTGTGACACTGGGGGCTGGGAAGGAAGGTGCGACCGTACGACCGTACGGGAAGGGAACCCATCCGGGACTCCGGGCTGTGGCTGGGACTCCAAGCCGGGTTCAAAGAGCACATTTGCAGAACGTATGCGTGTGCGAGATCGTGTGTAGGTGTGCTTAGCGATGAACCCCACCGCACCCAAAGCAGCTGCAAATGTGATTTCATCAGTACCCGCCAGTGGGAGTTGCACCAAGACAGCAACAGAACACCCGCGGCCGAGAGCATGCGATCAAAGGCAAGACCCGGCAAAGAGCATGTGATACCCAGAAGTACTCGAAACGCGTTACATTCCTAACCCCACCCACGACCTAAAGGGAATGTGGGAGATGTGCGGGTGCGTGGCTGGGTGGGTGGGTGCGTGGGCGGATGGCTGGGTGGGTGGGTGGGTGGGATGTGGCAAAAGGAGCGCATTTGAACTTTTGAAGTCCCTCTTGCTTGATGTGGGTGGCGGCGAGGCACCCTAGGGGCCCTGATGGCGGTTTCGGAGCCCCGTGACGGTCTCGGCGGCGGGTTGGGCCCGTGGGCTTACGGGGGTTTCAGGGTGCCCATATGGGTGGTTTCGGGGCGTAGGTACTACGACACGTGCACTACTACGCACTACCGCACATGCACGGCATACCCCGAGTAACCCCACCGTGCTTGCACTTGCCTGCCCCCCAACGACCTCATGTGGTGGCGGTGGCTGATGCTCTGTCGTACAGACGTACGTTTGGCGCCCGCCAGCGGACTTCTCGGTCTTCAAGGCCGGGTCTTCTGTCGCTGACGTCGCCGGGTACAGCATCGGCGGCGGCGGCGGCGGCATTGGGGCCGGCCGCGGCGGCTCGCCCGCCGGCGGCGGCAGTGGCATCGGCGGCGGCCGCGGCGGCGGCTCGGCTCCTCCTGCTCCTATTGGACCGATGGGACGGGGGCGCGCCGCGGTGTCGGACGGCGAGGTTGTACGGCAGCAGTTGGCTCTGATGCGGCAGGCGGCCGCTCAAGCTGCGACGCAACGGCCCTCGCCGGCCGACGGCGCAGCCGGCGCCGGGCCCAGCGGCAGCGGCGCCGTGGGGTTCGCCGCTGCTCTTCCGCTCGTCGCGGCGGGGACGGCGCCGCCGCCGCCGCCGCGGGGGGTCACCACTGGGGTTCCGCCGGCGACGACCGATTCGCCGCGGGCCTTCCAGCACGCGCAGCGTTGAGGGTAGCGCCCCGCGGGTCGGTAGCGTCCCACGGGTCAGTGGCGTGGTCCCCCGGCGAGCTGCCCTCCCTGGCGGTACTCTCGCGCGACAAAACCCTGGGGCCGCCACGGGCTCCTTACGGAGACGTTGTCGACGGCTTCATGCCTCGCCTCGCGGTAGACTGGTTTCCCTAGGACGCAGGGAATGGCGCGCCGGTAAAGGGAGCATCACGAGCGTAGCTGGAGATGCTCGTGCTTCGGGAACGGACGCCCCGGATTGGTGCTGCTTAAGTTGCTGCTGCTGAAGATGATGACTGGGATGCTGCGGGTGGTGGTGCTGCGGGTGGTGGTGAGTGGTGGTGCTGCTGCGGGTGGTGGTGAGTGGTGGTGAGTGGGCATGGGCGGGAGCTGGGGTGGCTTACCTGTCAGTTTGTTGATCAACGTATGGGTGTAGCGTGTGAACGTGGATGTGAATGTGGTTTTGATGTGGATGGAGGCATTGTTAACGTTTGCGTTGAGGTGCCGACCCGCGGGTCGCTTAGCAACTCACGGCACAACCTCAACGCATGTCTATCCTCCCCGTCTCCCTGCTGTGAATTACCCGACCCGCGGGTCGTTCTGACCTTTACATTTTACATCCCTAACGCATGTCCAGATTCCGCCGCCGTGGGGTTGAGCACGACACCTCTTTCCATGCTCCGTCGCTTTGTCGTCGTTTGCCCCCTAGAGCAGCGAAAGCGCGGGCACTGGTTCCTATGGAGAGGTGACGAAAGGGAGAGAGAGAGAGGCCCTGGGCCGATTCACGCATGAGTTTCCCTCCTGGCCGGAATGGCGCAATGGGTTGCGGATTAAAGCTACAACAAAGAAGCCGAGTCGATCAAACAGGCGAGACGAGAGCGTGACGCCGGGGATGGATGTCCTCGAAAGTAATGGCCGAGTCAAAGTCCGCAGTGCGCGGCAGGTTTGAAGCAGCTTGGGGAATTCTTCTACTAATTTAACTTTTTCTTTGACATGGCGGCGGCAGTGTGGGTGAGGGTGATACGTCTCGGGGCCTGGCGGGTGGCGACGGGTGGCGGTGGCAGCGGAAGTGATAGGCGATGGCGCTGGGAACGCTTGCAACCTATGCGTTGGGATCAGATCCTTGGGTGCTATGTGAGAGTGATTCGGAGGCGTATAGTCGTACAGGTCGGCTGGTTGGACAGGGGCCGAAGAGGGAGCCGCGAAGGCACGATGTGAGCGGGAGTGTGGCATAAGCTACGCGGCAGGGTGGTGCAGCAGGTAGTATGAAATACAATATGCTGCAAGGCTGCATTTCACAAGGCTGGCTGCAGGGGTGGGTACGACAACGGTGGGCGGTTGCGGGTAATGGATACGGTGTACAGCATACCACCGGTTGCGGAGCTTGCCGCAAAGACGGCGGCCGGACGGGGGATGAGGCCGCGGGGGCTCGGGCGCAGGGGGCCGGCGTGGCGTCGGAGTCGGCGGCGAGGGGAAGGACAAGGAGGAGGGGAGAGGGCGAAGGTTCTGGGGGAGGTTTGTTTCGGGCCGCGGACGGGTTTGTGGTCGGGCGCGGCGACATCGGCCGACGTCGGTCTGCGAGGTAAGGCATGGGGAACGTCATCTTTCCCCTGCTCCGGGGCGATAGAGATGGGTCTGGCGCACGACGCGGCGCCTACGTTGTCGAGGTGTGAATCATATTCAAACTGCTTTTGCCGGTGTATCCTGAAGAAACTGTTTTTTCAGGATGTCGGTGGTCAGGGCAAAATTTAGCGCCCGGAGCATCTACACATTGTACGTCAAACATATTAAAATTCAAAAACATTGTATCCATGAGTGACGCACAGCACGCGTCGTCACGTGTTCCAACCCAAGGACCCCAATCCCTGAGGAACTGGCTCTGTCTGTGTGTGGCGCAACGCTGCCGCCAAAACGAGGCGGCTGCTCACCCACCACACGCGCACACGGCGCTCGCTCGTTACGCATTCGTACATTCGTGCATTCGGGGCTGCGACAAGAGCCCGCTGCCGTACATTACGCGGCGCGGCGCGTCTCACCCATTGCAGGGCTCATTGGTTACGGTTGGGGGCGGAGGGTTGACAAACGGTCGTACGGCACTCGCCCGGGGCCGTCGTTGTGGTTTTGGCGGGAAAGAGGGAGATGTCGCGCCGGCGGGGGACGGTCAAGCCGGCGGCGCGCTCTCGTGAGTGCTGCGGGTCGGCTCTCGGTGCGCGCGGGGCGTGTACGGATGTGCGTGATGTTGTGCCGTACGGATGGGGTAGCCGCCGCAGTGCGACGGTGACGGTCAAGCCGGCGGTTGCGGCCTCGGCGGGGCCGGCCGGCCCCTGGGAAAGAGCGGTCGTCGGCGCAGCGCTTCGCCACCCGGCGGGCCCCCGGGTGGGGGAGGGGAGGGGTATATCCAAGGCGGGCTCCAGGGTGGGGCACGTGCCACGGAAGCGAGTCACGCTCCCTGGGTGTCCTAATTAGGCGCCGCGCCTTGGCGCCCCGTCAGGTGTTTTGTTTGGGCCGGGCCGCATGCGGCTGAACGGAGGGCGGAGCGGCCTCATGCGTCAGCTGGTTGTGGAGGGAAGCCGGCGGACGGAGGAGGGACGGGCTGGCGGCGTGGCGTGGCGTTGATGTCAGGGAGGGTGCTGGCTATAGCGAGGGAGCGGCTTACCGGTGGTGGTGGTGGTGGTGGTGGTGGTGGTGGTGGGTGGGTGGGTGGTGGGGATGCTCGGGGCTGCACAGGGCCTCGCCCACTGGTCAGGGGCGAAACGGACGGCATGCGGTGCGAACGGCGAACCTTTGTTATTGGGTCATGTTGCTAGGGAAGTAAGTAAATACATTAAACCTGTGCGCGCGCGTTCGTCAGTTTCTATGGATGCAAAGCGCGGGATCCCACGGGTCGGTCGTCTTCCCACGGTGGGGTTGAGCCGCCGGCGGTCGCCCCCGCGGCGTGCGGAGTGCGCATTCGCGCTGCTATTCTTCTCCAAGGAAGGTTTCGGAATCCGGAGTGGCGGCACCCTGACAGGTAACAAATCCCCGGTTCTGTTCATTTATCATGTCGGGAAATGCGCAACTGCCATCCCAACGCAGGCGTCATGACGTTATGGCGCACCATCTATCATATCTACAACTATATCCTGTGGGCGCCGCGATGATTCGTGGCGGCGGCCGGCGGGCCCCGGGAGGAGCCGCCCGCCGCCGCCGCGTTTTTGCCCTATCGGGCTCTCGGGCACGAGGTGTGGGTGATGCGGTTCGGTTCTGTTCGGTTCACTGCGGTGTGGTGCGGATCGGCGACGAACTGAGTGGCTCCCCCGGGATGCCGCGCGCCCAGAGGACTGCGGCCTCAACAGAACCGGAGCCCGGCGCGCACCCACCCGGCGAAGTCCTATCTCAACAGAAAATAAATCTCTGCGTGCATGGGGTGCAGTTCAGTCGTGGGTGATCTGTCCTGTGCGTGTGTGTTTAACAAGAAACCCAGCCATAACCGTCCTGCGTGTGTGTGTGTGTCCTTTATGTCCCACGTCTCAAGTGTGATTGATGTCCGTCTCCGGGGTCCTTAGGTCTGTTGCTCCAGGTGGGGTTGGAGGCGCAAGGAGCGCACCTCGACGGATGAAGGGCGCAGCGCGGGCCTCGCGAGGGGGGCGGGGCGTTGGTGAGGTGTCACGCCGCTTGCTGACGGCGGGGTGTCGTCTGGGGGCCGTGATTTTTGAGCCGCTTGGCGGCGGGTGGGCGTGTGGGCGCGTGTGCCTTTGCAACCGGTCCTTTGCAACCGGTCCTTTGCAACCGGTCCTTTGCAACCGCGAGCGGGGTCGCTGTCAAAGCGGGAGGGGGGTTCGCCTGCGCGTACGGGGTTTGCCGTTGGCGGCTGCGGCAGCGGCTGCTTGCTGGCCAGGACGAATGGGCGTTTGTTGTTCTGCGGGGTGAGGGGTTTTCATGGGGAAACGCAGAGCGGTGCGTGCGTGCGTGCGTGTGTACGGGCGTATGTGTTGGTTGTAAGGCAGGTCGTGTGTTCTTCGCCACTTGCGTGGCGGTGTTGTCGTTGCCTGGGGACGGCGTCGCCCTCTGAGGGATGTCCTCCTAGCCGGGGCCCCTGGGTGCGCTGGTGTGCACGGGGAGGGTGGGAGGTGGTCGCTGGGGTTTGCGCGCACGGGGGTATCGCGGTGCGCTGCGCGCCTGTCAAGAAAAGAAGTGATGTGGAGAGGTGAAAAGCAGCACACGACGATTTTGAACCATCGTCAGCGGTCAGCGGTCACTAGAGTTGAACGAGGTCACGAACAAGGGGTTTTGGGATCGTCGATGTGCCGTACACGCACGCACACACAAAACACAAGGGCGTGCCGTTCCGACAGCGATTACCGGTGTGGGTTCCGGTTCCGGTTCTTCTCAGCTGTAACGTCTTGTGGGGCTCTACTTCATGCGGTATGTCTGGCGGCTCAGTCCGCCTTGAGGATTGACTGGTACGTACAGTGTGTTGCGGTTGGCTGGCTGGTTGGTTGGTTGGTTGGGGCGGGTTTCTCGCTATACACACACAGCTTCGCTCTGCGCGTGCACCCACGGACGTGATCCGCCTTGCGGTTGCTGGCTCTGCCAGAGGCGCAGCTTGTTGCCGTAGCACACCCAAGGCAGGTGAGGGGGTGTCGGTTAGGAATGATCCACTCTGCTAGGGAGGCCGAGGGCCCACTCTGCTGGGGGCGCCTCGCTTGTGTCGACGTGTCCGGTGCTATAGGGGCTGCGAGTCCTCTTGGGGTCTCGGATGGCGCCGGGGGGAAGGAGGTGCAGGGTGGGTGTGATATGGCGGTGATATGGCGCACCCGGGGGCGGGGCTCGGGGGAGAGATCTCCACAGGGGGTTGGTGCTCTGTGAAGAGTTGGAAGTTGCTGCCTCCTGGTCCCTCCTGGTCTCTGTGGCGGTCTGGAGTGTCCCGCAGCCGGGGCCGTTTCGGGCTTTCGGCAATATGGACTGGCGATGGAAACCCGGACGTCCGGCGCGACGCGTGTGTGGTTCGGGGACCGTCGGATCGGTCGCGGGCGACGGCGTGTGGGCGAAGGTGAGGTCCCCACGCGCGCGCCAGCGAGCAGCAACCCCGCGGCGGGTTTGGGTTGGGGCGCTGCCACTGCAGTCGGGGTGCGACGGTATATCATACTTTGCGCGCCCCGCGCTTGATGCCGTGAAAGGATCGCAATTGAACATTTGCTTGGGTTCCCCGGCGAGCGGGGGTGTGCACGTGGCCACACGGTGTCGACGCGTGTCGACGTTTCTTGGATCCCGTGTTGTTAAGATTACATCTTGGATCCCTTGTTGTTAAAGATTATATCTTGGATCCCGTGTTGTTGAGATGATAACCTAGGGTTGAAAATTAGATTATATTGGTGTGGGGTTGAGGTATTCGGTCATTGATCTGATAAAGTACGGCAAGGATGTGAAAGGATTCCGGTCGTGGCCCTTTCTTGGCCAAATGAAGGGGCAGGTGTCCAAAGCGCCCGCCGTTGGTTCGGTGACTTTCCTGTAACCCGCGCAGCAGCAGCAGCAGCACCACCACCCTACTTGGTCTGGTGGGATTGTGTACTTCTTGGTACGGCATTGGTACGGGTCTACGGTGTGCTTGCGCGCAGTTCAGGGCGCCACCGGCTGAATGGGTTGCCGACGGTGAGCCTTCAAGATCACCGGTTCGGGGCGAATGGGCGCCATTCCGCGCCGAATTCTTTGCAGATCTGTAAACCGTACTTGATGTGATGCATTGTTCGGGTCGGACCGGCAGCGCCGCGGCTCGCACGCTGGTATCTCTGGTATCTCTGCACCCACCCAAAGCGTCATATGAGCCATGCCCGCAGCTCGGGGCGTTCTTGCTTGGTGGTTGTTCATCGGAACCTCTCGGGTCAGGGGCCCTACACGGCAGCGGCCGTTGGTGTCTTCATCCATATCCCACGATCTACGAAAACCGGCGCCACGGCCGCCCAATCTCCCCCGCCCCACGTGACCGTGGAAACTACAGTGGGACTCAGACCCTGGGAACCTCGGAGGCACAGGGCCTGTGCGAGAAGCCCCTCATGTTGGACAGCACGTGCAGGCATATCGGTCAGCCGCTTTTTGTTTTTGTCCCCTTGCCCTGGGAACCCCCATATACACAGTGACACACCCAATCGGTCCCCACAAAGCCGTCAGCCGACGGCCGACACGCCCACGCGGCGCGGCCGGCGTGCACTGCAAGGTGGACCCCACACCCCTGGTCTCAACCCCCTCTCCCGCACCCCACCCCTCGTGCCCCTTCCCACTGGAAGGCGGTGTTACATGCGCCGTGCACACCACGGAGCACCGGCCGCTCCCACTGAGACGCTCCGTACAGCTCCACCGTACCTAGCCTCAAATCAGTACGTTAGGTACGGCAAACCCGGCCATCATGAGCCCATAACGGCGTCCCACGTCCCATGGGTCGTTCGGTAGGCCCATGTGGGTCACATCCGCCCTCCGAGGGGATGCACATCCCCATTCTTGGCGGACCCCCCACCGTACCCACCGACTCAACGTGTCGAGAGCTGGAGACCCACACGGCACGCGGGCCGCAGAACATCCCGCGCCAGAATCCACATGCCACCGCCATCCCGTGACGCCCACGCACCTCCCACCGTCCACCGCCTTGCGACACCGCCGCTGGAGCTCGCGGCCCCGCCGTCCGGACTCGCGCGCCGGTGTCCCTACCGGTAAACCCTGCTGACACGGACAGTCGTGAGTGCTTGCACCACGAGGCTGCCCTAGCCCCATCCGCCGGAGCTTGTCCAGACTGTGACCCCCACTACATCGGTGGCTGGTAGGTTGTTCCAGTGCGCTCGGGATCGACCAAAGCGGTGATGGCCCTACTTGATGTTTGCTTTGTTGTACTAGACACGCACACGCACACGAGCACGCGCCGTCACTTCCTCCCTCCACTTCGTCGCTGAGACACTAGTTGCCCCCGTCAACCCCGTCCTGCCCACACAGCGTGGGCGGCCCTCCTCCTCCTCCTCCTCCTGATGTACCAAGGGCCGCCGCCCAACGGCGCGCGTCCCAGGCCAGCACGGAGACTTGTGCAGCGCCTAGGCAGGGGCAGTGTCCGCCATGTATCCGCCACGCCGTCAGTACGAAGGCATCCATCCACCTGCCATGCAACACAACACGGAGCCGCCGCGGCATGCCTCCCTACACCCCACTCCACCTGGCCTGGGCTGCAAACCCAACCACCTTCCGGACGAATGTGAGCTGCGGGCTGGGGGGTTGAGCTGGGCGCTAAAATCGTTTTCGCCTCTTCCTGAGGGACTTCGTCTCACTTAAGCTCTCTGCGTGGGAGGCCCCACTCATGCTGTTGCCTCCTTCACCTGAGTCGCTGCCCTCAACGCTGCTGGATGACCCCGGGGCCACTGCGGGAGGAGGCGGGGACCGAAGGGCCGGGTAGATCAGCGAGCATGGGCGCACCAGAGCGTTCCAGACGTGGGCGAGGGTTACGTCGCGACGACGTCGCCAGGGTGGTATCAAAGTGGGTCTGGACCTTGACGATCAGGCCTCAACGTGTCAATATCCATGTGTGGCTGTGGTGTCATGCGGCTACTTTGAATGAATGAACGTTACAGCGGACCCCAAAGGGGACAACGGTGTATACCTACCAGGGCAAGCCCCAGCAGGCCCCACCGACAAGGCGGCAAGACACCTCCACACCTCAACGCCGCGAACAAAAAACACATCGGGCCATGACCCCACCCAGACAGACACCGAAGCAAGCAGAGGCGCACAGCGGAGCAACACTACCAAAGGGATAGGCACAGCAAAGGGCGGGATCCCCATAAGTGAATAAAAGCCAAGCACTTTGATGAAGTCGTGCGTGCAGCGCTTCCACAGGTATTGGTGCGCTCGACCGCACCAGTCGCTTTAGTCGAGCGGGATGCGATTATAAAGCAAGTGTCTAAACGAATGCACTGACCTGCTGCACCAGCATTTGCCTGCACGCCCGATGCCGCGAAAGACATAGGAATGGCAGAGCTGCTAGAAAAGCTCGGAACCGGCTTAGGTGCGGCCGTGAAAGCGGGCGCAGCGGCAAATCGCTGTGATGCTGCCGCCACAACCCGTGCAGCCTGGAGTTGTGTCGCGCCTGCGGGTGTCAGGGTTTACGCAACGCGAGGTACCAAGGTCACGGTATGGGTCTGGGCGAGGCGGACCGCCGCAACGAGCATCAAGCGCAAAAACACACTATCTCACCAGCGCGCCACGCGGCCGCCGCTTGGCGAAGAGCCGGACCCTGTTCAGCAAGTATGCATCATACCGTCAGCGCCTGCCGAACATGACAGCCGCGATCAGGACACACAGTAAAGTAAATCACACCTGGCAAAATCGTTGAAAGCAAGACATTGCCTTCGAGCGTCGCTCAGCAAGCTCCGGGTGTTGTGATGTTCACCACACGTAGACGCTTGGCGTTGAAGGATTTTGTGAGTAACTTCGTTTTACAAAAATGGTCTTGGTATAATGACCAGGGATATGTGCGAGACGGTTAAGCGTGCAGGCCATCCTGGGTCTGCACGGAGTAAAGTTGGTTGCGCTGCTGGTTGCTGCAGTACTATACCTGATCGCACCAAGGCACAATATCACGCGGCATTTGTACAGATGATTATTGACATTTTATAAAGCCACTGGCAGCAGGTCAATGCCCCAAGTCCCTGCCAAGTTGTATCGCCTGCTGCATCGTGTCCGGCGCGACTTTCACAAAGCCCAAATCCCTCTAGTAGGAATTATCGACTTCAATGCACCTCCTGCTCTTGATCCCCACATCCAACTAGCTAGTGCCTTTCGTAGGCCGGCTTTGGCCTCACCTACTGAGGCAGCATGGCACAGCAGCGATGGCTTCCGCGCCCTCCGCCAAGCCCAGCAGCAGCTGCAAGTCCTGAAGGGTTCTGAGGAGGAGACGCGGCAGGTATGTGCGTTCCGAGAGACGGTACCGCCACTATGGCAGCCCAAGGCTGTTGCTCGGGTCACGTACGGTCAAACGGGGCACGTCAACACGACCATGACACGCGAGACAACCCTCCCGCGGCACTGAACCCTTTCCGACCTGGGTCCCAAAGCCTGGGCATCTGCATCGATTGTCACGGATAAACAAATAAAACGCGACCTGACTTGATCAACAAGCCCAGACGCTTAAGCCGAGCTTCTTGGGAGAGTCTGTTACTGACAGGATTTGAGTCATTGCTCAATGCTCCAACGCAATACCACGACATGATGTGATGTGGACCAGCAAGGTATGACTGCCATGCACAGCCACCAGCAGAACATATTTTGTGCCGTCTTGCGCCGCCGTCGCGGGCGACGGCGGTGCGGCTGCCGTCAGCGGAGCAGCCGGCAGGCGCTCGGCAAGAGCAAGCGGCCGAGGGTGCGACCGGTGGTGGGGCGGATGCCGTGCCCGACCCAAAACCTGTGGAGGGAGCCGATGGTGGCGTCGATCCAACTCCCAGGATCCGTCCCCCTCTCTCTCTCCTCTCCTCCCTCTCTTGACCGCGAGGCCGATGCCGAGCCAGCGCGTCGCGCTCAGCCGTGTCGCCCCTGTTGATGTTGCATCCCTGTTTCCGGAACCGTTTCCCCAGGGGAAACTGGAGGCTACACCCTCCTCCGCTCCCGCCCGCACCTCCTCCGCTCCCCTCGCCAGGCACTTCGGTACTGGTTCCAGCTCTGCCAGTCATGGGCGCACCGGGTGAGTGGATCGAGGGCCGCTGGCTCCGGAGCCGCACTCGTGCACCGCACTCGTGCACACGCACATGCACCATGGGGTAGCGCCGCCGGAAGCTGCGTCACCGACCGCGGAGGAACAGTTGGGCTCCGACTCGGCGGTGACGGCGGCGGTGACGGCGACGGCGGCGGTGCTCGCGGCGCGGGGGCCGCCATCGACGCGCTCAAGTCGCGCCTGAGCCAACTGGCGGTGGCGCTCGAGGAGGGCGCCCTCTTGGTGGAGCGGTTGTACGACGCCAACCACCTCTCCCTGGAGGCCTTCGATGATCAGGACGGCGCCGGGGGGGCAGCGGCGGGGGAGGCGGCGGAGGTGTGTAGTTGAGTGTGCCTCGACTGTAGTAGTACACCACAGTATGATGCACTACCAGTACCCTCAACGCGGCCGGCGGCTGCCATCCGTGGGGCCACCCGTTCACGGTGTGCGAATGGTGGGGATGCCTCGTGCCCAGCTGGCACAGGCGGTGCCGCAGGCCTGATCCGCACGTTCTCTGCTTTGAATATGTATGTATGTATATATATATATATACCGGTCGGTCAGCACGCCGATGATCAGGCAGCAATCCAGGGATGGCGTGCGCACGAGGCGTGCCTCGGATGTGCTTCGCCGCGGGGATGAGCACCCGGGCCGCGATCATCATCGGGGCCATCGGCCATCTAGGTCATGTTTGTTAACGATTTGCATTGAACTCCGCGGGCCGTCGGTGACGGCAATAGCTTCCTCACCAGTCACCACACACTGCATGAAAGAAATCGCGCCACCATGGCGCACCGGACAGCAGGCCCCACAAGTGCACCGAAACACGCCCTGCAACCAGGCTGCCCGGGAACCACCCCTGCGCAGGGGCTCACGTTCCATTGTGCTAGCGCGGAACTTGAGGCTGGAGTGCACGCAGCTCGTGATCGGGGTTTCGCGTCTGGGCCTCGGAGGGGTCGAGCCCATTGCCTGCTGGGTAGGGGCTTACCGGCATGTTTGTCTTTTTGGTTGCCTGCATAATGTCTTTATGGTTGCCTGCACAAACCAGGGTTTAAAACCCTGCAGCCAGAAGCGAAGCGCGCTGCGGCTCATCACCTTGCCGTTGGCCACAGCATCTCGTCCTCTCCACCGGCTGCGCCGCAGAGGCCGGCCATCCCCGGCGGCTGGGCCGACGGTGGCGCTGACCTGCCCGAGCCGCTGCGCTCACCCGCCGTGGCGGCGGTGCGGCGGCAGCTCGATGCGCTAGCCGCGGATGTGGCGGCGGCGCATCCGGGGCTCTTTCCTGAAGGGGGAGGTCCCGGCGGCGGCGGCGATGGCGACGTGGGTGGCCATCAAGGCGTTTGGACTCGCGAGTCGGATGGCGGGTCCCGGCTGCGGCAACAGCTCGAGGCGATCAGCCAGGTGGTGGGGCTGGGGTGCTGTTGGGGGTTAAAAGTGAAAAAGGAAGAAACCAGAAACGAACCTGTGCTGTTGGGCTGGGAGCATCGAGGCTGGGGCCTTTCACGAGCGATTGGGCCAGCCGATGAGCAATGGGGGTTGGCGAGCGCTCGGCTGGTCTGACCACACCTGTGGCGGCGAGTGTCACACGGAGAGCGGGGTTGGCCGTTGACGGCCCGGTCGGACGGAGCCCGCTCTTGCCGGGTGCCGTACACGGTAGGTGGTGCAGGGGTTCCGGTGATTGCGCATCCAATGATGCAATCGCAGCGAACGGCTGCTCAGGGGTGCGCGAGTAGGGGCGGGAGGGGTCGGGTAGGGGCAGGAAGGGCCGGGTAGGGGCATGGGATGTACCCTCCTTTGGCTTTCGGCGCTTCCGCCATCCGCTCCACGGACGGGCGGCGAGGACAACCCCTCACCTCAGGCTCCCTCCGTCCGCCCGGGAGTGAATGGACTCTTGACTGCGTCATGTGACGGGGGACCCAGCGGCCTATCGGTGACAGCGCGGACAGCGGCGTCCAGTCTGGGGATGGTCGCCGGGGTTGAAAAGAAACAGCCCAGACACCGGGGTAGGGCGCTGCAGGGCACTGACGGGCGTTCACGTCCTCTGCGCACTGAGGCAGCCAACGGACAGGGGAGCTGTTGCCCGTCAACAGACGAGCCCCGCCTGCCGCCGCCCCCCGCCAGCCGGACCCCCCTCCTGCCTCTCCCCACGTGCCACCCGATCCGCAGTCACCCTGGGGAAACCCGGAATCAGCGAAGCTGGTTACATAGAGTGCTGTTGGTGTATGTTTGCGCGTTCGTTTGGGTATGGGTATGGTTGTGTGTTAATGGGGAACTGAGCCGTGTGTGTGTGTATCGTTACATATCTGCCGGGCCGACGCTGGCCGGGGGCGCTAACCCGCCCCATTCGGGAGACCGCCGAAGCACTCCTCTGACGAGGAGGGGCGTAGTCCACGTTGTCCACACTGTACCGCCTATCATAGGGGGTACTCACCGCCTACCGTAATCATCGCAGGACTGCGTCCACCTGATTGTGTGTGTGTGTGTATATATGAGGGAGAGTGTTCAGCAAAGAACGTCCCGCCCGACCCGCCCGTGTGTGTGTGTGCGCGTGTCCTTCATGACCCTCCTCCTGGCTCGTCGGCGTCTGGACAGGTGCTGTTCCAGCAGCTCAAGTTCAAGCACGAGCCGATCGAGTGGGTGTACGACGGACTGGCGCCGGCGCTACTGCCGCAGGTAATGGATCCAGGGTTACCGCTGCGCTCCGTGGCGGTCCGTGGCCCGGGGACCGAGCTAGCGACGCCGCTGTTATGACGTGTGCGGCGACCCGACCCAGCGCAGCTCTTCCCACGGTTAGATCACATTAGCTTGGCTTGGCAGGAAGGAGCCTCCCTAAATTGGAATCCATACGGCTTTCCTTCCTGAAAGCCGTCTGGACAAGTAGGGCGAACCCGCAACTGCTAAGCGGTGCTGCAGTGGGCTGGGCTGAACGCGACGTCGTGTGCGCCCGGCCACCACCACCGCCACCGCCACCGGGCGCCTGCACGTGCAGGTGCTGCAGCGCCGGCGCGGCATTCCGCTCAGCCTCGCCGTAATGTACTGCAGTGTGGCTCGTCGCCTCGGCGTCGCGGCCGCGCCGGTCAAGGCGGCGGCGGGCGGCGCGCCCGGCGTGTCGGAGGGTGAGTGGGTTTGAAACAAGTTAAGGGCCGACGGGGTGTTGATGGGTCCATCCACAGGCGGCAGGGTGACCCGCGGTGACTGCCACCGAGCCGCTCATCGGATCCCTCGCGGGGGGACCCCTCCCACCCCACCCCCCCCGTGCCGCGGCGTGCGGCGCGCCGGCTGCTCGGGGCGGCGGGGACAAGGACAGGGACGGGGCCGCCCCAAAGGGAGTGCAATGGAGCGGACCATTTGTCGCGCTGACGAAGCCTCGGCCAGC
Source organism: Eudorina sp. 2006-703-Eu-15 (assembly GCA_003117195.1). Classification (NCBI taxonomy): domain Eukaryota; kingdom Viridiplantae; phylum Chlorophyta; class Chlorophyceae; order Chlamydomonadales; family Volvocaceae; genus Eudorina; species Eudorina sp. 2006-703-Eu-15. The sequence goes on along the minus strand of BDSI01000002.1, from coordinate 1,859,931 downwards.
AAAGGAGTCCGGGAGAACTCCAGTCCCGACCGGCATCGGTGTTGCTCAGGAAACGGTCCAAGAGAACCGGCACCGTGGGCTCACGTGCCCTGAGCCTCCGCCAGTTTTCGCAAGGTGCACCGGTGGAGGTTACGGCCCGCCCTGCCCGACGGCCGCGCGCTTCCCCCACGTCGCAGGCCCTGCCTCGCTCCACAGCCTGCCGCCGGAGGTTGCCGCCCGCCAGGCGGGCCGCACGGTGGCGCTGGCGCCGCCGCTGGACACGTGGCTGGTGGCGGCGGCGGCGGCGCCGCCGCGTCCACCTGCGGCGAGTGGCGCTGCGATTCATGGGTCGTCACGAGCAGCCACGGCAGCAGCGCAGGGCGTCCCGGGGGTTGCGATTCCGGCGGAGTTGTTTGTGGACGTGGACCGACGGGGCCGGGTGCTGGATGCGACGGAGGCGCGGGAGCGGTTCGCCGACCTGCCGGTGCGTGCGTCCCGGGGGCTCCGAGCGGCAGGGAGGGCGGGCGGGAGGGATATAGGACATGCGGGAGGGATATAGGACATGCGGGAGGGATATAGGACATGCGGGAGGGATATAGGACATGCGGTAGGGATATAGGACATGCGGGAGGGGTATAGGACATGCGGGAGGGATATAGGACATGCGGGAGGGGTATAGGACATGCGGGAGGGATATAGGACATGCGGGAGGGATATAGGACATGCGGGAGGGATATAGGACATGCGGGAGGGATATAGGACATGCGGGAGGGATATAGGACATGCGGGAGGGGTATAGGACATGCGGGAGGGATATAGGACATGCGGGAGGGATATAGGACATGCGGGAGGGATGTAAGACATGCGGGAGGGATATAGGACATGCGGGAGGGATATGGGACATGCGGGAGGGATATAGGACATGCGGGAGGGATATAGGACATGCGGGAGGGATATAGGACATGCGGAGGGATATAGGACATGCGGGAGGGATATAGGACATGCGGGAGGGATATAGGACATGCGGGAGGGATATAGGACATGCGGGAGGGATATAGGACATGCGGGAGGGATATAGGACATGCGGGAGGGATATAGGACATGCGGGAGGGATATAGGACATGCGGGAGGGGTATAGGACATGCGGGAGGGATATAGGACATGCGGGAGGGATATAGGACATGCGGGAGGGATATAGGACATGCGGGAGGGATATAGGACATGCGGGAGGGATATAGGACATGCGGGGGGGGGGGGGGGGGGGGGGGGGGGGGGGGGTATAGGACATGCGGGAGGGATATAGGACATGCGGGAGGGGTATAGGACATGCGGGAGGGATATAGGACATGCGGGAGGGATATAGGACATGCGGGAGGGATATAGGACATGCGGGAGGGATATAGGACATGCGGGAGGGATATAGGACATGCGGGAGGGATATGGGAACTTGGTGGACAAATTGAAATTGCGCGGCCGCCAGAGCTGCTTACGGCCCCAGACGTGGAGGGAAGAGGGCGGGCTCGGCCTAGGCCCAACCATCAGCGTCGCGTAGATGACCCTGTGGCCTGTGCGGCCCAGATTGCGGCGTCGGTAGCGTGCGCGGGACGGGGCGGCACCGGGGAGGTTGGAGTGGGAGATTGGAGGCAGCAGCTGCACTCGGGGCGGCATGATCTGTGTGCTGCGGGCGCAGTCGAGGGGCAAGCCCCTCCCAGTGGCGAGGCAACAAGTTGGCACAGCCCCCCCCCCGGCCCCGGCAAACCACCGCCAGGCGTACGGTAATCACACCGCTATACACGCGTAGCGGCGTGACAGGCCGGCCCTCAGGCACCTGGCGTACAGGGACTCTGGCGGGTCAGATCCCTCCTGCCGAAAACGTCGTCCCTTCTCTCGCGGCCTGGATGACTCCTGAAGTCTCTGGAGGACTGTCCGTCACACCTCTCGTGTCAATAAAGATGGCGAAACCACGAAAAGTCACGGAATGGCGAGGTGGTGTCTGATTTGGTGGGCGTCGCCGTGGCATTGTGTCGAAGTAAATATACGGTACATAGCAGTGTACGGTGAGGGCTGTCACGTGTCACCGATGACCCGCGGGGTCCGCTGTAACACTTTTGATAATAACATAGCCGTCATACACCCCCAAACGCGGTATGGCCGCTTCGCAGGTCGCGCCGCTGTCGCAGCTGCTGCCCGCCTCCCCCCTGGAGCTGTGGTCCGAGCTGGCACGCGTCATGGTCACGGCGCACGGCCGACGCGGGGAGAGTGACTGGGTAGCGCACTGGCTGGTGCAGGTGAGTGTACGGTCCTGTCGGACGCGGTCGAAAGGACGGCAGGGCGGCAGGGCGTTTCGTCTAACCCGCGTGAAGGTTTCTGGGCCTCCCGGCTGCGGATTGCGATGACCTGCGGAGGTACAAATGGAAAGCGAAGCTGAGGCGCTTGATGTGGAATGCGACGCACGCGGGCTATGGGGCGTCCTTCAATTGAACGTTGCTGCGGCAAAGGAGCGCGCGTGGCATCCGTTGAGGCGGTGCAGTGCGGGGTACTCGGGTGTGCGCAATCGGTGAGTGAAGTAGGCCGGCTGTTGGGAGTCAGGGCCAGGCTCAGCGGAGTGAGGACGTCGCGGCGTCGTGCAGGCATCGAGAGCCAACTTGATATCCGCCTGCGCTGTTTGACGTTCCACGCAGGTGCTGGCCCTGGATCACCGGTCACCAGAGTGGCGAGTCATGACAGCTCACTAAGGAGCAGGGGAGTAGCCAGCGTGGTGGAGTCCAAATACACGTCTGATGCCAATTTCTTTTGGTGGAACACTGTAAATACGAAATGTTATACTGCCGCGCAACTGCGTGAATTAAGTAACTTTCACTACCAACAGAAAGTGCATGGAAGCCGAGGGACTGTTGGGAGAACCGCTCGGCACTTGAGCAGATTATCAGAGGGCCGTGGCAGAAGGGCGCAGCTTGCGTACTTCATGGTGCCATACGCACAACAACAGTTTGGAAGGCACCATTTGGGGGTGAGGTGACAAGGCGACGGCTAACCGGACTGTGCAGGGTCTTCCAAATGCAAAACCCATATCAAGGTGAAGATGCTGTCATACAAGGGCACAGCCGTGGCATAATGTAACGGCGCCTTTGGTACCAGCCACAATAGGTAAAGATCCAAAAGCTTCCCGTTCTGACCTAGACACCCGCGTGGGGACGAAAGGCAGATGGGCTAAACATTTCGACAGCAACAATGATTTTAAAGTATTCATGGCGGACTGTATGACTTGGCTTGTAATATCGGTGCCGAGGATCAGGGGCCAGCAGTATGTACTTTATTAGCAAGCGCCCTATCAAAAATCATATGCGTTAACTGAAATGCATTTGAGGAATTGGCCTTACTCCTGATGACGTGAGCTAGCACTTTTCGTTATGTCGTGAGGAAAGTCGAGACGCTTCTACTATCGCGAGCGAAACCTTCCTCGATACACACGCCCTAAGCTACGGCCACCGACAAATGACATGCGGACGAACGGGTCATTGCACGGCAACAGTAGACTCTGGACACCGGCCAAAAAGCGCACCCTGCTGTACATGTGTACGATCCCCTTCCGTTTATGAGGCGCGAGGCCTCCTGGTCCATTCTCACACCTTATGCTGAGTTAAAATGCAAATTTAATAAAAGTTACGGTTTACACTCAGCTCCCCCACACGGGGTTACCTTCTCACAAGCTCACGTTCCCCTGGGCACAACGTTCTTGTTCCCAACCTTCCTCGCGGCGTGAATGACTGCATGACATCGAGCATCTTCAGTTATTTTGAAGTGGACGCCTTGCGTCGGAGCTATTCGCGGTGAGCAGTTGCGTTGGCTTACTCCTCGGCACACGTAGGCCTTCGCTTTTCTTCCACTGGACGCTGCGGCGGCATGCATGAGCTGCCTTATTAGCTGCGTAGCTCCTCTGTTGAATGGGGGCATTAGGGGCTGTCTACTTGCGAGCGGGTCGGTGTGTGCCCGATGCGTTTCTTGCTGAAGGTTGAGACGACGTGCGTCGGGCCTGAGTCAGGCTGCATATAAGTCGTTGTATGATATTGGCTTTCATTAGCTTTGTTTGTATGGCATTTGTCAAAGTGCTTGCGCCAGGTGGGTAGTGGGTTGCGTTTGGGGACGCGACATGCTGTGAGAAGCTGGACACGCTGTTGACGTCCGCTGATCATCCTTTGCTTTCGAAGGTCTGGGCTTGCCGCTTGCTCGTCGTCAGCCGGCTCTTCGACACGCCAACAGCCATGGTGAGCTCGAACGCCCTAGTTTTCTGGACGGTGCTGGGGACCCTGCAGGAACAACCGAAGCCTCCTCGCTTCGCTCTTCGGCCTTAATTGAATTTCATTTCTTTAGAGCTTATTTTTTACAGTGGTTAAAGAATCCAGTGTCGTCTTGTATTTAAGCGATCACGGTTGGCCATATCTGAATTTGTAATCTCCCCCTTCCACAGTCGAACGTCGCAGTCGAGCATCCTCGGGCTTTCCCAACCACGGTCGGCTTCCGCGTCCAGGGCGGCTTCGAGCTGCCTGTGCCGCACGCACCGCCGTCGACACCTGCGCCTGTGGCTGCGCCCGCGACCAGCTCTTTCCTGACGCCGTCGCAGCAGCTGCCCAAGCTGTCGTCTGTCCCTCCTCCATCCGCGGAGAAACCGACAGGCGTTCAGTCGGGCTTGCTGCTGCAGCGCCAGCTTGGGACCTCGCTTGCGCCACTCAGCAGCAGTCTTGGTTCCAGCGCACCGGTGCACCAACGCCTTGGTGTCGCTGGCGAACTCGTTAGTGCCCTTTCTACCGGCGTGCCGGAGAGCCCAGCACCCGTTGGTTGGAAGGGTCTGCTTGAGTTTAGCGAGACAAGCGGCTGCAGTGGCGTGCTGGGCCCGAAGACAGCGGTAAGCTTTTGCGGTTGGCGCTGCGGTCGTTGCGGTTGGCGCTGCGGTCGTTGCGGTTGGCGCTGCGGTCGAAGTTGATGTTTGTGCTTGCGTTGCACCGCGTCAGGTTGACGTCCGAATTCTGAGCGCCCCATTCAATCGCACATCTCCCAGTTGTATCAGTTGTGGCTCATCTTGGATGTGTCTTGTTATGCATCGCAGTCGGAGGACCTGGACAGCATTCTCAATCGCGATTGCAAGATTGAGATCTGCTGCACCGCGCACACCTCGCCGTCCGTCCGGCGGCTTGTCAAGTCGGTCATTCGCGGCCTGCGGGCTTGCCAGGAGCCCGACAAGGCCGCCGACGGCATGGGTGGGACGTACTTCTTCGCCAACGAGGCGGGCAAGAAGGCGGCAATCCTCAAGCCTTGTGACGAAGAGCCTCTGGCGCCCAACAACCCCAAGGGTTACGTTGGCCGCCAGCTCGGCGACCCCGGCTGGAAGCCCACTGTACGCGTCGGGGAGGCAGCCATCCGCGAGGTGGCCGCTTACTTACTGGACCACGATGGCTGGGCGCGCGTGCCGACAAGCGTCCTCGTTCGCGCACGCCATCCGATCTTTTGCTACCAGGCGTCAAAGATGAATATGCCTGGCCCCTCTCCAATGGCTAGCGTTGGAGGTGCCGACGGCCTTACTCGGGCCGGCAGCGCTGTCCGCCTAGAGAGCGTCTCCGGCTCTGGCGTGATGGCAGACTGCAGCACGTGCGTTTCGCCGGCGACGCCGTCGGAGAGCCCCCTGCCCATGAAACTGGGATCGCTGCAGGAGTTCGTGACCCACGAGTGTGATACGAGTGAGATGGGACCCAGTCGCTTCAGTGCCCGCGATGTTCACCGCATCGGCATTCTTGATTTGCGGCTGTTCAACACGGACCGCCACGCTGGGAACATGCTGGTGCGGACGCCGCGCTCGGCGTCGGCATCGACGGCGGACCTGCGGCGCAGCATGGTGGCGCCGGATGCGCCGTATGAGCTGATTCCGATTGACCACGGCTTCTGCCTTCCAGAGACGCTTGAGGCGCCGTATTTTGAGTGGCTGCACTGGCCGCAGACCATGCTTCCCTTCACCGAGGAGGAGCTGCAGTACATTAAGGACCTCGATGTGGAGGTGAGGCGGCAGACGTCGAACTGGAGTTGCATATGCTGTTTGTTGAATACTGCCCGGCTGGGTGTTGATGGTTGCTGGTCCATGACGTGCCGCTTGCGCCTGCATAGAGGATTCCACGCATGGGATTACTTGTTTAGGTGCGCGCATGCATGCGCGTCCAGTTCAGCGCCTCATCTTGTGACCTGTGCGGTTCTCAATCCTTGCCGGCAGCGTGACAAGAACATCCTGAGGCAGGAGCTGCCGATGCTCCGCCCGGAGTGCCTTCGTGTGCTGGAGGTCTGCACCACGCTGCTGAAGACATGCGCCGCCGAGGGCCTGACGCTGTTCGACATTGCGAGCGTGATGACGCGTCCTTTCCTCGACTCCGACGAGGAGCCCAGTGAGCTCGAGCGCATGTGCGCCTACGCCAGGCAGTGTGTTGAGGTGAGGCTGTGTGTTCGAGGAATGGGTGGCTGATTGTGTATTCGTCAAATTGCTGGAATGCTTGCACGCGTTTGTCATGCGCCACGATGGATGGAAAAAATTGTGATATTGAACAGATATGTGTGATGGCTGCGATTGATTAATAATTGTCCTTCGTGCTTCCGATCGCTGCCACCCTGTCACATGACCTCAGTACATGAAAGAAATGAACCAGTGCGATGAGGACGATGTTGAGAGTTGCGAGACGATCTCGGAGGTGGCGGTTGATGATCAGGCGCTGGTGGAGCTGGCGAACGAGGCCCTCGACGTCCTCAGCAATATGCCCATGCGGGGTTCCACCATCACTAGCATCAAGGAGGAGGGCGAGGACATGCTGTTCGAGCTGGATGTCGACTCTGGTAAGCACGCACGCTGGTGCTGACGTCGTTTGGGCCTTGAACTGTTGCCAGGCTTGTATCGTGTGCATGCAGGTAACGTGGCGGAGCTGCAGGGCCGCTTATGCCAATGGTTTCGCTGAGCTGTCGCGCGTTTTGTATTGCGTGCAGGTGTCGCATACATGGGCAAGCGCCGGGCGACCACTGCCATCGTCGGCGCGGGGGCGTCGGCCCCGGGAGCCGAGTCGAGCGCAGATTACTCACCCTGCTCCAGTCTTTCGACCTCGGACGAGCATATGAGCATACCGGCCGGGGGTTCCATGGGATCCTCGGGCATGCTGAACGGCTTCTCGATGGCGGACGAGACGCTGCCGCCCGGCGCCCGTGCGGCCCGGGCGATCAGCGCGGGTGGTGCCGGCATGGGCTCGGAGGCTACGCCAGTCCGACCCGCTGCGATGGAGCGGGCCGTGCCGATGGCCAGCTCTGTCCACGTGACTGACGGCTTCCTTTGGCGCAAGCTGAAAACTAAGCAGGCGGCAAAGCTTGCCGCCGCCGGTAAGGGCGGCGTACTCACTTGCCCGAAGCGCGGCCGCATAGCACCGCAGGTGTACCCACCGCCGGTGGCGGCGTTCAGCCCGGAGCGCATGAGCGCCTGCTTCAGCGATATGACGGAGGAGCAATGGAACCAATTCATGGAGGTGGTGCAGGACCAGATCCGGTCCGCGCTGGATTCGGGCAGGTGGCGGCAGTCCACGGCCGACATGTCGAGCATGGCCTTGTCCTGCCCCCGCTTCTAGACGGCCCCGTCTGGTGACGCTTCGCGGCACTGTCTGGCTGCCCTTCGCTTGGCGTTACTAGCGAGCGCGCGTGGCTGTATTGCAGCATGGATGGCGGCATGCACATGACTTACAGATGTAGTAACTGCCTGCTGCATTGCCTGGCCATTGTGCTCGGGTTGACCTGGACGTGTCATGTGAAACCGTCCGTGTTCCTCTGGCCTTGAGCCCGCTCTGGATCTAGTGGTGGCCTGCATCCTTGGCGGGCCTGTATGGCGAGTTTGGACGCGGGTGGGGACATTGGGAAATGGAGGCATAGATCAGCCAATTAGCGCTTCTGCCGTACAGGCATGCAAGCATATAATGCTGGAGCTGGCGCGCCCCTACGCTGTAGAAGTTCCACGGACACAGGTTTTTATCAAATCCCCTCTTTTCTCTTAAGTGTACGTTATGTAGAGCAGGTTTTTAACGAAGGGTACGCCCTGCATGTCGAGCGCTGTTGCAACAATTGGGAAGTACATTTCGCATGTCACTACGGCCAGCAACTTGTCTCTGGTCTGGACCGGGGAGGGTTGCGATTCTGAGGTTTAGCTGGGTAGCAGCATCGATTCGGTTCTCCAGGATCTCTTTTGTCAGTGACAGTGGCAGCAGCGCCATCATCGCCCTTTACGGAAGGGGCCTGCAACCAGCATGTTGTACATGACTGCGTCGGCATCGCTTCGCGTATTGTGATGTTTGTTGAGCCTTGGCAGTCGACATGGAGCAGACAGGGGGAAGATGCGGGCGGTCGTGTGTTCCGGCTGACATACTCGCGTGGTTCATGCGTAGCTCTTGATTTACTATGTTTTGTGGATGGATTGAGCAGCGGCTGCTTTCGGCTGAGCTTTCGCCAGGGGGTATGCAACGAGCGCGCTTTCTCAGCCCACGCGCTTGCTTTACTCACTCGCTTTGCGGTCTCACGGCTGAATGGTTGCTTGCGCAGCACATCTGCGTGCAACTGCTTAGCGCCCAGGGTAAGGGTGGAAGAGGTTTGTTGGTCACGCGGTCGCGAATAAGTCCGGAAGCAGTTCGGAATCATATGATGCGGTCGGCTGTCTTGTTGGCACTTGTCCCTACGCATCTCATTTCTCGCACAGTTCAATCGATGCGCGGGTGTGAGGAGGTTAGTTAGGTGTCCGGTGCAAAAAGGTTGCCCGATGAGGCTTCGAAGAAACTCAATCCCTTATCATCACCCTCCGTCCGCAAGACGGCGGAGTGATTTGCGCGTGTGTGTGTGTGTGCTGTGGCTGTTCTGCGGCAGGGTGTCGAGTTGGACTGACGTCGCAGTGACGGTGTTTGGGAAGCCTATAATGCATAGGACAGTGGTTCCGCCCGGCTGTGGACATGCGCAACTATGCTTGCGTACGCAACGGGCAGTGTGCTTCCTGTTTTCGTTGGTGTCCTTGAACGTCTGGTTTCCACGATTTCCGTCCTCTGTTGCTGCTGTTGTTCAGCTTGAGAATGATGGGCGTTTGTGGTTTCAAGCGTTTTCGGTGTAGTTAGTTCTGAGGTTCCAGTCTGGTCGGTGCGGAATCCCTGCGTTCCATTCGGCAGTTCGCTCGACGCAGTTTTCTCACCCATTTTTTCCGCCGCTGATGTACAATACCAGTATGTTGCGAATTCACAGACGACGTGAATGGCATTGCGCCATCCCCGGTATTTTTGAGACATTTGACATGAAGGTTGACGATCTTGTGGCCAACATGGTGCACAGAGGTACAAAGGATTCCCCCAGGAATGGCGTGCTCCACCCATACATGTAATCTGTGAGGAGTGAAGATGTTCCGCACACGGTCAGGCCTCCAGCGCGGGAGGGCATTCCCCGACCACGCACCCCAACGCGATCCGGATGACGTGGCAAGGGCGGCACCTGTCAGCCCCCGTCGTCTCCTTCGGTTGGGTTGACCTCACAGCTGTGAGGGGCCCGTCACAGCGCGGCTCACACCCGTCCAGACATGTACGTGCTGGAGTGAAGGAACTTCGTGTCGACTTCTTATCAGCAGGATAAATTCCTGCCACTGCCCCACGTTCTCCATGGTCAGTATCACCAGTGGAAGTTATCCTATGCTGTCGGTTTACTCCGCCTGCCGTGGCCTTGTACCACCGTGCGTGTCATGCAGTGGGCATGGTGGTGCCCAATACATCCTGTGTGCGTGGCGTGTGTATACACAGAAACCGAGCCGCGAGTGAGTGTGTTGTGTGAATCGTTAATGCGAAGCTATCTGGGTCCGTTGGATCGTCCGGTCCGAACTAAGAGTCCACGGTCCATGGTAACGGTTGCAGTATATCGATCGTTTATGCAGTGTATGGTGATGAAGCTTCGGCTGACGCCGATGGCTGTCACCGATGACCCGCGGGGTCCGCTGTAACATCCTGAATAATAACATCGATCCGCTGGCCAGCCCATCCTGCGCGGACTGCGCCTTACAGCCCGCTGTTCAACCTCTTCAAGTCCTTGCAGCATTCGGGGCTCGTTCCTCAGCAATCTGGGGACGCGCCCCTTGTATTGCGAAAAAGCTAGTCTGCTGCTCTGATCCGGGGTCCCAGCCTAGGCGCACTTGCTAGCGCTTTCAGAGTCAGTCTTTGCACCGTATGGCGGGCCTGTCAGCCCAGCTAAGCCAGAGCACCTTGTCTCGCACGCGCACATCGGGCAGGCTGGTCCGGGTTTCCTGCGAGGTGCGTCGTGGTGGGGATAGGGTTTGCACCGAGCAGCACCACCCCGGGTAAGCTTCCCTGCTGTACACTCCATCCCTTGGCAAGCAGCCCTCGCCTACAAGCCCCACTGCCGACTCCCAACTATTTCGCTCCGGCCCTCCGACCCGGCCCTCCTTGGGAACGTACATTCGGTCAGCCTCGAGGGGCATGCACACCAGAGCACGCACCGCTGCCTCGGCAAGTGGGCCCCCCCATACCCGTAGGCAGGACATGTAGATACGGTACCTGATCCTCGCCGGCGCCACCCGGTGCAGCATCACCACCTTGGGTGGGTTGGGCGTCACCTTCACCTCATGTGCGGCTCGTGAAGGTGGAGGAGAAGGTACGGGTGGTGGCGCACCATGATCGATGGAAGCTCAGCAGTTGCCAGTATTATGTTTTGACGCTGCCAAGCTGTCTCAGTGAAGCAATAATAACAGGATGATATGGATGATTTCCCACAAGAATATGACCAGGTCTTGATTGAACTTTGGAACTTGCGTGAACTGTAAGTGATCTTCGGTGACGCACACGGGTCATGGTGGAAGGCATCGTCATCAGTCGCAGAGCAATAGGAGTTGTCACGGCTGTCGTCACGGATGATCCGCGGGGTCCAATGTAACATTACTTACAATAGGACTTGCGCGTTTCGTTTGGATTCGTTTCAGGTAGCCGCAATTTGGTTCTGGGTTCAACTGCGCCGTACCCGGTCCACCAGCGGTACGGCAGTGGTCGGCGAGCGTACCCGGGCGTTTCTCAAACCCGAAGGACAACCCGAGGCGCTTCCTTTGCATTATGGCTGTACGTATTCGCTCTTTAATTTGTCGTTTGCGTCTCGAAGTTTGGGTCGGTGCAGTACATTCGCGCATACCGTAGTGTGCCTGCCAAAGCTGCCAAAGATTGCGTCGTGCCCGCGTCATGCATGGTTGCGTTGCATGCCGAACGGGATCGCATGCGGCTTGTGAGTCGTAACCTGGGAACGTTGTCACTCAGGGTACAAAGTAGTGTTCCGTGGATGTGACAGAGAGAGCTTGCACACGGTGCCCGGACGACATGTTTGAATTCAGGCGTCACGTATCGCTCCTCTCGTTGCTCATGACCGCTCCTTCCGTGTTATTTTCCGCTGATATGCAGCCCAGCCCGATGTTGGTCACTGCTGTCCTACCTGTAGACCCGGCACCGGCATTTCTGACAGCAAATCGCCCCCGGTCCCCTATCCTCCCACGAAAACCTTGCGGTTTGAACTGCGGCAGCATCGCAAACGATTCGTAATGCACCCGTGATATCCAGGCGCGTGGCCCGGTATGCGGCCAGGCCTCCCAGCACATACCCGGGGACGGGATCAAGATCCGGGTCACACACAACTTTACAACCGAACTTAAAGATGCCCAACCCCTTTCGGACACGCGGTTGGGTACAGCCCCATTACGACACGGTACCCACACCAAAACCCTGTAGTGAAACGGTGAGGGAGATCCAACCCCAGTTCGCCCTCGCCCAGTTCGCCCTCGCCCAGTTCGCCCTCGGCCGTGGGACAGGAGACAGAGGCGTCTCCTTCCCCATCTATCGTCCATTACCCGTGATCCATTACCCCTGCGACCGCGGCAAGAGAAATCAACTGCCTGCCTACCGCCCGGTTGCGTACACCTGCCCCACCCATGGCAACATCTGCCTGTAAACAAAGACTGTCGGCCTTCCTCCCCTTCCCCCCGAAGCGCAAACGAGATGAAATGCTCTACTATGGTCAGAAAGCCAAGCTAAGCCAGCTGCTGCTGCTGCACGTCGTGTGCCGGCGCAGCTTACTGAGGGCACACGGCGCACAACCCCAAACCCTAACGACGACCGGGGGGGTTTCAACACGCGTGGCCCGTCGAGTCTTTCGCGACAGCGTCTCAAGGACGTCCTTCACCCCCAGATCTCGACGGTCGGCTTGTCGAACTGCTTGTTCCTGCTGTCGTGCACGCCGGCAAAAGCCCAGTCCGAGTGCAGGATCCAGGGCTTAATCGGCCCGATGCCCACCGTCATGCCATCCAGCTCCTTCCCCAGCGTAATGTAGGAAGCGAAGTAGGACGTGTCGCGCTGGTAGTCCTGCACGATGTCGCGGAACATCCGCTTCACAGCGCCACCCTCGTCGCTCGCCGGGTCGATGTTCGGCATCTTGCTCCAGTAATCCTTCGGAACGTAGACGTGCGCATCAGGAATGTGTTGCGTGTAGAAGCCCATGTTCGGGAAGAAGTAGGTGTCCGGGAAGCCATACTCGATGAGCGCCTGTGCCAGGCTCTGTCCCTCTAATCCCCGAACTTTGTGCATCACGCCGTTCATGTCCACAACGGTAATTTCCACAAGCTTATCGAAGACAGTAGGCGTCTGCTCTGGGCCGTGCTCCTCCTCATGCTCGTCACCATGGTGTGCTCCCGCCCCAAAGAATCGAGCAGGCTGTATGGCGGGAATGAAGTTAAGGCTGCGAAGCTGGCGGCCCAACGCCCTCAGAGCCATCGCGGTTCTCTGACCGGAAAACAGACCAAGACGTCACGTGTTAGAATCACACGAAGCTTCTCCCAAATACTGCTGCTGAACAAACCGGAGTGTTTGCCGATTTGGAAACACCCAGCTGCATGCCGTACAAATTGCAAGTTGTCTTCTTTATTGTATTGAGTTGTATTCGTGTTCTCGAGTGTTTACGTTCTCACTGGTGTTCCGTTTGCGTTTTCCAATAATACATCCTCAGCCCCAGCTCCCCAACCTTGTAGACTACCCTAGCTCATCCGAATTCCATACAGTTTTACCATACACATAGACAGCTGAATAGCAATCCTTTCGGTCGTGGTATATTGTCTTGCCTGTGTTGACAGACGGTGTCTCACTTGGCAGCAGGCAGCAGCTCCCTTCCTCCCCTGCCTTCCGGCCGCCGGGGGCGCGATGTGGGGCAAGGGCGGCAGCCCCGCAAAGGGCACTGCTGCTGTGACGACTACGACGACGACGACGACGACGACGACGCAGAAGCAGCGCGATGCGGAGCAGACCGCGCGCAACGAGCTGTTCGCAGGCGCTGCCGAGGAGATCAACATCGACACGACCCAGATCCCGCTGGAGAATCAGACCGTGGATCAGCTCGTAGATACTGCCGTACGGACACACAAGGACACCACCGCCGTCGCGCAGCGAGCCCTGAGGGCAAGTCGCGGAACCCGTCCGACATTGGGCCGCATTGGCCGACACTGGGATGGGGCAGGACACGGGGTCGTGCCGTCCGTCAGGACTGGGGCTGTCGCCCGTTGGCCTGCCTCAACGATCTGGGTGGGGATCTGCGCCAGCCCGCAGGGCGGCTGTCCCCGCTTCCCTTTCCTTCCCCGACGCAGCTCCTGAGGAGGGGGTGTCGGGCCCGTTGTGCGCCCCGTCCCCTGTCCTTTGGTGACCCACCCCGGCCCGCACCTCCCCCAACACGTGTGTTTAGAAATGCAACCCGCCCAACACGTGTGTGTTTCTACGGCTTGCCGGCTCAGGTGTAGAAGGACACACATTGGGTAACTGGTTTGCGTCGGTGCATGGGTGACGTATCTCAGTCCTCCGATCCCCCACCTTCCCCCCTGTCCCCCCGGTACGCAGGTGGTCCAGGAGTCCAAGCAGATCCAGGTCGACACGATGAGGAAGTTGGAGGAGCAGAACGGCACCATGCGCGGCATCAACGACCGCATGAACGACGTGAGTGGCTGCAGCGCCGAGCTGGGGTTCGGGTTGGGGGTAGGTGCGGGAGGGGTTAGCGTCTTAGCGAGGAAGGGGTTCCGCCCGGACCCTTGAGTCTCCAGATGGCGGAAGGCGGGGTGGGCCACCCGGACACCTGCTGCACAAGGGAGGCAGGAAGGCACGGCACGTGCTCCAGGCAGGAACCCAGCCGCCGTACTCCGTGACCTGTTGTCCTGAGCTTCTGATCTGGGTCCGTACGTTCCGTACAGATGAATGAGGAGTTGACGTACGCCGAGAAGCTGCTGAGCTACATGCGGCGGTGCTGCTGCCTCTGGGTGTGCGACTCCTGCACTGGGGCGGACCCCGAGGAGAGGCGCAAGCGGGACTGGCAGCGCCGGGTGGATAAGTGCGTGTGGGGCCCGTGGGCGAGTGGGCGACAAGGGGGCCGTGGGCGAATGGGCAAGGTTGGGAAGCGAAACGTTGAAGGCAAGGGGCGGGCGGGTGGGCGGGCGGGCGGGTGGGCGGGCGGGCGGGGGGGCGTGTCTGCGTTGGGGCCGTGTCGGCTGGCCGGCTGGGACGGAAAGCTGCAGCGTGGGGATCTCTTTATGATGCAGCAGCCGGTCGGGGTCACTGCGGGCGGAGCGGAGAGGAGCGGAGCGTGGATGAGCGGAGAGCAGAGGGGACGGGCGGGAAGTGGGTTAAGAAAGAAAAACAGCCCAGACTCACCGAGAAGGGGGGGACGGGAGAAGAAAAGGAAAGCGACAAGGAGCGCCCCAGGTGGAGAAGCTGCCGAGTACAGTATATCGGCAATGCGGCATGCGGTGGTGGGGCATCAGGCCAGGCGAACTGAGGAGGCCTGGCGACATCCGGCGAGTCAGTGGCAGAACAGAGAGCCCGGGACTCCCTGCCGGCTGCCTCCCTTGTTACCCGAGGTCCTGACCCGACTGACGGGGTCCCGTCACCGACCCGATGTGACCTGCCGGGCCGGCCACCCAGGGGCGAGACGCGGGTGGAGTCGGCTGCCGGCTGGAGCCGGGGCGGCGCCGTCGCAAGCGGCGGCGGTGCCGGCGCCGGCGCGGGCCGGAAAGCCGCGACTGCCGGCGGCGCGAACGGCGACGGCGAGGGCTATGCCGCCCGTAAGGGCGACCCCGATATCCGGCTGCCGGAGCAGCACCGTGAGTGGCAGTCTGCTCTGTTCTGACGCGCCGCCCTCGCAGCCACCCATGGGCCCGGGGCGGTGCGGAGCGGTGCGGGGCGGGGCGATGTTGAAAGGAGGCGCAAGCCCAGAACGGGCCCGCGGGGACCCACCCGGCGGGGCGGGGCGGATCGCGGCGGGGTGGATCCGATTTGGGTCGAACCCGGGACGGCGGGGTAGGGTTGTGAGGCGCCGTACTTGGGCGTTGCATCCCAGGGTACGGCACACCAGCACCGCAGCGGGTGCTCCACTGCCGACTTGCCTGCTGCTCGCTGGGCCTGAGGGGCCCTGCAGCCGCCCATGGCTCCATGGTGTTTTTGTTCCTGGAAGGAGCGTAGTCCCTCGCGGGACGTCCCTCGCTGGACGCTGAGGGGTGAGCTCAGACAGGGGCAGCTGGCAGCGCCTCTCTGTCTTTGCAGCCGAGCTGTCGCACCAGCTTTCCTGGGCGAAGAGCAGTCTGGGGCAACGGTGCTGCGCGATGGGCTACGAGGCGGATCCGGCTGCGGCATGTGTGCGGGTTTCTTGCCGAACGCCCGCGCGCTCGTTCCCCTCTGCACAGCGCAGTTTGAATATGTCTACCCACTTCCCATACCCCTCTGCACATTGCCATGGCACGCACTCCGGCCCTGCCCGGCGATCAAAACGCACACCTTGCCCTCCGCGCACACACCATACCATCGCCGAAGACGTACGTGTCCCTGCCTTGTCATACCGGATACCGCCCTCGCTGCACCCCTCTGGATGCCCCCCCATCCCCACCCCTACCCCCCACCCCCACCCCCCAAACCGGCGTTTCCTTCTGTCTACCAGTTTCCCATTACCCACTTACCCCTAACGGTGGCGGTGCGCAGGTGGCGCTGAGATGCGGCTGCACGAGGAGACCCGCAAACAGAACGACATGATCGACCAGATACATGCGGGGCTGGACCAGCTGCTGGAGGGCGCCAAGGTGGGGGGAGGGGAGGGGAGGGTATAGGAAAGGGGAGGGGATACAGGAAATTGGTAGACAGATTCAAAGTGCGCTGCTGCCAGAGCAAGGGAATGAGGGGAGGAATGAAGAATGAGGGGAGGAGAGGGGAGGGCACAGGGGGGTTCGGGGGCGTGGGGTGAGGGGTGACTGAGGGGATGCGGCTATTGAGCCCCTTTTCCTTCCCAGGACCGTACATCCCTGGGGGGGGGGGTTCGCGGCACCCGACATCCGGCTGGGGTGTAGGAAGGAAGGGCAAAGGAGGGAGGGAGCGCGGAGGATTGAGGGCGGAGGAGGGAGGAAGGGCAAAGGAGGGTGGAAGGGGGTGCTACAGCAGAAGAACCCAGCCCAGACCCAACCCGGACCCTCTGGAGGCGGCGCCTGATGGTGACGGCTCGCAGGGACGGCTTCAGGCGCCGAGCAGCGTCGGCCCGCGACCCCTGGGTCTCACAGTTTTCCGCTGCCTCCTCATCCTCCTCCTCCGCGTCAGCTCGCTGCAACGGAGGGCTCATCGGACTTCTCATTTAGGATAAACCCTTATCCCGCCCCCAGCCTTGCAGGTTATATGTGCTTTTGATGCTATTTGCCATAGGGTTTCACATGGCATTCCTTTCTCTCAACGCTTTCATGTGCCGCACGATCTACCAACTCCATGGCCCAGGTAATGAACGATGAGCTGGCCGCCCAGAACCGGGAGCTGGACGTGCTGGACTCCAAGGCCGCTGCCACCCGGGACCGGCTGAACGACGTCAACAAGAACAGCCAACTGAGGAACTTCGGTGAGCTGGGGGCCGGTGCCGGGAGCGGGTAGTGCGGCGGGAAGGGCCAGCCGTCGGTGTGCGGCAGGAAGGCCCTCTCCGACGTAACGGGAGGCTTTTTCTGTTTCTGTTTCTGGAGGACAATCAATCTGAGTCGCGAGGGTCGCATGTGTACGGTGTCAGATGTGATTAAGGGGGGGACCCGCCCGAACCACCCAGGCCCAAGATACTTACCAGCCAACCTGCGAGCTACTATTTACCAGCGAGGCGGCGAAATCTGTGCCTGCCCCACCCGATGCCCGTGCCCTGCCCCCGCGCTCATGTACAGCCCGCGGCAAGCCCAAGGCGCGGAAGGAGGACATCTCGCCGCTGCCGACCCAGTCGGATGCCGCGATAGCGGCCGCGAAGCGGCTGGCGGGTCTCTAGCGGCGGGGCGAGCGGCGGAGGAGAGGGAAGCCTTCCCCGGCGGCGAGGTGGCGTCTGCTGACGCGGCCAACGGAGGGCCCATGGCCGGTGTCTACTGGAGGGGGCCTCTGGTGCGGCGCAGAGCCGGGCGGCGCAGGGGACGAGGATGCCGGCTCTGAGCCGCTGCGCCTGGTGGACCGGCGGCGTCCCCGGCCCCAGGTATTTTTTGTTTTCGAAAGGGATCGAATGTGTGCTGGTAAGGCATCGCTGTGGTTTCGTAGCATCCGGTACCCAGGAAGAGCTTTCGGTCTGGGTGGGGGTAACCTCGAAGGTTGGGACTTATTGAAGATCAAGGCACATGGCTGCAGGTATGGGGCTGGTGTGTTGGTGCTGCCGACGGTGACGGGGATACTGTCGACGGAGGACGGGGGGCGGAAGCGGCGGGGCGGCCCGCAGGCGAGGTACGGCACCCACGGTGGTTTGTCGGGGCGTTCCTTCCTGTGGCTGAACTTGTATTGTGGTACGTGATCTCCCCCCCCCGACCTTGACCGGTGGGAGAGGAGAGAACCGGGGAGGAGAGGGCCGGAGAGGAGTGCTGCCGTGTTGCAGCTGGTTCGGTGCACAGAATGTCGGGAAGTGGTGTCGCTCGCTGGGTTGGGGGGACGATGGCGCATGAAATGAGATGTGGAAACGACCATAGGGTGCCTCATGGCCAATGGTATCGGTATCCTGAGGCGGAGCAGGTTGTTGAGGAAGGCGGGGCCCCTGGCGGTTTGATGGACCAGGTTGACCGAGGGGGATTTTCCTTCATTCCGTACGGACGGACGGGACGAATAGCTTTTTCGAGAAACTGCATGTATTCGATAACCTGGTTTTCTTGCAAATTGATTTTTAAGTTGCTTGGGGAGCCTGTGGGGGGCGCGGGGGCCTGTATGTTGGGCTTGGACCGACGCGTTGCACCAGGTCGTCCAGTCTACCTACTGGTCGAACGACACTTTATGACAAACAAAACAACTCCCCATTTAGCTGGGACTATTTCAATATAGAACGATATGTTGTCATTCCCTTTATTGACGTTGATACATTTTCCAGCAAGGTCAACGACCTTTGCCTGCCCTGATAGGCAAGCACTTGCTCTGTAAAGTGTCCTACCCGAACGGAGAACTTTCTTTCAACGCAATAAAATGGCATCGTATCACAGCCCACAACTTGGAGTTGACTACAGCTCGCGGATGGAGGGCGGCATCTTCGGCGCAGTGGGCCGTGCGAAGGAGCGTAAGCGGGCCAAACTAGCTCGGGAGGCTCAGGAGCGCGCAGAGCGGAAACATCGACGCCAGCAGCGGCTTGCGCAACGGCCGGTCGCGGCCCTTCCGGGACAGGTGCGGGGGGCGCGCAGACAAGATCTCTGCAGCCACGTGCACTCGACATGCGCCTCCCCAGTAAGCCGCCACGGTAACCCGCTTCGCTGCTCAGCTGTCATCGCACTAGGAGTCCACCACTTGAGAGCTGCTGCAGACTCAAGTGGTGGACTCCTAGTGCGATACACGGGGCTTAAGGCCGACTGAGGGCCGACTCTCCCGCGGCCCCCGCCGCCCCCCCGCCCCCGGAGGATGGGCCCATCATCAGCGCGGCCTCGGACCAGACCCGGACCGGACCGGACCTTGCAAGGACGCGCGAAAACCCCACTCCACCACCACAACCACGGCAACCACCACCATCGCTACGAGCCGATCCCCCTGTCCCAGGATATCCCCCTCCCGCCTGCGCGCATATCTTATTATCTTTGCAGCCCGGCTGCTAATTGCGGGGCTGGTCGTTTCATCTCAATCCCCACCTGCGGTCCCGGGTCCCTTCCCTCCCAGGGACCGTCTCCGGAGCCGCTGACCGGTGCGGGTGGCGGGGCCATGCTGGCCACTCACACCCCGGGGCCCTCCTCCCCCACCTCCAGCGTCCCCAGCGGCTCCGCCCCCGGGCCCCCGGCGGTTCCGAACCGCGCACTGCGGCCCTCGGAGGTGGCGGCGCTGCTGTCGGATCTCAACGGTGGCACTCCGCCGAGCCTGGATGAGGTGAGGTACCGGGAGGGACCGGACACGGGGGGGGGGATGACTTTTCGCGGTTTCGCTGTCGTTTTATTGACCTCAGGGATGTGCGAGATGTACAGGACACGGGGTGCTGGGTTCAGCGCTGTGCTGGCATCTCCGGTGGCAGTGGCTGCACCCCCCCTGGGTAGAGTGGGCATCCCCCTAAGGGTGTGTGTGTGTGTGTCGAAAGGAGACCTTGGGGTGTGTTGATCTCTGTGTGCTTTTAGCGAAAACCCCCACCCGAACCTTGATGTGTGTGTGCCCTGTGTATGTGTGTGTATGTGTGTGTGTGTATAAAACAACGGAGTTGCGCGAAACGAGGAGTCCAGCTAGACCGTCGATGTAGATGTTAGCACCCGCAACCCAAGCTGTGTGTGAAAATAAAAAAATCTGTGTGCGTGTGATGAAGATAACTGAGTACTGTATGTGTGTGTGTGCCTGGTGCCTCTCCGCAGCTGATGCCCGTGCTGCGGCAGTGCGGTGCGGACCCCTCGTCGGGGCACCTGCCCCCGCAGCAGCTGACGGCCGTCGTTGTCGCCTGGAACCGGTGAGAGGGGATAGGGGGGGAGAAGTCTCTGTACGTTACTTCCGGGGTAAGAATGCAGAGCCGCATGTCCGGCCCCAGAGCTGCACACCGCATGTGTGACTTAGCCTTATGTTTGCCTGTTGCGCCGCCCGCCGTCCTGGCGGCCGCCTCTTCGCGTGCCCCGGCCCCGGCCGTGTGTGCACGGTACGTACGGTACCTTGCGGCGCAGGCGGGTCAAGGAGGCCGGCCTGCCCGGGCTGGGCGAGACGGGCGGCGACAGGGACCTGTGCGCCCCTCGCGGCTGCTGCTGCTGCGTCTCCTGACCGGCGAGGCTGCTGCTGCTGCGTCTCCTGACCGGCGAGGCTGCTGCTGCTGCTGCTGCTGCGTCTCCTGACCGGCGAGGCTGCTGCTGCTGCCGCTGCGTCTCCTGACCGGCTGCACCCGCGGCGGTCAGGCTGTCGGCAGCGGTCACGGACCCATATGGCAGGAGGGAGCACTGCTGCGTCTCCTGACCGGCGAGGCCGACGGACGCGTCCGAGTTCCCCCCCCTGCGGAGCCGAGGGCTGAGGTCGCCTGTCTGTGTGTCTGTCTGTCGGTCGGTCGGGGCGCTGGAGGACACATGGCCCACACCGGATCGCCACACCTCATGTGTCGGCACACACCAGCAGCGGATGAGACTGTTGGCAGCCGCGCCGCCGCGGCGGCATCGGCCCGCCCGGCGCGGCGCGGCGGCCCCGCAGATGTACGGATGGATGTACGGCTCTCCAGCGGCAGCGGCGCCAAACGATGCACCCGCAGCGGTCAGGCCGTCGCACTGCCCCCGGCTGGGGGGAGCACCGGATGGGGCCCAGGCCGATTCCGGCGGAGCAGGCGGGCGGCGAGCACGTTGCCGGTTAGGATGCGGCGGCGGCGCCATCTGCTCCCCCTCCGCCGCCCAGCGCAGCATGAATGTGCCTACAAACGGACTATACCCCTCAGAGGCCCCCGGGGCAACCAGGAGGCGGTGATGACTGCCCGGCGGGTGCCAACCCCTCAGCGCCGGCGGGTGGCGCCGCCCGACGGCCTCGACGGACCTCGACGGGGTTCTTGGGCGCGGGTGACGCGGCCTCACAGATCCCCGCCATCAGCAGTACAAGCAGGACCCGGCACCAGCCCGCGTTTGTCGGCCACCGCTTGCTGCCGCGCACCTCCCTACCTACACATCCAGGCAGGCGACCATGCCGTGTCTACTGCCCTGCCGTACTGCGGGACGCGCTTCGCTCGTCCCATTCCCCAGGCACCGTACGGGAAACCGTTCCCGCCCCCCCTCGCCGCCGATCGCCGTTGCTCTTGTCCCCCACGTACTGGACAGGTGCGCCTTCGTCCTTCGCGTCTGTCTCTATTTTTTAGGAGGGCAGGCCCTTTGGGAAGTGGGTTCGGCCTCCGCGGTCCCTGGGGCCCCCGGAATGGGCGGCGATGGGCCCGCAGGCTCCACTCCCCCCTGGATTAGGAAAGGCCGTTTTCCGTGCGGGGCAGGGGCAGGGGCAGGGGCAGGGGCAGCGCCTCGCGGGGCCTGGGGCTCTTCCATGTGCTGCAGGGTTTCGAGGGCGGGGGGGGGTCCCGGGGGTGTGTGGAGAAAAGCTGGGTGCGGTTGGTCTCCAGTTCAACATCACACGTGTCACCTCTCCAAAACCAGTCACCTCGTTAACCTCGCCGACCCGCGCGCTCTGTGTTGCAGGGTCTTGACTGGCGCGTGGGCAAATGAATGGATGGGAATGGATAGGAATGGATGAATCGACGCGCGACGCTGAGATGGGGTACAGCGGTTCTCGGATGCGGGACTGCAGGGCCCTCGGATGGCATAGGGCATGACATTTGCTCCCTTTTCGGGGTCCGCTGTAGCGTTCATTCATTCATTCATGACAGTGCTGCTGTGCCGGTCGCCCCGCGAGGGGTCATCAGCTCAGCACCCGGTGGGCCACCGACCGACCGACCCCGGAGGTTCATACAGCGGATCCGTTATGTGTATAACTGTATAACTGTATATAAATACATAAATACATATAAAGTTATGTATTTATGTATGTCGCCCCGGAGCCCGGACGGCCCCGGGAACGCCCCTCGCCCGGGGCGCGAGGGCGAGGGCGAGGCGACCCCGCGCAGGTGGCGGGCCGAGGACACTCCCGCAGCCCCCGGCCGCGACACCAGGCGCCGCCGGGTCGGTGAGGTAAGGTGAGGTGAGGTGCGGGCATGGGCTTCCCGGCGGTCGGGTGGCGGTTGGATGGCGGCGTGTACGGCTGCAGCTGAGGAGCTCCCGGCGGCCCCAAGGGTGCTACCCGGCTAAGGGTGCGGAGGGCGCCCGGCGGAGGAGGGCTCGGTGGTGCGGTGTATGTGGACGACCGCGCAGCCACCACAACAGGCCCATTGTTATTAAGGATGCTACAGTGGACCCCGCGGCCCATGCCCTCCGTGGTGGTGGTGGTGGCTGAAACTGAAACAACCAAATCCAAGTGGTGGTGGTGGTGGTGTCGTGCGCTGGGCGCTGCGCCCAAGACCTGGCCGCTCGATGCGCACTGCAGATCATCGCACTACCGCCTGCGCGCCGTCAAGGCTGCTGTGGTGGGGGCGCGCGCGGACTATACGGCACCAGGAACTTATACCCGGTGGAGGGGGAGCAGGGCTGTGGGGGGACCCAGGGAACGACGCGCCGAAACCGACCGCAGGAGCGGCATTGTTGGCGCTTTTGCCGTACTGTGTACTTCGCAGCACACCGACACCCGAGGGGGCTTCGTGCATGGCCTCTGTATCGATGAAGGCAAGGGTCACTCATCCAAACATGTTTTACATAATACCCGGTCGGCATACGGGTCCACCTTGTAACAGTTACATTACATGATAGGACAGAGGGCGGCGTCGGTGGCCCCCCTTGAGCACTGTGCTCACACAGGTTTTTATGGGCCGTGCATGTGTTTGCATGTGTCTTATTTTTTTGCGTCAGGCAAGCGTGCGACAGTGACTGCTGGCCAGCCGTGCACAGCAGACCCGACTCGGAACGCACAGGGCCCCCCAGAGTGGTACGGATGGGCTCCGACCTGCTGTACGGCAATCTCCATTTGTTTTGTTTGTACGTCCACTCGTGCATTGCCACACTTTTATGCGTCTCCACATCCGTCCTTCGGTGCCCCCGGGGGGGCCCCAACATGTCGGCCAGGCGCTGACGGCAGTGGGTACATGAGGCATCCCGGACGGGGGCAGCCGACGGCAGATGGACGTCTGGCAGGGGGCACATACACACATACACACACATGCGGCCCAGCGAGGACTCCACGCCGACTGACTGACGGACGGACGGACGGACAGACAGACAGACAGGCGGCGCACAACACCAAGGCTGGATGCACCGCCCCCGCACATCACGCGACCATCTCGAGTTCTCGACGGGAAGAACATCCATCAGGGTTACCAACAGATACAAACACTTTGGAACACCAGAAAAAGCGAAAAAAGGGATCCCCTAGAGACCGAAACGCCGGCCCACATAAGCGTGCGCCGCGGGCGCCCCCAGGCCGCCGCCGCCGCCGCCGCCGCCCCAGCAGCAGCAGCAACACGCGGCGGCACGGTTGCGTCCGTCGCCGCCACCTACACACCGTACAACCGCCTCGCCGTACAAGGCCAACCGGAAGACAACGCGCAATGAACAACTCGGGTATTGCCGGTGTGCTCCGGCCGCCGCCCCTGGCACATGCAGAGTGTAAAAAAAAGGAGATGGCCCTGGGAAGTCCTTGTGCCGGTACGGGATGGGAGGGAGGTGTTTGTCGGGTTAGCGGCAAGAGGGCGCCTGACTTTGACCGAAAGATGCCGGATTTGAATTCAAATATGCTGGTAGGGAAGAAGAGACCGGATCTTATGCAACAGTCGGTACGGCCGCTCACAACCGCCGTCGCTTCGCTCGGCCGGCCCGCCTCGCCGCGTGCACCGTGACCCGCGGGTCAGTGGCCGCCGTCATCCATACGACCACACACATTGCAGGGTATCGCACAATAGCGCTGGTATACACCGATGATCCCGTTGGGGTCCGCTGTAACATTCATTCATTCAATAGCGCTGGTGAGCACGGTACTTAACCCCTTCAAGCGCCTTTTCCCCATACGTCAACGGCGCCCACACTGCGCACATAGGACCTTTCCTTGACCGAAAACTATCGCCGACAAACTTCAACACTGCGGCCAACATTAATTCATACCGTAACCACAAAAATTAGCCTGACCACCAGTACCGCGCTGTTCGGGAACCCCTCCCATCATGCCTCTCCCTGCTTACATCTGTCCAACAACCCTCCTGCGACCGAGTAGCCATCCGTGCACCCGTGCGCGTTGGAACACGGGTTTGAGTCGTGAAGCGCGTTGAAGCGCGTTTTTGAAATACGCGTCGGGTGGAGAGTCGTCCCTCTCCGGTCCACGACGCCCTCCTGTGCCGGACAACAACAAATCCCGTGTCATGCTCTCATGCTCCAGCAACGCGCCCGGCGCGCTCCGCCGATGACTTCCTCCTCCGCCGCCGCCGCCTCCTGGGGCCGGCCCCCTGGACCTGGCCCCCTCAAGTGACCCCATACCCACGGCAACCCGGCAGTCGTCCATACCCATGCCGTACGTTCCCCTCCGTGTCACACAGACATGCAGTATGTGGTGAGGAAGCTTCGGCTGTCGCCGTTGACTGTCACCGATGACCCACGGGGTCCGCTGTAACATCCCTAATAATAACACACCCCGAATGCCCATAGACGTGGCTGCCCCCGAATGCATAGAAGTGGCTGCCCCTGAGCTGCCCCATAGCCGGTCAGCGCTTACACTGGTTGTTCGACCCATCTTGCCTACACGCTGTGTCCGCCTCAGACCTCAAGACCTCACGTCCACCGAAATGGCCGTCACAAAAATGAGCCCCCGACGAGGCCATGGCCTCCACCGCCCGGGGCGGGGTACATCGCGGATCGAGCACCGCGGTATCGGGGTTTTGTACGGCGGTTACCACAGTACGACCAATGTACGGCACCTGTTGTGATGTGTACGGCCTCCCGGGTCGCCCGGCCTTATAATGACGGATATGTGAGTGCCGAGGGGCGCATGTGACGGGCGTGTGGGTGCGTGCGCGCGTTGCCGATAATGATGGCCGTGCGCCTGGGTCTGTGCGCGGAGCCTCGACGGAGCCTAGCAGCGGCATTGCGGCCCCGCGGCGGACAGACTGTTTCCGCAAGTGCAGCTCTGCTGCTCCGTCCGGCTGGACTGCCGTGTAGCGCCCCGCGCGGGGGAGGGGGGTGTCCGCAACAGCTGACGTGCTGCTGACCCTTAGATGCTGCGACCTCGGCCCCGCGGCGGACCGCCCCGCGACCCCGTGCCGCTCAAGACGTGTGTCGTCCCCTGGCTGGCGGAGTGTTGGCGCCACGTCTGGGATCGTGCCTTCTCTCTCAGTACCCCCACACGGTCGGCCCCTGCCCTGGCGCCCGTAGGCCCGTAGCCCCCTGTGGTTGCCGGCGCCGGCCTCGCCGACCCGCCCGGTTACAAAACCCCTTGTAGCCCCGGTCCAAGCCGTGTCGTGACTTCCGCCCCGAGATCCGACCCTGCCCTATCCCCATACCGATAGTCCAGAGGATCCCGAGATCCGACCCTGCCCTATCCCCATACCAGGGTGGGATCTCCCGCTGTATGAAGAGCCGACGGCCCTTCGTAGGGTGCATCCACACGCCTGACCACCACACCTGTTTCTGCCTGCCTAGGAACACACCTCAGCGGCGCCGTCGCGTGTGTGTGTTGCCGCGCCTAAGGCACACCCACACCCACACCGGCGGCCGACGTCGACGACCTCAACCTTCCGCCCCTGTACGCTGCAGGCCTTAGCCCTGGCAGTACTCCTGCAGGCGTCGCGGCTGATTGCAACGCTACAGGCTGCGACGCATGCGGCAGGCTCCCGTCTACTGCCCGCCGGGTGCGGGCACGC
Organism: Eudorina sp. 2006-703-Eu-15; assembly: GCA_003117195.1. Taxonomy (NCBI): domain Eukaryota; kingdom Viridiplantae; phylum Chlorophyta; class Chlorophyceae; order Chlamydomonadales; family Volvocaceae; genus Eudorina; species Eudorina sp. 2006-703-Eu-15. The sequence goes on along the minus strand of BDSI01000002.1, from coordinate 1,834,014 downwards.
CCGTCTCGCACGTGACGGTTGGCGGTTGGTGAAAACTGCCGCCGTACGGCGCCAGCGGTGCCGCCGTCGTCACCGTGCCCATCGCAAGACCCGCCGTGGCGCTGCCGCCAGCACCCGCGTCGCCTGTCAACGGAGCTTCCTGTATGACATTTACGACGGGTACGACGCCAGAGGGCACCGTGCTGTGTGTACTGCCGTCTGAAGATGTACGAACGTCTTTCACCAGCCCTGATTGGAAGAGCGGCGGTAGAGGCGCGACCACATCCATCGCCGGTGGCTGCGGCTGCTGCTGCTGCTGCTGCTGGACCTGCTGCTGCTGCTGTTGGTGATGTTGCTGCTGCGCGAGTAGCTGCGGCGGCAGCTTCGGAGGCGCCGGCAACACCAACGGCGACGTCAGCGGCATCAGATCCAAGGCCTGCCGCTTCCGTCGTGGCGCGTCCCCAACGTCGTCGTCATCGTCGCCTCCGCCTCCGCCTTCGCCTAAGGTCCCCGTACTGCACACCTCGCCGCCGCCGCCGCACGCGGCCGCAACAGCGCCGCCGGCCACGCCGCTGACATTGGCAGTGCCGTCGCCGCCGCCGCCGCCGCCGGGTAGCGCACCGTCGCCGCCGCCAGCTGTACTGCCGCCGGCGCTGCCCTCCCGGCACCGAACTCGCGTGGCCGGCGGCGGCGGCGGCGGCGTCACCGACGACGTTCCGCCTGCTGCCCCCTCCGCCGGCCAGAACGACCCTGCTCGGCCCGGTTGCAGCGGCCCATCCCCGAATTCTGCGTCTTGCGGCGGCGGCGGGTATAACGTCGGCCGCAGGCCAGGCTGCAACGCACAGCCGCCGTCGTTGCCGCGCTCAACATCGCCGCCGATGCCGCCAACGGCGGTGCGACTGCCGGCGGCACAAGGCTGCCGTACTGTGTGACCGCCGTACCTGCCGTCGCCCTCCTGCCCAGGGCGTACTTGCTGGTCAGGTTGCAGCTGCTGCGGCGGCGGCGGCGGCGGCAGCGGCGGCAGCACTGGGGACTGCAGATGCTCCTGCAGCAACGGCTGCATGCCGTACTGCGTCATCACGTCCCACTGCGCCTCCTGGTGCGCCACGTTGTACGGCACCAACGTGCCGGCGGCACCGCCGCCGCCGCCGTCTACCATTCCCACGCCGCCGGTGTCCTCGTACGACATCCCGCCGCCGCCGGCCGGTCCCGTCGCTGTCGCTGTCGCCGCGGCCGCCGCGGCGGCGGCGGCTGACCCCGACGGCTCAGCGCGGCCGTACCGCTCCTGTACGGCAAGTAACGCGGCCTCCTCTTGAGCCAGCCACGCTTCCGCCGCTGCGATATTCTCATCGGTTGGCACGGGCAACGTCCCCGGCGCGGAGGACCCTAGGGCACCCGCTGCCATTCCCGCTCCCGCCGCCGCACCCGCTCCCGCCGCCGCCGCCGACGCCGCCACGGCGGCGGCGGCAAATGGGCACACGCTGGAACCCGGCGCCGAGCCGAGCCCCGCGTAACCTCCATATCCGTAGCCCGAATGGAATGGCATGTCGTACCCTCCCAAGCCCGTGCCGTACGACCAATCGTGCCAGCCGTGCTCAGCGGCGGCGGCAGCGGCGGCGCCGCCTGATGGTGCAGGTTGTTGGTCGTACTGCTGATATGTCTGTGTCGGCGCCTGCAGTGGCTCGGCCTTGACGCTGACACCAACGGCGGCAGCGGCAGCTGCCTTGTCGACCCCGCCAGCCGCCATGGATGCACCGACGACGCCGCCGGCTTGGTGTACGACGTCACTGATCGAGCGGAACGGCAGCGGCCAAGCGGGCGAGAAGTAGTCCGGCTCGGGCTGATGCGCCACCTGCTGAGACGGCGGCTGCGGCGCCGCCGACCCGAGCTCTGGCGGCCGACCCATGGGTCGGAACTCCCAGTCCCGCGTCACGCCACCGTCGCTGCGGCTCAAGGCCCGCCGTACTCGCCCGCCTTCGCCGCCGCCGCCGTCGGCGCCGCCCGATTGGCCAACCAGCTCGCCCGAGCTCACGGCGCCACAGACCACTGGTACGGCACTCTCGCACGCCGCCGCCGCCGCTAGCTGACCGGCCGGCGCCGAGTGATAGCTCAGCAGCTGCCCGCTGTGTGGTCGTACGGCAAGATTCCATGGACCGGCCGATGGGTCGAACGCTTGAAAGTGTTCCAGCGGCGCCCCAACAGCGGCGCCACCGGCTGTAGCACCCGATTCCAGCCCGTCGCGAGGGCGGGATGGCTGTAGTATGCGGCTGACAGGAGTTTGCGGCGGGTACTGGCAGTAGCCACTGCCGTTCGGGTACTGTTGCATATAATACGGTTGTTGCTGCTGCTGCTGCTGCTGCGGTACCGGACTGCCGTACGGATGCGGTGCAGAGGTGTACGATGCCGGGTTGTCCCCTGGGCCGAGTGGCTGGGCGGGACCGGAGGGAAGGGCGGTGAAGCCGCTGCCGCTGCGAGATACGCCGCCAAGGGGCGCCGAGGGTTGCGGCTGTAGCTGGGCCTGCTGCGACTGGTGCTGGCTACAGCCGCATCGGCCCCCGGCCCCGCCGCCTGCAAGCGTTCAGGAAGCGGTGGGGTCACCCGGGGCGGGGCGGGGCGGGGAGATCAGCCGATGTCGAACCGTCCAACGAGGAGGTCAACCACAACCCCGGCGGGCGAGCCCTCGCCGCTCGGGTGATCGCGCAATTTGCAGCACAAGCTGCACCAGCGGCGGCGCCGTACGCTTACCGTACTGCCCCCGTCGCCGTACATGGCTGCACCAATTGCAGTACACGTTCACTACTTATACCATTGTAAGGGAGGCGTTACGGCCTTACCCGCAGTGCCGGCGCCCCGAGTTGAGAAATCGCCGGACGGCTCTCTCTGTACGGCGGTGTCGGCGGTTGCGGGGCCGCCGCCGCCGCCGCCATCCAGGCAGGGGCCCTGCATCCCTTGCCCCGACCCCGCCACACCGCCCCCACAGCCCTCCACATTCATCATCCCGGCATCGTGCGGCGACTGCTGCGGGTGCTGCTGCAGCCGCTTCAGATCCCGCATCGAGTTTTGGTACTGCAGATCCAACAGCTCCGGATCCTGCAGTACGACAACCACCGTACGGCGCACCGTCGTCACTCGTCAGTCAGCGCACACCCTCACCTCTTCGTCTCCCTCCTCCAGTTGACCGGAAGAAAGAAAAAAACAGCCGCGGATTTCATGGCCGTGGCAAACTCTCTTTCCAAAAACCGGCGACGGCATAAACTAGAACTGTTGTCGTGCAGGGCAGAAAAGTATGAGTACAACGTACTGTATTGGAAAAACACCCATACAGGTCACATCACGCCCCGAAACCTTATGCTTATTTAAAAGACATCCTGCGGCAGAGTTTCCAATCTGGTGCTGCTTTACCTCGGGGGCCATCGCGTCCACAGGATCAATGTACGGCATCCCGCCGCTGCCAGCGCCGCCGCCGCCGCCGCCCCAGAAGGCCCCGCTGCCGCCTCCGAGCGAGTCAGGCTGCGGCCAGCCGCCGCCGCCGCCGAAGGCATGGGCCATGGCGTCGTACGTCACCGCAGCGCCGGGGCTCAGCGGCTGGTCGTCGGACACCGCCCCGCCGCCGCCGCCGCCGCTGCCGCCGCCGTATGGCGGGTTGTACTGCGACGGCTGCGGCGGCGGCTGCGGCGGCGGCAGCGTCAGTTGCGGCGGCTGCTGCGATGATGCCGCGGCATGTTGGTTCCAAGTGGGGGTCCAGGGAGGGGACTGCAGACCGCCGCCGCCGCCGCCGCCGCCGCCGCCGCTGGGGGCGCCGTGCCAGGTCAGCAACCCGGTACCTGGCGGACCCGGACCCGGGGGCAACACAGCAGAGAGGACAGCACAGCACGCAGCAGCACGCAGCACGCAGCACGCACCGGCCGTTTTCGCAATCTTCTTACAGGGGCTGCTAGATTGCTTGGGCGGGCGGCTGCGAAATTGTGTGAGCGGGCCGTTATGTTGCTGAGGCATGTGGTGCTAGATCGCTTTTTCTGAGCTGCAAGATGCCTACATTTCGCTTTGTAGTTCGGATACACTGGAACAGAACGGTATGGGGGACTGACGCAGTCACACCGCAGGCGGCGGCGCCCTGTCGCCCTGCTGCTGCTTGCCCCCGGGCTGCCGTACAACCACCGCCCTGGAGCCCTACACCCTACTGCGACGGGTGTGCTCTGGGCTGCCAGCAGAGCTCTATCGACCAAAGCCCACCTGCCGTCCCGCAACCGCTACCGCCGGCGCCGCCGGCGGCGGTGCCGCTGCCGCTCACGCCGCCGGAGCTGCCGGCGCCGCCGGTACTGCCCTGCCTTGTCGTACCGGGCATCACGCCGTACAAGTCGCACTCGTCGTCTCCAAAGATGCTGACCGGCGGCTCCGGCGGGGATTCGGTCAGCAGCGGTCGGCCCGGGTAGCGGCCGGCGGCGTGGGTCTGACGAGTCGCCTCCTTGCCGTGGCTTCGGAGCAGCCGTACGACCTCGTTCTGCATGTCGCACGGCACGAGCAACCGCAGCAGACGGTCGTGATATGTCTCATTCTTGGATGAAGCGCGGTCAACACTTTCCAAGAGGCGGTCAACGTCAACGTACTACGCGGCTAGTCAACGACATCAGAGAGGTACGACATGGGGTTCACGGTAATGGAAATGGAAGCCCCACTCGCGTGTGTGTGTTTGACGTGTGGCGTCGTGCTCCCACCGACGAACGCACCCGATGCAGCGGCCGGCGGCCATTGTACGGCAGTATTAGCGGCATGAGCTCCGCGTACGTCTCCGCCACGTAATTAAGTACGGTTTCCGTACCCCGGCAGCGGATGGCCATTACGTCATGGGCCTTGGCTGCGTGCTCTTCAACCTGCAGCGCGGGGTGGGGCCGGGTCAACAAGGTTAAGAAAGGTTCAGGCTTGGGTGTGTCGTACACGGGACTTGGTTCGACGCGCGTGACACGCTTACGACAAGAAAGGCTTCAAACGAGTCTGGAATGTCTAGTTCACCCCAAGGATTGGAAGTTTGGAGCCCCAACGGTGCCATTCCAACGCCCACTTTGGTAGACACAAAGGATGGGGGGGTTTGTTGCAATCTTACAAGGGCGGACAGAATGGACCTCACCTCAAAGCCTCCCAGGTAAACCTGTCGGCGCTCCTCCCAGATGTGAGCCTCCCATCGTTTTGTACGGCGGTGGCGCGTCACTCCGCGGTACCTTGGGGCGGCGGCGGCGGGCGGCGAGACGGACGACGACGCCGTGGCGGCGGCGGCGGCGGCGGCGGCAGTTGACGGTGCCGCGCGGTTGGCATTACCGGCGGCATCACGTGCAGGGGCGGCGGTTGGTGCAGTTGCCAAAGTGGTTTGGTCGTTTGGATCGTTGTTCGTTGGGAGACCCGGCGCCGACGTCGTCGTTGCCGTCGTTTTGTCGGGCGCGGGTGCGGCGGTACGTCCGCCGAGGCGAGCGGCGGAGGCGGCGACCGCGGCGGCGGCGGCGGCGGCGGCGAGGGAGCCAGAGGGAGGAGGAAGGGCGAGGGACAGGGTGCTGGTACGGGGTCAGGGTTTAGGATTCGACAACACGACCGTTGCGCCGCCGCTGAGCGCTGAGCGCACTCTCTCAACCCAAGCGCACGCACGCGCAAGTGGTACCCATAGGGCGTCGTACACACTGCCGTACACACTGCCGTCCCTACGGCGTAACGGACTCCTTACTTCGGGGCGGGACGAGCGAGCAGAGAAACAGGTACCCACGTACAAACCTAGCCCCGGAACTACGAAGTGAAGTTCTATTCAACGCATACACCCAACACTTACTTCACTAGTGACCGTACGTTCCTGTGGTTATGCAGACGGCCCATACACGGCTGTCTGTGGTGTTGCCTAGATCGTGGTTTAGGGTTTCGGGTTTCTCCCGACGCCACAACGACTCGCAGCGACACTGCGACCCATTCGTGGCTCTCACCGCCGCACCGCAGCCGCCGTTCACAGCCACCGACGTCGCAAACCCACACATCGACGTGCCCGGCTCCGGCCCCGGCCCCGGCCCCACGGCCCGCACCCACTTGGAGCTGGTGCCGATGGGTCCGCGCCGCGTCTTGAGATCCAGTGCCAGCGTCATGCCTCCCACCGTCAAGGTGGGAGCTCGCCGGGCGCTGCGGGCCATCAGACCCGCCAGGGCGCGCATGAACCGCTCGCACATGTCCTGCACAATTACGGCAGCCGATCGGCAGCAGTACGGCAGGGGTACGGCAGGTCACGACCGTTTTTTATGCAGTTCTTTAAAACAGAGGTCTAATAACATCTGATACTCTGCTTGAGCGCGCTTGTTACTACACTTATCAACAATAATGCATTGCATCGAACAGCCGTAGGTCCAGCACCCTGATCAGTGCATCGGGCACGCTGGTCGCTCCGACAAGAACTGCGCACGAACGTCGATTAGGGTTTTAGGGTTTCGGAGCGAAGGACAGTCGACACGGGAGCCATGCCACTTGGAAAGGTGTGATCCGAAACCCTGAGCTGTTGCATAGCAGCCCACCTGGTGTTCCTCGGGCGACACCGGCGCCGGCCTAGGAGCCGACGGCGCCGTCAGCAGCGGTGCCGGCGGCGTCGCCGGCGCCGGCGGCAGCGTCACGAGGACCCCGGCGCCTGCGGGCGCACCGCCGCTGCCTGCCGTACCGTCCGTGGCGCGGCCGCCGCCGCCGCCGGGACGAACGTTATGGGCGTTATGAGGCGGATTGTTATCCAGCAGGATCAAGGCCGACACGGTGCCGCCGCGGCCGGAGCCCGACGGTGGGTCCAAGTTCCGAGGCCGGAGGGCGTGCTGGAAGGCATGGAAGGGGGCCTGTAGCAGCGTATGGGCTGCCGGCGGCTGCGGTGGTGCGTGGTGGTGCTGCTGCAGGTGCTGGTTCTGCTGACGTTGCAACTGCTGGTGCGGGTGCGGGTGCTGGTGCTGGTGCTGGTGCTGGTGCTGCGATGGCGACGGCTGCTGCTGCTGCTGCTGCTGCTGCTGCGTCGGCGGCGGCGAACGTTGCAGCTGAGAACCGAGGTGAGCCGGGAAGGGCTGTAGCGCACCCGCTCCTCCGCCTGGGTCGCTGGGGGCATGCCCGTAGCCGAGCTGCGGCGGTCGTGAGGGCGGCGAGCTGGGCCCACGCGGCGGCGGCTGATGCGGCTGATGCGGCGGATCTTGCAGACCCAGATGCAGAACAACCTGCTGCTGCTGTTGCTGTTGCTGTTGCTGTTGCTGTTGCTGCTGCTGTTGCTGAGGTTGCTGCTGTTGCTGCTGCTGCTGCTGCTGCTGCTTCTTCTGTTGTTGCTGCTGCTGTTGTTGCTGCTGCTGTTGTTGCTGCTGCTGCTGTTGCCGCTGGGAATACCTGTGTAGATGGAGGTGCTGCTGCTGCTGCTGTTGCTGCTGTTGCTGTTGCTGTTGCTCCTGACAGTTCAAGTACTGAACACCACTACCGCGGTGCAGTGCATCGCTGCTCCTGCAACTGCCGCCACCGCCAAACTCTAGTCCAGCCGCGCTCAGTGACTCAAATTCCACAGCCGACGCCGCCACCGCAGACGCCGGCGCGGAGCCAGCGGGGGTTTTGGATGCGCCGCCGCCGCCATGTGCGATCCCCGTGCCGCCGCTGCTGCCGCTGCCGCTGACACCGCCACCGCCGTTCCGCAAGCGGTTGCAACCGGCCGACCGCCGGGGTTGCGACGGTTGAGACGGCCTCTGTTGGGGCGACTGAGATGACTGCGGCAGATGCCTGACCTGAGGGGGCCGATGAATCTGATGGATGACGTGCCGGGGTGGCGGCCGCTGCTGCTGCTGCTGCTGCTGCTGCGGGTGCTGCTGCTGCTGCGGGTGCTGCTGCTGCTGCGGGCGCTGCTGCTGGTGCTGCTGCGGCGGATGGTGCTGCGGCGCCTGCTGGTGCTGCTGAGGCCCCGACGGGTGGCTGAAGGAGTGGTGCCGCGACAGCAGTAGCGGCGGCTGCGCGTGGTGCTGTAGCTGCGACTGGGACGCGGAGGCGGAGCGCTCAATTGGCGGCGTCGACCAATCCGCGGGTCCGGATGGAAAGAAGCCAGCGCAGGCCGCAGCGGCGGCGGTGGCGGCGGCGGCGGCGGCGGCAGCGCGGCGGCCCTGAGAGCCTGCAGTTGCAGCAGCGGCCCCCGCCGGCGTCGATGGATCAGCACTGGGCGCCCTCTGCAGTACGACAATGGATCTGCTTCGCAACGCAGCGTCAGCGGCGGGATCCGCCGGGGGCAGGTCGTCCACGTCCATGGCGTCACCGGCACCGCCGATGCTGACCGCCTGCGGCTGCTGGGTAGCGTTTGGCTGCTGCTGGCCGCCGCGGCGGCCGTGGCTCTCGTTGTCGGCGGTGGACATGGCTCGCTCTCTGCTTCACTCCCTGCTGCGCTCCCTTCGGTTCTCAGGCGTGGCGTGTCAGCCACCCGCCAAACGCCGTCCGCGCACGCGGGGGAAGCGAGAGGGCGCGGCGCGCCTGCAGCGAAAAGGCCTCCCGGCGCTGGGGCAGGAACCGTGTACCTCTGCTGTTGCTGTAGGAGCTGGCTCGGCAGCTCTAAGCAGCTGTGTGGCGCTGCAGGGCCTCCTGACCGATAGGCCCAATTGATCAGCCCACGCGTGGCAGGCGCCTTCAGAATCGAGCAGCCTGGCAGCCCGCGATGTTAAGCTGCCTGGTTGGTAGAGTATTTTGTTGGTGCAGCCAACACGGTGTGTAGCTCGTGACTAGAAAAGACGAAGTTCCAAGCGACACACGGCTTCAAGGAACAGGGCGACAGCAGGAGGATGAGACGGATTTGAGCGGTGAAGCCACGAGCGCTGGGACATCGCGGGAGCAATTTGGTACAACTGGACCACAATTCAACAACGCTTGATAATATGCGACCTGGTGGATCATGGAGGTTGGTTGGAGTCAAAGTAGCAATGCTGTGGAGAAATTTGTATCTACGGGAGACGCAGGTTAAGGGAAAGTTTGCCAAACGTCAACAAGCGTGGCCCTGCTCAGATCTGCCCAGGCCTAGCACAGCCAAACCCTTCATTTCCGCTTGTCGGGCGTACCTGTGTCAGGCTGATTCCTCTTGACCTTGAAGTACAGGATCGTGCTGCAAGCAAAGAGATTCCGGCGGACACCGCAGGCCAGCTGGCGGCTTTTTCTGGCCTCGGAAAATGTCCTCCCACCTCAGTGCCACGCCTGTTAGCTTTTGCTCTATGTCGAAGTTAAGTTGCAAAAACATGATTTTTCTGTGGAGATGAGCATTGTGCCCCGAGGGACGACGCACATGGGGCAGATGAGAGCGAAGGCCCTTTCTACTCAAACTACTGACCCATGGGTCACGCAAACCCAGGAAAGCGTTGCAGTTCGTTGCTCAGCGTGGCGAAGGCCTACTCTTGCTATGGAGGGCGATGTTGTTCTCCTTGGTGTGCGGATTGTGAGCGGATGCGATCAAGGAAAGCTTTCAAGTACTGCGTCCAAGGTCCTTGATATGTGTCAGTCGGCCTCAGGAGCTGCGCGAAGCCACTGTCCCAAGACCTGGAACTGTTTCACCAGCCGTCGTCAAGACCGCGCCTGGATGTCGTCAGCCATGCACAAATTCGATATTGTTACGTTGGATTCGGCGAGGCAGATGTAAAAGCCGCAGCTTCCGAAGAGTGACGGGCAGAGCCGACGTGACGCGACGCGAGTAGTGGTACCAAAAGGGTCAGCATGCACTTGTCAGCAGCGATCAAGGGCCTAGGAGGCGAACCCGTTGGGGTAACAGCTGCCTGTGGGCATGCTAAGGGCTACTAGAAAGCTTCTGCCGCGCCTGCCGCAAGGCTCTACTATCACCGGGAGGCCAACGACTACTACCAGGACCGCTGCTCGGCTAGGTTAATCTGTTCCCAGCCACCGTCGACGAATGTGGGGTTCGCCCGTGGAGCGAGAGTTCGCGAGGGCTGATGTTGCTTGCTGTTGATAAAGCTCGCAGGAGCTCGCACGGGCTGCAGTTGTATAGGCAACAACAGCCCGTGCGAAATCTCCATGGCCAAATCTTGTCGACAAGCAAAGAGCTGCGCACGGCAGAAAGTAGCGCAACACTCCACATCGATGAACAGATAACCGCGTCGCTGATATACGAAACTTCCAGCCCGGGAAAACTGAAATGGCACAGCCCAGCATGCCAGCAAGGTCGCAAACCTTGACGCGCACGGGTGTGAATCGCGTCGCGCTGTGTCGCCTCCGCTGCGTGCCCAGCCCTGCCCGGCGGGCGACCCATCAACCCATCGTGCATCTGAGGAAGTGGGGAGGGTCGCCACTACCTGTACGACTTTTCATCAATGCCGTCCAGTCGCCTGCTTCCTTTCGCACCTTTACCCACGCGCCACAAGGCTCGCTCATTGCTCTCACGATAGATGTCCAATATGCGTCACAAGTCCATCAGGCAGGATGATACGTGTGAATGCCTACAAGCATGGCGAGCAAGTGCCCGTCAGCCGAACCTCTTTGTGGGCCTCTCGTGTCGCGCCGATATTTCTTACCGGACCGTATGTGCGATATGAACGGTATGTGCTTGCCTGCTTGGTTGCCCAAAATCTATTATAGCAGGCAGATTCTGTCCACGTAAGGTACCCAGGTAAGTTACGTAGGGTTGCGTGCGCGCACCCCGCAACTCTGCTGATGTATGGTTGCACGGTCGTGGTCCTTCCTTCGCCGGTTCTGCGGTGCGGTCTGCTGGTTGATGATGCGCAAAGCTCTCCGCCCGGGACCGGCTCGATGGGCACGATATCGTCCGACATCCCGCCAAATTGTAACCCGAAACGCCGGGCCCATGTGGCTCGGACCTCCATTGGCGGTGACTACTTGCATCCTGCAGTGCAGCGTTGTACTGACTACGTCAACCACTCGCATGAGACACATCACTTGGTCAACGGTGCCGCGCCGATTTCTATATTACTCCGCCCCGCCGCGCCGCCTCCGCCCATGCACGTGCCCGTCTGCGCCCCGTAGTCCTGACTGGCCTCCGCGCAAAATCTGCAAGTCCGGGCCGTGAACCTGCACACGCTGCCGCTGTTGCCACCACCCCTGTCGGCGTCGCCACGTGCCCCATACAAAGGCACCATTACGCGACCGGATTCGTCTTTAGTGAAATGACTGCAGTCCCAGCCTGTCCCTGCAGTCCCGTCAAGTTCCCACCGTTCCTTGCGCAGTTGCACCCTTGGTTGCACCACACAGAAATGTTTTATGTGGTCGAATCCGATGAACCCCGTGATGCGTTAGTGCCCAGGGGAGTGCGGATTGCGGCACACAAGGGTGGAAGCTGCCAAACTCGACCAAACTGCACTCAGCTCATGTTATGACAATGAATGAACCGTAAAAAAGGTGCAGTTGTAATGTCGCTGCAATTAAAAAATGTACTAGTTGGCGATGCTGAAGAAGAAAGCAGACTACAGCTGGCAAAGCCGTTGGCGACGGATTGTCAACATCATTTAAACAAATAAAGCTGAACATATTTTCATGACGCCCTGAGCTAGCCGTAAGACATGAGTGCATTCCGAAAGCTGTTCCATGCTATGCACAACCATTTCACGCATCGTACATGCCCCAAAAGCGCGGGGCCAAGTCAATCTCATTAGCTTTACCAAAAGATACTTCACTCTGTTACATTGCTTATGTTTTCTGAGGTTGCTATCAATACCTTCGCAGCGTGAGAAAGCTCAGCTTTAATATTCAAACGGGAAACCAGTCAAGTGTCAGGACCAGTCTGTAATGGCTTACGGAGGCTACGGTGATGTTGGCGCTAGCCAATTCGGAGGCGGTGGCTTTATGCCCAGGTATGCAGCGCGAGATGGCGGGAACCACAACCATGAAATGGCAGGTCATGCTTGATGGACTCGTTTTTGTTTGCATGGATGTAGTCCAGCGCCAGGTCACGGAAATGAGCAAGGCGGAGGCGGTCCGCAGAAGGTTGGTTCAGCTCTTCGCGGAATTAAGCACAGGGATCTCACAGTACGCTGCAGAGAATGAATAACTATATTGATGACTTGTCAGGGCGGTTAGCTGGGGAGCGCATGTATGCATGGCTGGCTGTCTTGATGGTTGCTCGTGGTTGTGGGAAGGGATGCAGGGTTTCCGCCTTATCTTCTCTCCATAGCTCCCGCAAAGGCGTTATCGGGGGGTTGCTGTACACAATCCAGGTTCCACTTGTCAGGGTTTCACGGAGGGTTTTACTCTTTCCGGGAATCATTCCTCCCACCGCAGGGCCGCAACCAGCACAACTCCCTGCGCGCCTTCACTATTCGCCATCTACTGAAGGTACGACGGATTCCTGGGTCAGTCCTTCGTGCTGTCGTGTCTTGCCCCCTAGTGTCCCCTTGCACCTCTCGCCATTGCCATGTAGCCGGGCGTCCGCGTTCCTGGGATTTGTCCGATTGCTTTCAACCACATGTCTATTTGCGAGTGGACGGATGATCTGCGACCCGCTGGAATCTTCACGCCACCGTCTCACCTGACACGATGAGCGGCTGCGATAATGCCCTGCAGGAAATCTCCAGCGCTGACGATGAACGCTACATGGCCGACGGGCACGAAATTTCGACGGTAGGTGCGGCTGTGCTCGTTCGCGGCGGGTTGCATTCGTCGCAAGTTGAAGCACTCGAGCCCTCTGTTGTCGGAATCTCACCCCGGGGTCTTGTCCGTTACCCATGGCGGGTTGCCTTCGCTGGATGCTCCATGTTCTGTTCGTGATGTGGGTCGCATGGCGGATGACAGAGTCGCACTTAATTGCTGTCCCCTGCCTGCAGGTGACAATTGTGGGGCATGTCGTGTCGTACAATGAGGGCCCAACGCGGGTGCTGCTCGTGGTGAACGACGGCACTGGCAGCATAGAGGTGTGCAGCTGGGTGGATGACGTCGACACGCAGGTAAGGCCTTCATAGGCTTGCGAAGGACGCGGGAGCGCGTCCGTGAAGGCGTTTACAGGGGGACTGTCAGGAATGCAGCTCTTACATGACTTTATACAATGCTTGGCTGTGTTTCTAGGGGCAGCCTCGTAATGAAGGGTTCATCACTTCATCTGCAAGGCTGTCACACGGTCTATGCAGTCATGTGCGTTGGGTGCATGTCGCGCAGTAGTTGAGCCACCATGACGTGCAAATGCAGTCATCCTCTAGGCTTTCTGTCTCGCTGAACGTTGATCCCAAGCATTACACCCTAACATTACACAGGCGGGTATTCAGCCACTACACGAGCATGGTCAAGAGACAACACTTGCGTGTCCGGTACCTGCGTGGGCTCCTCTACTGTGGGCTTGAGCCCGGATCCTTGCGAACTGACGCGCCCGCGCAACTGTGTTTCTCACCGCCTGCCAAGTGCAGGCCCAGAAGCGCCTTGACTGGCAGATCGGGAGATACGTCCGTGTGTACGGCAATTTGAAAACCTTTGAGCGGAAACGCAGCATCACCGCTTTTGCGGTGAAGCCCATCACGGACCACAACGAGGTTAGTATGCGGTGCGGAGAGCTGACTTGGTGTGCGGAGCAGTGGTTGCCCGGCCCCCAAACATTCGGGATTACCCTTCTGTAGGCTATGGTCGGTTACCCATAGCCAACGGGCCACACGTCTGTGGTTTTAATGAAGGGCGGGGCGGGTCTTTAGCACATGCACGGAGCGGCCTGCTTGGGGCTACTTGTCATCTGAATGCGTTTTATATTCTAGTCCTATCAAATCGCTTGATCAATCCTATCCCGCGTCTGACAGCATAACGCGTCGCCACAAATGAGATTTCACACCCGAGGCGCGTTGTTGCCCTCAAGACATCGCAGGATCCTGCTTGGGCATGCCTTCGCTTGCATGGTCCTGGTCCCCCGGGAGCGCGTATCCTCTATTGTCAGACAAGGCAGCAAAGATATGTTTTGTCCCCATGTATCGCATGCGTGCAATTTATGGACTCGCAGGTGACGTATCACATGCTGCAGAGCGTCATGCAGCACCTGCACCTGACCAAGGGACCGCCGCCCACGGGCCAGTCCGCCGGCGGGGCGATGCCATCCATGGGTGGCAAGACGCCAGGTGGCACCTCGTACGGCGGTGCACCGGCAGGTGGGTGCTGCAGCGCAGCGAACCCTGTGGGACACTGACCTCTATGCGTCCGGTTGCAGCGACGCACGAAGAGCGGGGTTTTCGTCGTCAGAACAAGCCATGTGGGTCACATGCAGGGAACATGGGGTTGATATATGGAAACGATCCCACGGAGGATCGTGTTTTATGCTGTGCGTGCGGCATTCCTGTCACTCCGCGCGTTGCCAATGCGCTGTGTGTGAACCACACGGCAAATCCGCGGCAAATCCCCGGGGTGCAGGCGGCTACGGCGGTATGCCCCATAGCAACTACGGCACCGCTCCGACGGCTCCCAGCGCATCCGGAGGTACGTTTGCTGTAATGTCGAACAGCGCTATGGTGGATACCGGTTGGGACAGCTTGATCACTTTGAGCGGGGGTGACTGGAAAGTCCGATCTAACTGAGTGGCGACATGCACAAGGCGGTTCATTCCAGAGGCGTTGAAAACAGCCGGGGAATAGGAACGTACTTGCGGCGAGGACGGTGCGGCGTCCGGTCCACACCCTTGCCTGCCTGCCTGGTTGCCTGGTGCAGCGATACCTGCCTGGTTGCTTTCTTTTCCAGAGTGGCAGACTTGCGGATGGTTGGGTGCAGGCGCCGACATCGCCACGGACGTGAAGCACGTGTACAACCTGCCGCACGCGCTCTCGGCTCCCAATGGTCTCAGTGCGGACCAGGCTCTTAACGAGCTGCGCAACATGGGGCGGAACTACACAATGCAGCAGCTGATGCAGGTGGGTGCGTGGGCGGGTCCCGCTTGATGGCCAGGGTTTCCTGCATGGCAAGAGGGGCCCCTTGGTGGGTGATCCTTCGTTTGTAGGACTCCCTTGAGGCCCTCCAGGGACGGCACCTCTAGACGGAACCGCTTGGAGGCCGTCAGGCGTTTGTGAAGCTCTGCTCTTGCTCTTGATGTAAGGCCTCTTGATGGAGTGCGAAGGCTCGGGTGCGATCAGCCCCCGATTGGCATCGGACCATGCATGTTGTGAATGACGTGCGAGCCGGCCGTTCACTGCGTCGATGTCTGCCGTTGTCGTCCTTGCAGACGTGTGAGCTGTTGGCGGCGGAGGGCCTGCTCTACAACACGGTCAACGACACCACGTACAAGTCGACAGGCGCTTGAGACAGTGGCTGTCCTGCGCTTGACGTCTCAACGCTATAACGCCGGTGTTGGTCGACCACGTCCGCCTGGTCAGGCCATGTGCGATGTTCTGTGGACTTGAAACTAATGCAGAAAGGCTGGCGCGGTCTTATGGGAGCAAGAGGGCACGCACGGCGTCATGGACGCCTCGGACCACCTGTGCAGCTGGGGGCGTTTGTGGTAAGGATCATTCGCAGTTCAGGGATGGGGTCCCTCTTACGATTGGGTCCCTCTTAGCCATCGGATTTGAGCAGGGCGAAGGTAACGGATGCAGGGTGGCGAAGTTGTTGCAGCGGTTTGCATTGTCGACTTCTGACCGCATGAACTGCTGTTGGGTCGTCCAAGTTGTGAGGATGTTCGCCCAAAATACTATGTGCAATCGTGGATGGTGATCTGTTGGTGTCCCCTTACGTAACGCATGCATCGCAAAAGACTATTGTGTAACAACAAATGGGTTGAGTTTGTTCATTTCGCCGGCGTTTGACGAAGGATTCATATGTCGATGTTTGAAGTCCACTAGCAATAAGGCTCCATGTCAACCGCAGTTGCACCAGCGCTCGGCTCAGTGCATGGCACTATGCGGAAAGTTTAAGATTTCCATTCGACATCATTCTTCCTGGTCTCCTGAATCGAGTTGCAACATATGAAAGGGAGCAAGGCACCACGAAAAAACCGACAACTTGTGCTAGGTTTCGGAGGCCGAGATTCCATCGAGGTGCGTTCTGCGAAGCTAGCGCTCAATTGAAATCGCTCAAGGTGACCTTTTTTAAAATTGCTACAAGACATACGAGGTTCTGTCGGTGGTGCCTTCGCCGAGGTGCGTAACCACAAGCTATATGCCACGTCCACAGCATGTATGTGCGGCGTTTGTTATTATCATTTTCATTTACATGTGTATGCGCTGCCGCGATAGGTACCGTATCCTGTGTGTGTGTGTGTATGAGCTGGATTGTCTTGATAGCGTCATCGTCATATGATACATGACGGATGCCTTAATTTACATTAACCTATTTAACGTGTGACATTTTGTCTCTGTGGGGCGTTCCTCGTACATTCCACGAAGCTGGCCTTGCCGTCTTGAGCACCACAGGATTTGGACCGAATAAAAACGGTAAAAATAAGGCGCTGAATGAATTCTATGTTGTCGGGCCGGCAAACAAAAATCTGCAACCGTGCGAAGCACGTGACCCGTGACACCTTACACCGTCTGGGAAACGGCCTGCCTGGCCTCTCTCCCGCAGATGACCTCGACCACCATGCGTACGCTGCTGACACTGTTGCTGGCTGCAGCGCTCTCTGCGCCGGCGCTGTCTGCTCGCCCCTCGATCCTTTTGTCCCGGAACGGTGAGGCCGTAAGCCAGCCCACCACACATGCCGCCAATTTATCGCCCCCATGCATCAGTATGGGACAATCGTAGAACTGCTCATACCTGCCTACGTATCACATTATTGGCACTTGAATACGTGCGCAGAAATGTGCAGGCCCCGCGGAGCCCACAGCTCGACCGCATTGTACGGCCGTATCCGCCGTACTCTTCATTCTTACGATCGTAACATTGCCGCCGGGCGCCTGACCTGGTCGGAGCTCACTTGCTGCTGCCCTACTGGATCCTCCATCACCACTGCCGTCACAACGGGTGCCGCCCTGTCGCCCTGTCGCCCTGCCTCCTCATCAATCCGTCCGTCCTGCCTTTCGCCTACACACGCAGGTGGTGGTGGCGGTGGTGTCGTACGGCCGGACGACTGCCTGGATGACGACGACTGCAGCCGCTCCGAAGGTGGGTGGGACGGTGGGTGCCTGGGTGGGACGCATCCTGCGATCGGCGGCCTCGCTCCAGAGATCTGAAGCAGGGCGATGTTCAAACTTCTGGGGCGGGAATTCCGCACTGCCGTTGCCTTGGGTTCTCTCCGCGGAGGTGACATGCGAACACAGAATTACGATCAAAGGACGGGAAACCTGCAGGACGCCGTGTGTGATACCCCCCCTGTTCTGCCCGCAAGTAGTTGTCATCAGTTGCCACCCTGCACCGCCCGCGGTGAACATAAGACGGCATCCGCCGCAGCCGTCCATAGCGCTGCGTCCCCTCCCGGTGTCGCGCCCGCGCATATATCAGCCAGCAGCCGTCGCCGGCGCATCGCCACTGACCCAACTCGCCCTGCCTCCCCACTCATCTGAATGTATCTCCTCGTCCACCGCCGCCGCCGCCACCGCCGCCGCCACCTCCCAACCCGACAGTGTGCATCCGGGGTCAGTGCGTGGACCTCCGCGGCGACGGGGAGCCCTGCCATCGCGACGACGAATGCCGCTCCGGAACCTGTCAGAAGAGCTGGTGGCCCGCGGGCGCGGTGTGCATCACGCCGTGAGTGCGGCATGACTGGCCGTACCGGCCGCGCGTAGCGCACCTGTGCACAGCCAGACCCGCCGGCCCGCGGCGCTTACAGACACCCCTGACCCGCGGGTCCGTCGAGCGCCAACTCGTCGAGTCTGGCGCGATCCTTGCGAGCAGATTCCGATGGCCCCTATGGAGTCAGATCCTGATGGGCCCGAACGGGGCCCCGAGTCCAAGTCCTTGGTACGCTGTATGTATCCTGAATGTTGGCTAGCTGTGGGCCGCCACCAGCGAACGTACGAGGTACAACACGATGTTAACGACTACTGCCAGGCGCCAACCCTAAACCCACCCGGCATGACACGTCCGCAGTTGCACCAACGACGAGGACTGTCCGTCAAGCCGGCCCATCTGCAACAGCTCCCCCTACATGACCCGAGTGCCGGACGGAACCCGCGCTCTGCTGGCGGCCGCGGACACCCGGGCGGCGGATGCTGCCACCGGCACGACCGACCCGCTTGCGGGTGCTGGTGCGGGTGCTGCTGCTGAAGACGAGGAGGCTGAGCCGCTGGAGCGCGATGGCGAGGATGACGAGGATGAGGATGAGGATGATGAGGACGGTACGTCAAGCGCGTTGGGACTTGGGAGCTGTCGAGCTATCTAGCTGGGTGCGAGCTGTCTAGCTGGGATGACGTTTGGATTCGTTGCCTGCTGGTGCCTGTTTGCTGCAGATGACGATGAGGATGAGGATGACGAGGATGACGACGATGACGAGGATGACGAGGATGACGAGGATGACAAGGATGACGGTACGTCTCTTTGCTGTTGGGCAACGCACCGCCAAAGCTGGGGCGTGTGATTGTGCAGCATCGGTTCTTAGTGCAGCATCTGTTATTAGTGCGGCGTGTGCTGTTCGTGCGACATCTGCTGGTGCAGCATCGGGCGGGGACAGGGACATGCCGGATCCCCCGGGTCGTCCGTCATATCCCTGGACTGGCACGGTGTCCGGCGGGACGGCCCCACGGGCACCAAGCAGCCCACCTACCACCTCCGTAGAAAGAATAAACAGGAGGGGGTGGGGCAGCGGATCGATGGATGCCGGTCAGCCGCCGCCCAATGGAGGGAGCGCGGGGCCACGTAGATCATGGATGGGCTGCCGGGTAGGGGTTGAACCCGGCAGCCCATCCGAGTCGCACAGATTGGTGTACCACAACAAGGTCCAGGACAAGAACTCGCCCGCCATGTGACTTGTCATGCAGACCACGACGATGACGATGAGGATGACGATGAGGATGACGAGGACGACGGCGACGATGAGGATGATGATGAGGAGGAGGACGATGAGGACGACGACGACGACGACGAGGATGACAAGGACGACGGTCACGGAGAGGACCATCACGAGAGGCACCGGGGTACGAGGGGGGGCGAAACTGAAAAAAAGACATAAACCCGAAGAACAAACGAGGGGGGCACATGAGGGATGTCGGGGGTCGGGGGCCCAGGACGTGTACTCAACCCGTTAAAAGACCTAGGCGGCACAACCGAAGTCAGTATGAAATGTCAACCGCTGCGCTGCGATGTGATGTGGTGTGATGCGGTGTGGCGTTCTGTGGCGTGGTGTGCTGTGGCGTGGTGTGGTGTGGTGTGCTGTGGCGTGGTGTGATGTGGTGTGCTGTGCTGTGGTGTGCTGTGAATGTGCCGCTGGGCCTGGACGACGCCCAGCAGCAGAACGTACATGAAGGAGACATCGATTTGCAGCACGCTGCAGTGACCAGAGAGGTTGCAGTGACCAGAGAGGCTGCCCCCATCGCGGGTCACCCACCCATGTGGATGTCCCTGCGGCGGCGGTCGCCGGTCCGGGATGTGGGTTCGGCCGTGGCTGCCAGCACCAGCAATCAGGACCCGCCGCGGATCAGATATACCATCGGGTGCCGGGGCGCTACCCGCTACCCTCTCCTTCCCTCCCTCTCTGGCCCTCGCCCTCCCTGGCTCCGTCCCTGGTTCCCTCTTTCTTTGTCTCCCCGGCTGCCATGGCCAGTGACCCTCACCCTGGTGTCCCTTGGGTTCATGCTGCCCCGCCCCGCAACCCGTCACTCCCCGCCCCGCGCATCCGCTCCCTCGCCCTGCAGCCAAGAAGGACAAGAAGGGCAACACTTTCGACGTCGGTGAGTGCAAACGCGCGGGCGGGGGGTCGCGGGCGGGGCCGCTGCCGGGGTGCCACTGCGCGGCGACGTACGTTGACGGCACCGCTGCTGTCATCAGAGAGCTGCAGCAGCCCGCGAATCACTGCGGACTGCCCCCCCCATGTGTCCGCACCTTGCGGGCCTGAAGCCGGCGAGTGGCTGCTAGCGCAGCGTGCTTCCCCACCCCGTCAGTCTGTCGGTCTGTCGGCTTGCCGCCGGCTCCCCGCCTGCATTGGACCCCGATGGGCCCCAGTCCCCCGGGGGCTGGAACCTCCGGACGGACGGGTCTAGGCTCAGTCGAAGCGCGAGGGTGCCGCAGTGCCGGGTTTAGCGCTTACCCGAACGGGTTCCCGTCAGCGCAAGGGGCAAGCAAGGGCCCTGACTCTTTGATTCCTTTCCCGTGTGGCACGTCAGCTGACGTGTCGGAAGGTGCGCAGCGCGTCCATCCAACCTGGACAGGGTGTCCCTCGGACAGTCGGGGAGCCGCACTGAAGACCATCATCGCACTCGCAAACCAATGATTGTCCGATTCTCCCGTTGCCGCAGGCGCATTCTTGTTTGGCTCCGAGGATGACGCCAACGATCGTGACCATGACCACGACCACGGTCAGTCGAGCAGAGCCGGGGTTGCGTTGCACTGCGTTGCATTGCGCTGCGCTGCGTTGCGCTGCGCTGCGTTGGGCTCGGATAGGAGCTGCAGATGGCCAGTGACCCCCAACGGTTTTCATTTGAACCCACAGAGGGAGGTGACCCCCCCACATGGCGTCGCTAAGGCGTGGCCCCGCATACCCCGCACACTGCCTTGCCTCTTGCAAGAGATCACAAAGCGGCGGCGGGCGAAAGCCCCACACGGCGACCATGGCTTACGCGACCCCGGTATGTCCGGCCGCCGCCCTCGCACCGGGGCCTTGTCATCGCGCGGGATCTCGTCCGCGGCGCGCACCCGGGTTCCGCACCGGGTCGGGCAGTCGCGTTCATCCGTGCATCCTTGCAGCCGCCTTTGTCGTGAAACAGCGTGCAGCCCCCAACAGCGAACGTCGCGAAAAGTCACCCCACCCCACCCCAAGGCGCGCATGGGCCTCGCCCAGGGTGGCTATCTTATTTTGCAGAGTATCTACGGCCGGAGATACTCCTTGCCCAATCGTGCTGAAAGTATCTGTCGGAGGGAGCTTTTGCCGGCATTTTATCTACTCAAAGGGGGCTTTTCCCGTGCGAGAGGCCATGAGTATCTAAAACCCCATTTTCCCACCGAGGGAAAGTATCTATCAAAACGCAAGGTTTTCGGCCGAATATATATTGATATCTTAAGATAGCCACCCTGGCCTCGCCCCCGTCGCCCCGTACCGTGTCACCGTGGTTGCCTCCGCCCCGTACCCCACCTCCACCTCCACCTCCACCCTCACCTCCACCTCCACCCTCAACTCCACCAGCAACCCCACCCCGGAGGCTCTCGACGCAGGCGACTGCCGCCCTCCGCATGCCCGGATGGCTGACTGCTACCGGTGCTTGTCGCCCCCGCGCGCAGATCACGACCATGACCACGACCATGACCACGACCACGACAGCCCGGATGCGGACCCCAGCGGCGACGCCCCGGCGGCATCAGCCTCGGCCGCGGATGCGGGTGCGGGTGCGGGTGCGGGCTGGACGACCCTGGCGGATCCGCTGGCTCGCACTGCGGACGACGGCGGCGGAAGGTGGGGCGGCAGGGCCGGGCGGGGTTGGCCGCAGCCGGGCTGACAGGAGGGCAGCCGACGGTGTCTGCCCGGTCACGGTCCCGGGCCCGAAGTGTGGAGGTCCTCGATGGGCTTCCCGCGAAGGGATCAGGCCGGCTGCGATTGTCGGGGCTGCTTCAATTCGCACGCACGCCCGACACGTACGGCACGTATGACTTGCATACGATTTGTACGGCACGCTTCATGCCTTTAAGAGCCTCTCTTGCTGGCTGGCTGGTGCCGTACTGGCGGAACCGCCCTTGAGGGACGAGCGTCCATATGCGTACCTACCTCAGTGCACTCGGGTCCCCCGGGCCCCCATGATCCGCCCTGATACGGTTCTCGCGCCGCATGCTGTCTGTCTGCCGTGCATTGGCGGCCGACGCCGACGCCGCGCCGTGTTTGTTTCGCCGCCTCCGTGCTGGGGCCATCGCCTGACCTCTTCCGCGCCTTGCACCCCTCGCGCTCCTCCGCCGAGTGCGCATCGCCTGCGGTGTGGAGTTGACGCGCTGACTGACATGTGCCCCGCTGGTGCCGCCGGTGCCGCCGCCTGGCCCACCCACCCACCCACCCTCCCACCCCAGCGCTGCCCAGCCGAAGCCCAAGCGGGACGCTGATGGCGGCCGGGCGAGCAAGGGCGGTCAGCAAGGGGGCCGCTGCGTGGAGTGCATGGAGGTGAGGGGCCGCACAAGTGGTGGAAGTCGTTCAAGACTTTTAAGTGAAAGCAGCTCAGAGACACACACACCAGGGGGCCAGGCGATGAATACGGAGCTCTCCAACGCGGAGGAGGGGAGATCGATCGGGGCTGCGGTCGGGGTCCGGCGCCAGGGTCGGTGGTGGGCCCAGAGTAGGTGGAGGAGGAGGGTGGCGGCGCAGGAGGGGATGCTGGAAGGCGGGATCCCCGCCGTGGGTGCCGGTGGTGTGGCGAGGGAAGCCGGGGTGATGGGCCGGGGGTGGTGGGCTCGACCGACCGCGACCCGAGGTAGCGGCGGGAACCCGTTCCTTAGTACCGGACCGTCCTGGGGCCCCCTGGGAGGGTTCTGGGTCCAGGGAGGGTCACCCGGTGTTCCCTGGAGCTGCCAGTGGCCGGGAGGCCCCCCCGACGGACCCCAACGGACCCGTTGGGCGCGCGCCCTGGCCTGACCGACGTACCAACCGACAACTTAACCAACGTAAAACCGAAACCGAATCCCACAGGACAAGGACTGCCAGAAGGGCTACTACTGCGAGCGCGGCTTCAAGACCAACGCCCACACCTGCGTGGTGAGTCAGTGGATGGGATGTGAGGGGAGGAGCGGGGGACGGGGAGGGGAGGGGCGGGGCGGGGAGGAGCAGGGTGGGGCGGGGAGAAGCGAACGGCATCGTGGTGGTTCCCTAAGAGGCACTGTCCCCCTCGCTCCTCCCTGAGCACGGGTCTGCACCTGTAACCGTGTGCTCTTCGGCAGGCAGGCCAGGAGTGTATGCTATCCTGCAAAATAGTTTGTGATCTTGGTTGGGACCCCACCCCCTCCTCGTTCCGCTTCCCCCCCCCCCCTCCAGGAGCTTGGCAAGGAGTGTTCGTCGTACGGCGACTGCGGCATGGGCGAGTACTGCGATCAGAGCGCCAAGCACTGCCGGCCTTACTTCCTGGGCGGGGTGGTCAAGAGCTTGGCCAGGGCCGCCAACCCCTGAGCCGGCTGGTTGGTTGGTTGATCGGTTTGTCGGTTTGTCGGCTCGGTCGGTCATGCCGGCAGAGGGTCATGCTGCGGGGGATGGGGGCCGCGCAATCGGTGATTTTTCGTGATTTCGCTGTCTTTATTGACAACAGGGGCCCGCGCCCCACCGACGACTGCCCCGCCACATGTGACATGTCCCGCTGATGGCGTGGGTGGATCCAATGGGCGCAACACCGCCAGGTGGGGAGGTGACGTGTGTGGTGGTGGTGGGGTGTCTCCTAGGTGTCCACGTCGAGAGCCGCCGGAGGTAGGGGGAGATGCTCGGGCACGTGCAGCGGGCTCTTGCGGGCTTCTTGTCGACCAGCCGGCGGTTTGGTTACGGCACCCCGGGGAGTTTCAGTGCCCCGTCTTGCGTTTGCCCGGACAGATGCTGGTAAGCTGGTCATCCTCCCCCAGCCATTGCGGTGAGCCGTCCAAGCTATCCAAGATCAGCATCCATCGCCGCCGTTGTGGTGGAAGCATGAACACAGGCACTCTTGAATCGCAAGGAGAAGCGGTGTGCGGTCTTTTCTGTTCGGTGTTGCTATGGTTATGTGATTAATAATATGATTATGTGATCGTCATTTCGAAGGTGCAGAAACGTACTATGGCGAAGTGCCTGTCTTGAAGGATGTACAGTGATATATTGCCACCTTGGGTCCACCTTGTAACGGTTACATTACATATTGCGCCTCTCGCTGGTATGACGGTACGGCCGGAAATGAAGTCTGTGGGTCGAATTACACACTCAACCCCTCGTGGCATGGTACGTAGAGTACGGCACTCCTCATAGGTTGAACCCGTGCGAAAAGTTCACCGGCCGTTGTTTGTAAACGACTTCCTTGCCACTTGACTTCCAAACAGGCACAGCGAAACGAGCACGCGGCACCGCCGTACGTTGGCTCGTCGGACCCAGCTGGCTCCTGCTGGCTCTTGTAATTACGATGCAGGTCTGGGCCCCCAGCCTTGTTAAGCAGCTTCGTCGCAAGATCAAAGTGACGAATTCTCGGCAGCTTCTCGTCGTATAACCGTTTAACTGTCTCTGTAACCGTTTAACTGCCGTTTATTTGCACGCGTGCTGTCCGGAGTAATTCTGTTGTTTACGGCGTAAAGTAAGCGTCCAAGATATGCGGGACGTCAACGCCTAGGGCGTCACAAGTAGCCACCCTGGCAACGTGCTGCACTTCGCTGCCTCGGCACAATTCGAATGTCAAGCAGCGTCATCTGAGTGCGCACGGAAAACAGCAGCGGTGATCTTGCGCTCTTACAACAGCAATGCCAGGAATGCTACCGTACAACATACAGTCCCCGGCACTGATTGCACCGAGCGGCTTGAATTCCTTGGCATAATTACCGCAAGCTTCCTACAAATCCCTTGTTCACGCTAGGGCAATGTGAAGGACTCCATTATGGAGCCGTTGAGGTATTGGCAGGATTGCGGCGATGTAGTCCTTCATTACTTCGCAGCCGCGGCGGAATTCGATTGTTAAGCAGCATCGTTTATGCATAAGTGCGCACATGAATCACCACCGGTTAACTTGCGCTCATACAGCATCAATGCTCTCGTTCATGCAGCCCTAGGCCACGCTAGCTGCACCGAGGACCTTAAATTTCTTGAGGTTTTTGACGGTTCCTAAATATGTCTTCTCACGCGAGAATGAGTCGTTGTTTGTATCCATTTCGGTAATGGCACGAAAGCTGCGCCGTTCCTGCTGTGCACCGTCGTCACAGAATAAATGTATCCAAACAAGAACGGTGACGCATGGTCAGACCTCTTCAGAACTGGTCCCCAAAAAAAGGAAGACCCTGGTTCTGCCTTACCGGCCGTTTCATACGAACTCAAAACGCCCCGTGCTGCGGTGACATGTCGGACTGAGCTCGATCATCTGCTGGACCGATGTCCTGACAACGGTATAGTCGCGGACGTTAACTTCTGCACTGTGCGGGGCAAACGCTTGTGCGGCCCGCACCGCCCATGCCGCCTCCCGGAAATTGCTTCACGGCTGGTGGGATCTTGTCGCAACGTCGCGCGCAGAAGGGTCGTTGCGGGCAGGTGACATCAGTCCTGACCTCTCACACGGCCAGCGCACCGGCGACAGCCAAAGAGTTGGCCGCTGTGCCCCAGCCAGGACCGCTGCCAGCCGTGTCAGCATTGGCAGCCATGCCAGCTCGAACATCTACACGCATCCGATGGCAACCCACCTGCCCCAACACAAACGCTGGCACCACGCATGCGTATGGATTCATTGCGGCACGTCTCCTGCAGCCACACGCAGTGAACGCAGCCATCAGCCATTGTACGGCGGTCCCCTCGCAGTGGACCACCCACATTTTCGCAGGCCGAGAAGCAGCCCCCATGCGTTCCGTTCGTTCCTGTACGCTTGCTCGGCATACCGGCGTGAGTCTGCAGCAGGGTTCATTTCCCTTTACTACTGTTCGTTGCATGCAACCCTCGGGGGGCTTGGGTCCCCCCTTCCCCATTGCTGTTCTCTATGCCGCCGCCCACTGCAAGATTCCTGGCCTTGAGCATTGCCAACAATCCCCTTCTGCAGCAGTTTCGTTGTGCAGCCGAGCTTGCGTCACCCGCGCTCCCACAGCGGGGCTTCCCTTTCTCAATCCCACCGCCATCGCAGGCTTCGCATCCGACACAGCGGCTCTTGGACCGCTGCTCCTTGCAAGAACCACCTTGCCAGCAGTTTGTTGGGCCTCGTAGTGCCTGTATCCGTTCCTGCCAGCTCCGTTGCTGACATCTCAGCTGCCAGCTTGCACACCTTCACCGTACGCACCTTGGTGCCGAGGTGCTCGGCCCTGGCCGTTACCGTATCCGCTTCCGCAAATGGCCATGTGGCATCTCACGCCTCGGACTGCAAGGTGTTGTCTGCTGAGTGGATACTGTTCCCAAACCTTTTCCCGTTTGGTGCGGGTGCGTTCAGGTGCATTTGGGGATGCTCCAGTCCTCCTGCTAGAAGCTATGTTCTCAATCCAACTCCACAAAAAATTCACCAAAAAGCTGCTTCACCTGAAACACCCCGTGTTTGACATGACAACTGCCAAGCGATATGTTTTGAGCCTGAATTGCCAGACGTAACAATGTATCGGGCCGACTGGGCAGAGGTAGCCGACCGTTAGCCCAACCGACTTGCCGAGCATATACTACGGTTGGTGGAGCTCGGCCCTCGGCGCATACTGCATGCCCATGTGTGGTTAAGGCATTGTATTGAAATTTTAATTTGACCACCAGCAGGCTGGGGTTAGGCTGGATTGAGATCTGGTTTCGAGGTGAGTTGAATCGTCGTGACCTGACTAACCTCCCATTTGCAGCCAAACAATACTCCTCACGCGATGATCTTACGGAATTTTGCTCGAAGCCAAATGTTGCTTACATGGCCACATATATTACGGACATATTAAACTGCGCACTGGTTGCAGCTGCAAGTTGCTTTTTGAACCCTGATGGCACTGAGCGCCCAAACACATATCAAAGCCTGGAGTGAACATAGATTCTCCTGTTTCCTGCGGCCATGGACGCGGCAGCACAGCCTGGCAAGCGGACAACAAACCCTCGTTTCTTTCCCCACAACTTCCACGTCTCCTCAGCGCCTTGAATCTAATCCTGATGAGGAAAAAGTCGTTTGGGACGTTCCTTGGGACGGCAAACCGGACCTATCTGTGGCCGACTCCTGGGACTACCATCAGCTCAGCAAAGAAGCAGTTGAGGCCAACCGAGAGGACGCAGCTACATATCGATTCCTAGTTCAGAGCCTTCCCAAATGCCCGGCAAACATCGGGGAAGTGCGTGCTTTTCGCGACAATGTGACCCGCAAACTAGCTCCAACGGTCGCCCGAGCGCTTATGGCGCAGCTGGGG
This sequence comes from Eudorina sp. 2006-703-Eu-15, assembly GCA_003117195.1. Taxonomy (NCBI): domain Eukaryota; kingdom Viridiplantae; phylum Chlorophyta; class Chlorophyceae; order Chlamydomonadales; family Volvocaceae; genus Eudorina; species Eudorina sp. 2006-703-Eu-15. The sequence continues at coordinate 1,807,005 of BDSI01000002.1, read as the reverse complement.
CCAGACTTTCCAACGACCGAGGCCCGCAGCGCAATGTCGACATTCGATGCTGTACATCAGGCCATGACGCTGTTCGATGGTCATGTCGCCAGCAGGCTGCCGTCGCCCCTGCCGCAGCCCAGCGCGTCCTCCCCAGCCTCCAGGGAGCCCCCGCAAGATGCCGACACCTGGGGGCCCTATCCCAAAGCTGAGCAGTACGGCACTGAGGGCCGCGATCCCGGATTCAAGCCCAGGCCCGCTGTGGCAGCTATTCTGGAGTCTCGTTCACGACGAGGCAGGCGGCGAGGGACCGGCCACGGCTCCTTGGCGCAAGCGGGGCGCCGTGGCATTGGCGGCGGGTCTGAATCCGAGGAGCTGGGTTCTGCGGCCCCTGCTGTTCCCTGATCCGATAGAGGCTGGGGCTCGTCTTTGCGTTGACGGCAACGATTACGGGCGCCAGCCCGGCCGCCTTCCTGCTGACGCCGCGTATTACGTGCAATTAGGTGGTGAGGTAAAGGAGCTCATCGGGTGTCGTGCCGTCTCCGATGAGCTGCTGCTGGTGCTGCGAGGACGAGTGGGTTGCTGCTCCTGCTGTCGTCTCCGGGCGGAGAAGTCGGCGCGGCAGTGCACGCGTACGTTGCAAACTTGCAGTCATGACTTGTAGTCATGGCTTGTAGTCATGGCTTGCAGTCATGGCTTGCAGTCATGGAAGCTGGAGGAAGCTGGGCGTTGACCACACGACCAAGTGTCGATCCCAGGGGCCGTCATGTCCCTGGACTGCCACGGCGCCGGGCAAATGACCAGATGTAGGCACCGTATCCATGTCGCACCGTCGCAGTCGAGGGGGAAACCGCGAGGGAGCTATTGAGCGGGAGAGAGCGGTCGTGTCGGCGCAGCTGCACGTGGTTTCTGATGCTGATATACCGTACTTATGATCCATATCGACCACAGGGGGGTCACAGGGTGGAGGAATTTTTATTAGGTGTACGGGTAGTTGTGAAAATGTACGACATCTAGGTGGCAGCCAGGTGCCTTGGAATACAGGGTAGTTGGGCGGTTTGACCGCACGCGCGAGGGAAGGGAAGTATAACCCCGAAAAGCGTCGTCTCACCCTCGCGCGCGCGCGCTGCGCCGCGCCGCGAGGCGGGGGACGACGTGCACGTGTAGGACTGTTCACAGGAACGGGCAGTGGGTTGCATTGAGGAAATGAGTGCGACCAGACAGGGCTGAGGGGCAGGCGGCAGTGCCGGCGCGGCCGACATTTAAGCTAGGTCATTTGCGCACGGGCTGTGGTCAACGGGGGGTGCCTTGACGAGGGAGCATGCAGGTGTTCCAGCAGTACAGAGCAGTACAATCGACGCGGTATTCCTAGGGATCAAACTTCAACGGGACCAAACAGGACTGCTGCATTCTCTCTGGTGCATTTTCTTTTGGCCGCCTGCATGGCCGGTGGCATGTGAGGTGGCATGGCCGCCTGCATGGCGGGTGGCATGCGAGGTGGCATGCGAGGTGGCATGTGAGGTGCCATGCGAGGTGGCATGCGAGGTGGCATGCGAGGTGGCATGTGAGGTGGCATGTGAGGCGGCGTGTGTGCGCACACCGTGTGAGGCCGCACCCCTGAGGCGCAAGCGGCGTCTCCGCGGAGAGGTTTGGAGAGGTGCAGGGGTGGAGAGGTGGAGGGGTGGGTGGGTCGCTGCGCGTACTTGCGTGGGATGCAGCAGCACCAGCAGCACCAGGGGCAGGGGCAGCAGGCAGGGACAGGGGCGGGGGCGGGGGCGGGGGCGGGGGGGGGCAGGGGCGGCAGGCGGGGGCATACCCTCACACGCCTACCTCCGTGTGGGCAACCCATGACCGAAGACGAACTGGTGGGTAGATACCGTAGGGGCTGGCCGACGGGGCCGCATCGAACCTGAGGACGGGTTATTACTGTCATGACCCACTGCCGCGCACTGTCAGTTCTGTCCATGTCGCGTGCCTCGTGTGAAGGCGGAGCATACATCTAGGAGTTGAGGTGGGGATTGCGCAGGAACATAACAACACTGAACAGGACCGCTGACAAATCCTTACTGTGGATATGCTAATACTGTACATATCGATTTGTTGGGTATTGGCGGAGGCAACGTGAGAAGCATTCTTGTACGGGGCGGGCACGCATGACGCATGCCAATGCCGTACTCAGTATCGCACACCGCAGCGCACATCCTTCAGGTTTCGTGCTGGTTTGCCCATCCAACTCAAGTACAGCTGGAGGTGCGCCATGGTACGGCACATCTTCCATACACAAGTCGTGGGTACATGATGCGGCACTGAGTGTGGTGCGCCTCCGCTGGGTCACTGCTTACGTCACATGGCGAGCTGGTTCGGAGTGAGTGCGAAAGGAACAACGGACCCCACACACAGAGTGATCATCGGTGCCCACCAGGGGTGCCCCCGGCGAGAGGCGACTCCCTGCCGGCTCGCACGGCTGTGCCCTTCACTGGTCGATGTCCGTGTGAGATCTGTGAGTTGATGGTTGCCATTTACCGACGGCCGCTTTGTGGCCGCGGCTGAGCGGATGAGCGGGAGACGTAAGCTGCGGCGTGATTTGACCAACAGCCGAAATGCCAGATCCGTCTACCTTAACTGCCCCTGGGACCCATGTCACAGCACCGAATAGCGGCTGGGCAAGGCATTTCGACAATGATCCCTTTTCGGGGTCCGCTGTAACGCTCATCCATTCAATGGCGGAAGCCGTGCCTCCCTCAACTCGGGGCCGGCAGAGGCCACCCCGTGCACCCGCGTGTACGATGTGCGCTCGCGGCCTCGGCTGTACCACGACCCGGGCCGTCAATGCGGGGCGGGTTGAAAACAGCCCAGGGGTGGCTGGGCGGTCGCATCCTTGGAGCTGTCGGGCCACGACGTCCATGAGAGGGCCGTCTGGAGCGAACCGGGAGATCACGGGGCCACTGGCGGCGGCGATTTAGCCCCCTTCGCAGCGGTCCTGACATACGGTCCGCTGTAACAATTCATTCATTCATTCATTCATTCATTCATTCATTCATTCATTCATTCATTCATTCATTCATTCATTCATTCATTCATTCATTCATTCATTCATTCATTCATTCATTCATTCATTCATTCATTCATTCATTCATTCATTCATTCATTCATTCATTCATTCATTCATTCATTCATTCATTCATTCATTCATTCATTCATTCATTCATTCATTCATTCATTCATTCATTCATTCATTCATTCATTCATTCATTCATTCATTCATTCATTCATTCATTCATTCATTCATTCATTCATTCATTCATTCATTCATTCATTCATTCATTCATTCATTCATTCATTCATTCATTCATTCATTCATTCATTCATTCATTCATTCATTCATTCATTCATTCATTCATTCATTCATCCATTCATTCATTCATCCATTCATTCATTCATTCATTCATTCATTCATCCATTCATTCATTCATTCATTCATTCATTCATTCATTCATTTCATTCATTCATTCATTTTCATTCATTCATTCATTCATCATTCATTCATTCATTCATTCATTCATTCATTCATTCATTCATTCATTCATTCATTCATTCATTCATTCATTCATTCATTCATTCATTCATTCATTCATTCATTCATCCACTCATCCACTCATTCACTCATACGGTGCCATGCCCCCCTGCTCGCCCCCGTTT